>CM051489.1:2020000-2620000 GCA_028015225.1 Carex myosuroides | reverse complement strand
ATTACGATCGGACAGCTTATTTAACATGGCAGAATTTCAAAACAGACCTCCTACAGTCTCAATAGGCACCGGATTGAGTTTGGCCCAGATAAAATTAATCTCAGCCGGCCATTGCAATTTGCTTGAGTAAGATACCTGGGAGGATATCTGTCCATACTACATATATGTTAAATCTTAGGTCAAAAGAGCGACGATATTAATTATGGCAACTGGAAATTAATGGTGGTCCCAAGAAACATGCACCACCAAGGAAGACACAATGGATCAATTTGGTGGTGGAGATCGATCATACAATATATATATATAATCAACCTATAGTTGAAATAGTGCTGTAATGCAATCTTTCAAGGTCCCTCTAGATCTTCTCCTTTTTTCAAGCAATAGTTTGTTCAACCTAAGATTCATGAAATGATATTCCTAAAAGTATTGCATAGTGAAACTAGATAGTGCACTTGTATATGGCCACTCAAATTTGTTGTAATAATTAATTAATTAATTATATCATTAAAAATACTTGCTAGTTTGAACTAACTCAGTACTCGTTGTTACTAAAAAAATATAACAAAAGGAAATTATTATTTTAGAAAAAAAAACAAAGCTAATTATTTAATGAGAAAAACCAAGCACCTAAGAAATAATCTTTCAAAACACAGGGAAAAGAAATTCATTTGCCCAACCAACACGATTTCACATCTTTTCATGTGTTTAATGACAATACCCTACGTGCAGGAAGTCACAGGTTAAGTCGGATGAAAAATTTCACGTAGATAATAAATATTAATTTGAATTATTCAAAAATTTCTTTTCATGTGTTTAACAAAGGTGAACAGCTCCAACTTTTTTTGTGCCTAACATTTGCTATTTTTGGAGATGAAAACATGTTTTACGAAAGCGATCAAAAGATCCAAAGAGGAGGTTCGGTTGAGTTTTTTTTGTTGTTGTTGAAAACCTGTAGGCAATTTCATTGATAGAACAAGTTACAAAGTAGCTGTTACATAAGATTAGACAACTAGTGTCTGTGAAAAACATACAACTAAACAGAACTAAAAACGCACAGGGGTATGTGCATCATGTGGACGCAAATTGATCATCCTTGCTTGATTAGAGTGATAGGAGTCTAGTGATGGTTTTCTATGTACGCATATCACAGCCGAGAGGGCACTGAATCCAAAACCATACCGTGAACTGAATTGACTGGACCAGGATAGTCACCCATCAGCTGCGAAGGCACTGAATCAAACTAGATTGTGAACTAAATCAACTAGTCCAGGACAGTCACCTCTAAAGAGAAGAAGAAAGACAGATGAAGAGGTGGAAAGCAGCACAAAACAATCCACGACATCATCATCACAAAAACTAAACATTTATTTCCTAATTTACAGAAAGTAAATAAAAAAAGTAGTGCTACAGTAGCGCCATCGCGTCAGGAGGCCAAGTGGCAGACGAAGCGGCGGAGCAAGCAGCACAGAGGTGATGGTGCCAGCGGCAAGGAGGCGGATCTGAGGGGTTAAGGGGGAAGAGACGGGACTGGGGGGCGGGTGTAGGCGAGCAAGCGGCAAGGAGGCGGACCTGAGGGGTGTTGGGGGGTTAGGCGAAGCTGGCGGTGTTGAGGAGCTGAGGTGGAGCAGGCGAAGTTGGGGGACGAGGGGCGATAAGCTAGGGTTTTCGTACGGACTCTCAAAACAGCAAAATAATAAACTAAGTAAAAGATGGTTCGGTTAAGTTCCATCTCATCTGATGAAGAGTACTACTGACATATTTGAAAAGAGATCTAACCCTTTAGTTTTTGCTTTTCTGTGCTGAGAAGAATGTGAGAGAAGAAAGAAAGAGAACAAGGGAAGCCTAAAATTAATACGAATCTTAATTGTCCACTAATATTTTTATTGGTTTCACTCACAACAAAAGAAATTTTTTTTGCTCTTGGGCCAGCCTCCACCTCCCCCTCACCGTAAAATCAAGAACTCATATCTTGGGCTTGGTTTTGGCCTATTCTGTTCCTACGCTCCACCATAGAATCTTCTACTGTTCTTGCCGATATGGAGACCTCTATGAGGTGGTTTCTTGAGGTCGCTCGATCTTTAGGAGATGTCTCTCGCTCCATAATAGCTACACATTCCTCGTCACAACATATCTAATAGCTCGTGGCTCACGTGGCTCCGTCAGGGGAGGTTACGCTTACTGGGGGTGAGTTAGATCCGCACCAACTTACCAATTATCCCTTCTCCAGTCAAGCGGCATCGCGCGAGATCCATTCGCGTCTGCTTCTGGGTCCCATCTTTCGCTCCTTCACTCTCCACCACACAAACCCACTCAGACGGCTTCGCGTTTTGGCGCCCCTCAGGCTCCGCTCCTTTGGGTTCTTATGCGGCGCAAGTTCGTATCCCCGCTGATATGTCCATATTTCATCTATTATTTCGACCTATTTTCAGACCAGACCTTACGTTTTCGACCACTAAATTGCATAGTTTACATTGAAAATCAATAGAATATGGTACTGCTGCAGTTTTGTGGTTGATTTGCAGGAAATAGGTGAAAACAAGCAAAGCAGGCAGAGTTCTGACTTCCCCCACGCGACCTGCGTCAGATCCAGAAATTTCAGCACCGAACTTAAAACAGTCATAACTTTTGACTCGTAACTCCGTTTTGAGCGTATGACCACTTTTTGGAAAGCTAGCGAGAAGATCTACGGTCTCACCACGCCTGGTACGGCCATGCCGTACCAATTTGGTACGGGCCGTACATAAAGGCGGCCTGACAGATTCAAATTTTGGCAGAGGCTATTTAAAGCGGGGAACTCTCCAATTTCGACATCCATTCCATTCCAGATCTATTTGAGAGCACAGTAAGAGAGAGAAAGAGAGCTAAGGAGCTAGGAGCAAGAAGGAAGGAAGAGGAAAGAGGCGAAACTCGACGGATCTAGCTTCCTCCTCTCGATCCCTTCGATCCATGGCTATCTCTATCCCTCTTATTGTATTTTTAGATCAGATCATGTGCTGTGAGTAGTTCTTTTAGTTTCTAGGGTTAGAGATGGATTCTTGATTTGTTTTGACTTTCTTTGACTTGTATCTTGTATGAACTCTTTAGTTTGATTGATTGTGATTTACTTTGATATCTTTTGCTTTGCTTGCTGTGATTGTTGTATGATGTGCCTCTAGGTTTAGATCGAACCTATCAAGGTCGTGTGATCATCTCAATCTCTCATCTAAATCAAATGCTTAGGGTAGAATAGTTCGAATTGAAGCCGAGAGGTTGAATTCTCCTATAATCGACAGATTAGAGGGTGCCTTAGACCTCCAATCAACCAGCTAGGGTAGATCTGTACCAACACACGAGAGTTGAGGTGTAGAAATCCCTAAAAGGCAATCAATTGCATTCCAACCTAGATCTTGATCCAACAAACGATGGTTGAGGGTTAGGAACCTTAGGTATGGTCAATTGAGCCTTTCTAAAGAGTTTAGCACAAGGTACCAGCAAGGAAATGCATTCACTCGAACTGGTAGGTTCTGTTCTGGGAAGCCAGTACGGGTCTTACCAGGGTGGTACGGCCTTGCCTTACCAAGTGAAGTACGGCCTAGCCGTACCAACTTGGTACGGGCCATACCACTAGAGGCAGATCAGAGATGAAGTCTGAAACCCTGGAAACGCCTTTTATCCATAATCAAAACAAAGTTTACATTTCTTCTAGCACTTTATTACACCTGTTTGCATTGTTTGATTTGTTTGAATTGATCTTTTAGGAACTTAAATACCAAACCAAACCTTTCTCACTTCTAGTTTTTAATCGAGTTAGGTAGATTCTAACCTAGTAATTGCCCGTCCCTGTGGATCGATACCCGATTATACTACGAGATAGGGGTTGTGCACTTGCGACCCTTACTCGTGAAGTGTAAACGCGGTTTTAAAAGGTACGCCCTCAAGCGTACCGAAACTTGCGTTGCGCTTTCGCGCGAACAAGTTTTTGGCCAACCTCCTCTCATACAACAGCGCATACAGCACGCTGCTGGGGCTTTGACCTCCACAACAAATCTACAACCGCACAACGGTTCAACTCTAAACCCTAGCTCAAAACCCCAGGCATCGTCCCATTTCTCTCGTTTGCGCTCAAAACCCCCTGACGGAAATCCTGGATCCGCCCCTGATTATAATCTTGCACAAAACTTATAAAAAGGGTGAAGCAATTATCGGTGCAAATTTATAAAAAGAATTATGATCTTGCACAAAACTTTATACGTGTTAATACTATTTACTGAACAATCAGAAGCAAGCGCAACATAAATACAAAGACTGTTCAGAGCACTTAATTCAGAAACATTCTGAATCCTAAATTTGAATTATTAGATCAAGAAAATATACGAAGGGTACGTAGTATGAAGCCATGTCATTTATTACATCGGATATATGTTCTGACCTTCTTTTCTCTTGCAAATTATACAAAAAGGATCAGTCCCGTCCGTGCATTGGAAATGGCGTTCCAATTATTTTTTTTCTATTTTCTGAGAATTAATGGCGTTCGAGTTGCGATATATGTTATATTTTCGATGTGACGCGTCTTATCAAAATCTTTCCAGAAACGTAGTCAGAGTTGTCGGATGGTCTCGGCACAAAGGATGGTTCCTCCTGAGACTTCCTGTGTAGCGAATCAAAAGTGCAGCAGTGACATCATCTGTCGTGTCGGGTTTGTCGATCTGTGGCTGTGCGCGTGACCTTTTTTTTTTTTTTTTTTTTTTGAGGAAAAGCCCGTAGGCCGAATGCCACGTGCTCTTTCCTGTCTGTCGCTCTAGCTCAACATGAGATATTGAGACTTGAGAGGTCGCAATTGGATCGGGTTCGAAATTGTATTTGGTTCAGATTGTTTTGATTACCGAATTATTGGGCTTCGTCTCATGTTTCAGGTTTTGAATTAGGTTTGAATCTCAACTTGATTTGGTAAGGATCTTGTTCGGCAACCAATGTTGTAAAAAATGTGCCGATTAATTGTTCAATTAGTCGTTGGCGGTGATCAAACTGTCATGAATTTTTGAAAATAATTGATCGATTATTTTCAAGTATGTCCGATTATTTCTGATTATTTCCGAATAATCGCTTGGCGGTACACTGTCCGTCCGACGAGCGCATACCGTTATTTACAACACTGTTGGCAACATATAATTTTTTTTTTTTGAATAGAAATGTGGGTCATGCCCTCATTTGTATTGATAAAAAGGTTCGGTTACATAAGAAAAGTAACTACCTAACTAATTAACAGAAAAGCCAGCTCAGACATTTGAGCTATTACATGAAAAAGTCTTAAACTAACAGTATTTGAAATGCCAGAAAAGTAAGATTAAATTGGAAGAAAAACAATTGAAAGTGCCACGGATGGCTGAAGCTGCAGGTGATGCTATTACGCTATTTGTAGCCCTTCATCTTCATGTATACCAACTGGTCCGCAACCTCCTGTGCCAGCTGATGTATACCTTTATTTGAGTCCCTGAATATCCTTGCCCCACGCTCCTTCCACAATATAAATTGCGTGAGTAAGAGTATCTCTCTTGATCTTATGTTTCGGCCAGCATCCACAATATCATCTGTATGCCTTACCAGTATCGGGTTTGGATCCAAAGTGAGGTCAGTTACAGTAGCCACTGCTTCGTATAACGCCTTAGCAAAAGAACATCTATCGAACATGTGTTTGACTGTCTCTGCTTGCCTTTTGCAGAGAACACACCAGTTGGGCATAATCCATCCTCTTTTTATTAAGTTATCCAATGTTAATATTCTATTCAATCTCATAAGCCAACCGAAAACCTTCATTCGTGGGGGTACCTTCAATTGCCAAATGTTGGAGTTGCTGGACCCGACTGTGGGTCCCCTGGTCAGCAGTTGGTAAGCACTTCGAACAGTGAAGCTTCCCTTGCTGTCCCATCTCCATTGGAGTTCGTCTTGTATCGATTCGGTTAAAATGTGCCTTGACATGATTTGTTGAACCTCGGTCAATTCTTCTTGCGCATCGATCGATAGGTTTTGTCTGAGGTAGGCACAGAGGGTCTGATCCGCTTTTGCTTGTTTGAGGGTAATCTCAGTATTTGTGACGTATGTATATAGAGTCGGGAAGCGAAATTTCATGGTACCCTCCCCCCAGTTCTGATCCCAGAAGCCTATATGAACACCATTTCCAGGTATAAATAGGACTGATATGTTGAAGAATTGAATGAGATTTTTATCTTTGAGTGATACCCCTATTGCCGCTGTCTCTGTTGTGGCCGTATACCTATATATTTCCTTCCATATTCTGCCTTCTGGTGTTGCCCAGTACCAATGCCATTTCAACAGTAACGCTTGATTGAACGCTGACAGATCTTTAACACCCAGGCCGCCGTCTTCCTTAGGTTTGCACACTGTCTCCCATGCCACCAAACTCATCTTTCTTCTTTCTTGGGTTACTCCGTGCCATAGAAATTTTCTACGAATCTTGTCAATGTCTCTTAGTACCCATTTTGGCATTTTGAATACCGTCAAAAAATATGTCGGCAAGGATGATAAGACCGCATTTAGCAGCACAGTTCTTCCGGCTATTGTGAGGTATTTGGCTGCCCAACATGCAAGTTTTTTATTCATGCGCTCTATTAACGGTATGTAGGCTGATTTAGGTAATTTCTGATTGGACAGTGGAAGGCCCAAGTAGCTGAACGAGAACTTACCAATTTTACAGCCTAGTATGTCTGGTTGGCAACATAGAATTAAGAGTAAAGGATTAAGAATTTAAAAAAGCGCTAAGAAACCGATGTTCGTTGTCTTAATTTGTGAGTGAAAGCTAAGGAAACTAAAGATCCTGTTGGAGCTTTGTCTCAATTGGACCAGGTTCGAAATTGTATTTGGTTCAGACTTCAGATTGTTTTGATTACCGAATCATTGGGCTTTGTCTTTTGTCTCAGGTTTCAGGTTTGGATTATGTTTGAATCTCAACTTGATTTAGCAAAGATTTTGTTGGGGCTGTTTGGCAATATAAGATTAAGAGTGAAGGATTAAGAGTTTAAGGAGCGTTAAGAAACTGATATTCAGTTGTCTTAATTTATGAGTGAAAGCTAAGGAAGCTAAAGGAAATGGTAGATGTGCCTTAAGATTCATGCTGAGGATTAAGATCCAGGCAAAAGGAGGCTAAAGAAGGTGATTTTAATCCGCGCTAAGGAACTAGTGTTCAACAGGATTAGATGGCTAAGAAAGTTAAAGGAAACGGATTAAGCTTTAAAGAAGCTTAATCCCTTATTGCCGGACAGCCTCGTTGTATTGTTAATTTGATGAATGCATTGATCTTTCATTGTTGTATTATTTAACCTAAGGAAAAATTTTATATATAAATTATTATTAAATAATAAATGAAAACAAAAAATATCTTGGTTTTTCAATGTCATAGATGAATCCGAAAAAATATTTCGGATCCAAAGTGTTTTTTTTCTTTTTGTAAAAAGCGGCTGAGTTTTTTTCTGAAACAGAAATAATATTGGATTTTTTTTCTGAAACAATAGCAGGATTTTTCTAAAACAGAAAGAGCGCGGACTTTTTTTTTGAAACAAAATAAAACATTATTAATTTCTCTGTATTCTTCTGTTAATTAACCTATAGTGTCCATTTATTTCATACTAAACAATACCAACAAATAACAAAAACCCTAGCCGTCAGCAGCACAACCCAAATCTGCTGCTTTCAACCCCTGTTTTGTCCCTCCAAACTCACAAAAAAATTTCACAATCTTATTCTACTCTCTGTCTGCAGGAGCAGAGCCATGTGTGATGACTGAGATCAATTGACTTCCATTAATTTTTTATTTTTTTTATTTCTATATGATATTTTATATGTTTTAGAGTAAAATGCAACGGATTTTGTAATATTGACCTTCATTCATAATGAAAAAATTTATATGATTGATCTCAAATTTCTATTTAACTCTCATAGCTTAAAAGTCTTGGTTCCGCCTCTGTCTGCCTAATATCAAGGGCTGACGGATCATAACACAAAATGATTGTAGTTTTGATCTAGCCGAATATCAAATCATCCACTTATAAGATAATTATATTCAGATTCCAATAAATTAAATGGATCCTTGCTGAATAAATTAAGACAGCATGTCTATTCTATTTGTAAAGCAATTGCAAATAATAGTTTACAAATATTAATATGAAAATTACAACGAAATATATAATGAGTGAGGCTATGGTGCTATGCATAGCACGGATGCGGTCCGTGCTACGGCTCAAAATTTGACTTTTTAAAATTCTAATGGTCGATCCAACCGTTCAATGTGATAACCATATGAATATGTACTTGCAAACTAAATTTTATATTTTTTCGAATTTGTTTACTATTTTTTTAGATAGGTAGAATTTTGATGGTCCAGAATTTTCAGAAAACACTGGTTTTTCTACCTATCTAAAAAAATAGTAAAAAAATTCGAAAAAATATAAAATTTAGTTTGCAAGTACATATTCATATAGTTATCATATTGAACGGTTGGATCGACCGTTAGGATTTTGAAAAATCAAATTTTGAGCCGTAGCACGGACCCCACCCGTGCTATGCATAGCACCATAGGCTCGCTCATATATAATTGCTAACTGTTAAGTAATAATTAGTAATTTATTTAAAAATTAGTTCCAAAGCCTCACTCTTATTTCCAGACTTCCAACACAACATATCATTCATGAAATCTAGTATTTTGCAAGCATTTAACGATAATGTCTGCTGCAAATTAAAAAAATATATAAAAATACAAATTCTCTGTTAGGGATTTCAATGAATGGTAAAGGTTTCATAAAAAAATTATAATATTATATTCGTATCAGGTACCTAATAAAATGGATATTCATATGCATTTGGTACAACACATATCTAAAAAAAAAAATCTTATTACTTTCAATTAATCTGATTCGTGCAATACTATATATGCATCCATGAATATTTTCAATAAGATATGTTATACCTATGTAATCACATAAAACCACACAAAAAAGTCAATTTATATGTATTTTTTATTGTCTATAAACTATCTTATAAACCATTAAATTCTTAATTTCTTATATGCATACTTCTTCAAAATTAGAGTTTCAATTTTTCATATACATATTTGAATTTTCCAACTGAATATATTTTTGAATAAATTATATAGTATCATAGAAGTTTTAAAAACCTGCACATCTCCATGTCTATATTGTATCAGATAAGAATATATGATGAGTGAGGCTATGGTGCTATGCATAGCACCGATGGCTAGTGTACTACGGCTCAATATCAGTGGCGAGGCTAGGATTTGAGCTAGGGGTAGGCAAAAACCGGATTCGGGTTCGAATAAATTAATGGGTTCAGATTCAGGTTCGGATTCAAGACACAATTCAAAAAAATAGCAAGAAATTAACGGGTTCGGATTCGGATTTGAGTCGCTGTCTCACTGATTTTTTAGTCGATGTCTCCCTAATTTTTTTAATCGCGCTGTCTCTGCATCCGCTTGGGCTTTGGGAATTTTGATTATGGGCTTCGGAGTTTGGACCTCAAAGAAATCACGCTGTATCATTGGGCTCAGGGGTAGGCAAGATCAACCAACAGGGGTAGGCAAGGTCAAAGAAACCCGGTTCTAAAAAAAAAAAAAAAAAATTTCAGGGGTAGGCAAGTGCCTACCCCAGGGAGTATGTAGCCTCGCCTATGCTCAATATGGTACTTTTTAAAATCATAACGGTCGATCCGAACCGTTCAATGTGATATCCATATGAATATGTACTTGCAAACTAAATTTTATATTTTTTTGAATTTTTTTACTATTTTATTAGATAGGTAGAAAAAATCAGTGTTTTCTGAAAATTCTGGACCGTCAAAATTCTACCTATCTAAAAAAATAGTAAAAAAATTCAAAAAAATATAAAATTTAGTTTGCAAGTACATATTCATATGGTTATCACATTAAACGTTTCGGATCGACCGTTAGGATTTTAAAAAATACCATATTGAGTCGTAGTACACTAGTCATCCATGCTATGCATAGCACCATAGCCTCACTCATATATGATATACTCATTTATGTATCAGTGCGACATGAGCCGACATTTTTACTAATATCCAAAGTTTAATAGAAATTAATTAATATACCCAGATCTGCTGAAAAGTTATAAAAATATCCGTACCGGTCATTTTTAGCCGGTACCCAATTTAATTCAGTACCGGCCGAAAAATGGCCGATACCAAAAAAAAAAATATATATATATATATATATATATATAGGAGTTGGCTACGGTGCTACGACTCAATATTTGAGTTTTCAAAATCCTAATGGTCTATCCGAACCGTTCAACATGATCTCCATATGAATATGTACTTGCAAATCAAATTTTACATTTTTTAGAATTTTTTTACTATTTTTTTAGATAGGTAGAAAATCACTTGATCTGAATGGTACAGAATTTTCAGATCAAGTGATTTTCTACCTATCTAAAAAAAATAGTAAATAAATTCTAAAAAATGTAAAATTTGGTTGGCAAGTACATATTCATATGGAGATCATGTTGAACGGTTCGGATCGACCGTTAGGATTTTGAAAACTCAAATATTGAGCCGTAGCACGGAGGCCCTTTATTCTACGCGTAGCATATTAGCTAGATTATATATATATATTTTTTAAGGATGGGCATAGCATAGTTGGCTAGAAGAAAAAGTCGTAGGAAACTCAGATTGAAGTTTGCACTTGGTTTGGCTAAGATCAAACAAATGCATTTGGTTGGTTGCGTGTGTTACATCGGTTGCATGTATCGGTGCATCATCGATGTTTTTGCAATGAAACATCGATGTTCTATTAGCCGGGTAGTGCTAAAAAAACATCGGTGCGTCGCTGATGTTTTATTAGACTTAGCATTGGCAATTAAGCATGGTAGTGTTAAAAAAACATCGGTGCGTCACTGATGTTTTTGCAATGAAACATTGATGCACTTCTACCGTCGTTAGGCCGTGCATAAAGCATCGATACTCAATTTTAGAATGCTGGTTATTGTCAAATTAAATTCATTAGCCGCATGCGAACAATAAACTTTAGTGTCATACGACACTGCCAAAAAAACATCGGTACTTCAATCCGAGTTTCCTAAGATTTTTTATTCTAGCCAACTATGCTATGCCTATCCTTAAAAAAAAAATAAGTACCGGCCAAAAAATAGCCGGTACTGTTGCAAAAAAAAAAATTTGGGTACCGGCTATTTTTCAGCCGGTACTGAATTAAATTGGGTACCGGTCAAAAAATGACCGGTACATGTATTTTTATAACTTTTCAGCTGAAATTAATTTCTATTAAACTTTGGATATAGTAAAAATGTCGGGACATGAGTTGCTACTTGTAAATTATTAAGAATCTTAACAAAAATAAGAAAAGATTTTTTTCTCAAGTTACCTGTGTAAAAGCCTAATCCAGCTCAAAGCCTCAAACGAAGCCCAATCGCAAGTCCAAATTCGTCACGTGCCTCCCTCGTGCCATCTATCTTCCCTTTGCTTTCCCTAAACACTGCCTCTCGCTCTGACTCTCGGTCTCTGGCTGCTTCTCTCTCTCACTTGTTCGCGCCAAGTTAAAAGCTACAAAATGGCGGTGGTAACTAGGGCTCTGAGCTCGGGTTTTCTAGGGCTTACGCGCAACAGTGCCCCGTCTACATCATGCGCCTCTTCGCCGCTTCTTCTCCCTTGGCAACGTAGACGCACGTTCTCCATTGCGCGTACGCGCATAAGCATGAGCCTGAGGGCTGGTATCGTTGGCCTACCTAACGTCGGAAAATCTACTCTATTCAATGCCGTCGTAAGATTTCTCTCCTCTCATGCAAATGGTTCCAATTATACCATATGCTCTTTTTGCCGACCTCACTGATAGGGAGAACATTTTTCTTTTTCTAATATTGTACTTGTACGGTACTTTACCAGCTTAGGATGTTGTTTTTTATTTGTGAATTATGATAGTGTTTAAGCTTCAAGTAAGCTTTTTAAACATAGTGGCCTCTCTATTCGACGCAATTAAGTACCTTAGGCCGTCAGAAAAAGAGAAGAATAAAATTATGAGAACGCTTCCTAGCATCGAACTTCTGAGATTAGAAATATAAATAAAAATTAAAGAAAATGAGTTTGAATCAATAGGCATGCACAAGAACACCCATGTTACCTTCAAAATGATCAAGCCTAGCACTGAATTTTGTATGTTTCTTCTTCTGATTGTTTGTATATAGTTGTTATTGTTTTTTATGTACTTTATTTAAATAGGTGGAAAATGGAAAAGCACAAGCTGCGAATTTCCCGTTTTGTACAATAGAGCCAAATGTGGGCGTAGTCGGTGTACCCGATGCCAGATTAAAAGTCTTGTCAGATCTAAGTAAGTCTCAGAAAGTGGTCCCGGCATCTATCGAGTTTGTGGACATTGCCGGCCTCGTCAAAGGAGCTAGTCAAGGGGAGGTACCTGCATTACTGTTTCATTTCTTGGACTTCATTTTTTACCACAGCATTCTGTAAACTGATTCTGTGCTTGTCTAGTTTACTTACCAAGCATCTTATCAGCATGTGCCCAAACAAAAACCCTAAAAATCTCAATAAAAGATGCCTCTTGCTGTTGGTATGCTATCAGTCTGATCTTGTGCCAGTATATGTTAGGCTACCAGTACCTTGTGATTGATTTTGGCATGATGAGTTTTTTCTCCTTTCTCAGGGCTTAGGAAATAAGTTCCTTTCAAACATTCGCGAAGTGGATTCAATACTTCAGGTTCGAATAAATCTGTGCAGAATGATTTATAAACTTTATAGATGTTTGTGAATTTTATATTCATAATATATCGTGTTTCCTTTTTCTGGAACAAGGTGGTAAGGTGCTTTGAGGATAATGACATAGTACATGTCAATGGCAAGGTTGACCCAGAATCAGATATCGATGTTATAAATTTAGAGCTAGTTTTCTGTGATCTTGACCAGGTATGCTCGTAAGGTATAACACTTCCTTGTATTGCATTTGCCTCTCCTAAAAATGAACTTTTAAGTTGTTGTTACTGAAATTTAGAATGTTAGCTAATAGATGATCTCTTATAATTTTTGGTTTTCATTTGTGAATTCAGATTGAGAAAAGGCTTGAGAAGCTCAAAAAGAGTAAAACAAAGGACCCACAGACCAAAGTGAAGGTAACGAAAAAGCTCTCCGGACTCCGCATTGTTTTTTTAATTTTCCTTAAATAACGCTTTAGTTTTTTTTTTTTTTTCCAAATAGAAGGTAGTTTTGGTTTTCATTTTATTTTCTGGAGATTGTGAGGTGTGATTATTCCATACATCTATGCCTTACATTTCCAGGCTTTTGCGGGTATGACAGTGTCACTATGACTAGTTTTTCAAGGCTTTACATGGAAAGCCGTGGAATTTTGCCTTGCATTTCTTTGTGTCATATATTTCTGTACTTCCTCATCCTGGTATTGAAGAGTTCAATAATAATCTCTATCAGGAGGAAGCAGAGAAGTCAGGTTTGGAGAGGATCCAAAAGGCTCTACTAGAGGGTAAACCAGCAAGGTCAGTTGAAATAAGTGACCTAGAGAGAGAATCTATAAGGCAGCTTTGTTTATTGACCATGAAACCGGTAATTTATGTGGCAAATGTGGCTGAGTCTGACTTGGCGGACCCCAGCAGCAATCCTCATGTTGACAAGGTGGCAAAGGTCTCAGCTGAGTTGGACTCTGGTATGGTGGTCATATCTGCACAGGTAATGAGGAGCTTTCATGTGAAGCACTATTTTTTCTGATATTCTAAAAAGTACCAACCTGTAAATTTGCTGGCTGCAAAATTCACCATATAATAATATGCTAAATTTTTGCAAATTGCCCTGTATTAATCCTCAGTGTGCAATTGCATCTCAATTTTAACCTGATTTGGTTGCAATTCAAGTTATCTCTTTATACTGGGAGTTATCCCCATAACAAAGGGGGCCTGACAGTCCAGCTGGGCCATAAATTTGACCCAATTAGCCTCATGTTACCTCAAAGTAAGTCTATCTATATACTGTTCAATGTTAACTTACTAGAGCAATTGTATATCATTTAAAAACTTGTATTATGGAAATGTTATTTTGAGGCTCA
This sequence comes from Carex myosuroides, assembly GCA_028015225.1. Taxonomy (NCBI): domain Eukaryota; kingdom Viridiplantae; phylum Streptophyta; class Magnoliopsida; order Poales; family Cyperaceae; genus Carex; species Carex myosuroides. The sequence continues at coordinate 2,605,905 of CM051489.1, read as the reverse complement.
GAGCTTGATAGGCGTACCATTATTTAGAATAGTGCAATTAATTGCTCATTTGTATTAATAAGTGGTCTTTTTTTGTGCTTTTGGCTTATGTCATGTAAATACATAGTTTTTGAACTTGTGCTTTCTTTAAATTATAAGTTGGTGGTAAACTGGTAATGCCACTTGTTTTCAGAAGAAAGAAAGGTTCAGTTTTACTATAAACAGCTGATTCACTTTGATCCTGTTATAAAGGTCGAAGCCGAGCTGGCCGAGCTGACTGTGGAAGAAAGGATAGAATATCTGCAATCACTTGGTGTGAATGAAAGTGGATTAGGCAATCTCATAAGAGTCACCTATGATTTACTGGGACTAAGGACTTATTTCACAACTGGAGAAAAGGTTATAGCTTTGGCTTCGTCAAATCTCTAAAATATCAACTATACCTTCTAAAATCAAACACCAGTAGAATATTAGCGTTGATTTTTCTTGTTAGCTATTTGTTTTGAAGGGATATAAGTGTAAATTTTCTTTCATGATGGTGATACTGATACTTTGTAGGTTCTGGAGTATGATGCTTTGAAACTTGTACTGAGGCTAATCCTTAATATACCCTCTTGTTCTTTAATTTCTTTTACCTTTCTCTAACAGGAAACAAGAGCGTGGACAATTCTAGCTGGTATGTTTTTCTTTTATTATTTTTTTGCTCAGTCATTTTAATCATAGTTAGTGCCATAGTTGCTCTCTTTTTCTTTTCTTCCCTCTTTTTTAATTTGGTTTATATTTTCAGGCATGACTGCACCTCAGGCAGCTGGAGTTATTCACTCGGACTTTGAGAAAGGCTTTATTCGAGCTGAGACAGTAAGTATTATTCTCAGATTTTTTTTTTTTTTGGTATTAGAGCTGTCAGGTCCAGTACTTTACCCAACTACCACTACATTCCTTTTCCAGATATTTTCTGGTTTCAAGAAAGTAGCTCATAAAATGTAAAACATATCAGGTATCTTATGAAGATTTTGCTGCTGCTGGGTCTCTAGCTGCTGCAAGGGAAAAGGGACTGGTATTTGTTTCTGTTACAAGAGTATTCGTTTATTTTTTTTTTATTTTTTTTTAACAATACGAGATACTTGTTTAATGTAAAAGTGTAATGTGAATCTTATTTAACTGTAACATTATTATATTTGACATTCCCCTTATTGTGATCCATGCTTTTTATTCAGTGAAGGGTTAAGGCCCCCTTGTATATAATGTGCCCTTTAATTGCTGTACAGTCTGTACTTGCTAGTGTAAAGTATGGAAAAAACTTAATACCATTTTCTCTTCTTTGTTTTTATACTATTGTAGTTGAGATTGGAGGGGAAAGACTACATTGTGCAGGAAGGTGATGTCATGCTCTTCAGATTCAATGTATGAGGCTATGAGCAAGTCAACCAATGGACTAAATATTACATTTTAGTTCATGGGTATACGAGTTATGGAAAAATTCATTCTGATTTTTTTTTATATAATTTGGAATATTGATGTATTTGATTGAGGTCTGATCAACCAACAAAGAAGCAAATTAAATTGCATTTTTGCACACCAACTTACATTTTTGACAAAACAGATTTTTGGAATAATAGCTTTGTTTATTAAGCGTCAAGCAGCAGCTTATCTTTACTGTGTTGACAACTCTGCTTCTTTTTTTTTTTTGAAACCCTGATGGAGGCTATCAGGTTAACTCTGCTTAGTTTTCAAAGTGGCAGCACTGTTGGTTTTCAGTCATCACAGACAGACACTCACTAGAGGTAGGGACTGGAGTTCGGTCTCAGCAAAAACACAGTTCGAGATTATTGGAATTTACAATTTACAAAGGTAGCACTATTGGTTTTTACTATCTAGTTTGCCCTATTTGAAATCTAGACAGGGACTGGGGTTTAGTCTCAGCAAAAACACGCTAGATGATTACAATTTACAAAGGTGTATCATTCAAAGCAAAATGTTTGTTCAACTCAACACATTAATATCCTCCGAGGCACTTAACCAATATCTGACAAATTTCTTTTCTTTTCAGAGTTTCATGCAAGTGTAGTTTGTATTCTGCTTTTTTTTTTGTGTGTGTGTCTAATGTAATTTAAACTTTTGGATAACAAATTTCGACCCTTAATGCGCATGGAAATTCGTATATGAACAGATTTGAAGGTAGACGAAATTTGTTTGTCAAGTTGTGACTGAGGATGTGATTATTGGATCCATATCGCATATCGGCACAATGAGTTACCACCGCATCCTTGAGTGTTGGTTTACATTAATTTATGTTGCTGACTCGTCACGTTGGGCTGAGCTTAATGCTAAATGAGTGATGTTATTGTAATATGCATATTACGAATCGACTTATATAATGAATTTACATTTCTAATTTCAAAATTCAAACAACCAATTCATATTGTTAAACATAATCTCCATATAAAAATGCACTTCAAGACCAAATTTTATATTTTTAATAATTTTTTACTGTTTTTAGAAAACATAGGTAGAAGAAAATTACTTGATTTAAAAATTCTAGACTATTTGAAAGTAGTGATTCGCTATCAATTTAGAAAATATTAAAAAAGTTTCAAAAATATAAAATTTGATCTTTAAATATATTTTTAAATAGACATTATGTTTAACGGTTTGAATCGGTTGTTTAAACTTAAAAAATAAAGATATGAATTCATAATGCAAGTTGATACGTAATATGCACATTATAGTCTCACTTATGCTAAATAACGAGATATGTAAATTAACCAAGGAGTAAGAGGAGAAGTCACGGAGAATGCTCTCTCGGCCGACATTTTTATTAATATCCAAAGTTTAATACAAATTATTATTTATGCTCAGATTCTGACTCAATATCAAAAAATGTCCAAGCCGGTCAGAAAATGGCCGGCTTACTCCCCCCTAAACCGGCCATTTTCTGGTCGGCTTAATACTTTTTTTTTAACCGCAAAAACTCTATAAAAATGTCTTTTCTTCTCTCTCCTCCACGCAATTCACTCAACTCACTCAACTCACAAAAGAGAAAGGGAGGAAGGGACAGAGAGAAATATAAGGCGATTTTTGAGGCGAAAAGGCCGATATTTGAAGGGGCCAAAAAGGATGTCCAATCGTGACCCAGCGAGAGGAGGATCAAGTAGTGATCGAGGTAAAAAAGAGGAAAAGAAGGACAACTGTCAAGTATGCCGTAATCCCGGTAACTGTTATGTATGTACGATGAAGGAATGGATTAAACGGCCTATTCCGTATGAAATTTCAGACGATGACTTTGTAGAAAATCCCTACGGCTTTGGTTTGAAAAAGAAGAAGGTTGATCCAGAGCCTCCAGCATCAGACGATAAGTTTGTTCTGGGTACTGGTAAGGCTACCACTTTGTCTGCTGTGACTGATCCAGATCCAGCAAATTTCGATGATGATTTTGTTCCATGCACTTTCAAGGCTCGTTGTAAGAAATAGACTTGTTTAGAATTCATGTTGTATTAGTAGGATTTAAAATTTGAATGAATTTGAGTTTGGTTCTAAGAATTAGTATTTTATTGTAGTTGGATGGATTAGGTTGTAATATCTTTGAGTATTAATTAATTTCATTACTTCTTATTTAGTAGTTTCGTACAAAATAATAAAGTACACACAAATTGCAAATAGAGTCCACACAATTTTTACAACATGCATATAAATCACCTATTACTACTATGTCTAAAATTTAATCCAAGAAATAAACCACTTGCGAAAGATGCCCTACGAGATGGTCTACCAGATGGCTCTGGATGCTCACTAGATGGCCCGGCTTGGGTTCCAGATGGCGCTGCTTGGCTTGTAGATGGCGCTGCTTTGCTTGTAGATGCCTTGTTGTATGTCTAGTAGTGGACCTCCTCGGTTGGATCCCAGATGTCTCCCCTTGCACCCTAACCGCCTCTCCTCCAATGGCAACTGCCTCTCCCATTGCTTCGGCATACATAGCAGTTGCATCTAAATGGCTTGTAGCTGTGCTACGCCGTGACCCCCCGGACCCACTTCCCGACGCCATTACTCGCTCATTTTCTGCCGCATTTGCTGTGTTTCTTGCATCTGCATTTGCATGTGTTACTTAGTAAGTTGGTATATGTTCGCGCAGAAGCGCAACGCAAGTTTCGGTACGCTTGAGGGCGTACCTTTTAAAACCGCGTTTACACTCCACGAGTAAGGGTCGCAAGTGCACAACCCCTATCGAGTAGTATAATCGGGTATCGATCCACAGGGACGGGCAATTACTAGGTTAGAATCTACCTAACTCGATTAAAAACTAGAAGTGAGAAAGGTTTGGTTTGGTGTTTAATTTCCTAAAGGTCAATTCAAGCGATTCAAACAATGTAATAAAATGCTAGAAGAAATGTAAATTGTGTTTTGATTATGGATAAAAGGCGTTTCCAGGGTTTCAGACTTCATCTCTGATCTGCCTCTAGTGGTACGGCCCGTACTAAGTAGGTACGGCTAGGCCGTACCTCACTTGGTAAGGCTAGGCCGTACCACCCTGGTAAGACCCGTACCGGCTTCCCAGAACAGAACCTACCAGTTCGAGTAAATGCATTTCCTTGCTGGTACCTTGTGCTAAACTCTTTAGAAAGGTTCAATTGACCATACCTAAGGTTCCTAACCCTCAACCGTCGTTTGTTGGATCAAGATCTAGGTTGGAATGCGATTGAGAGCCTTTTAGGGTTTCTACACCTCAACCATCGTATGTTGGTACAGATCTACCCTAGCTGATTGATTAGATGTCTAAGGCACCCTCTAATCTGTCGATTAGAGGAGAATTCAACCTTTCGGCTTCAATTCGAACTATTCTACCCTATGTACTTGAATTGGATGAGAGATTGAGATGATCACATGACCTTGATAGGTTCGATCTAAACCTAAAGGGACATCATACAACAATCACAGCAAGCAAAGCAAGATATAACAATGAAAATCACAATCAATCAAACTAAAGAGTTCATACAAAGTAAAAGTCAAAGAAAGTCAAAACAAATCAAGATTCGATCTCTAACCCTAGAAACTAAAATGATCTACTCACAGCACATAGCAATGTCTAAAAATACAATAAGAGGAAGAGAGATAGCCATGGATTGAAGGGAGATGGAGGAGGAAGCTAGATCCGTCGAGTTTCGCCTCTTCCTCTTCTTTCCTTCTTGCTTTCAGCTCCTTAGCCTTCTTTCTCTCTCCTACTGAGCTCTCAGATCTATCTGGAATGAATTGGATACCAAATCTGGAGAGTTCCCCGCCTTAAATAGCCTCTGCCCAAATTTGAATCTGTCAGGACGCCTTCATGTACGGCCCGTACCAATTTGGTACGGCCTGGCCGTACCAGGCGTGAAGAGCTGAAAATGGCTAAGTAAGGTCCGACCCGTACCAAGCCTGGTAAGGGCCGTACCTCATCATGTGAATCGCCATTTCTTCGTGTGTTTTGCTCCAAACCTGCAGAAAACAAACAAACACTCAGCAGTACCAAATTCTAAAGATATAACAATGAGATGCACATGATTCTGGTAAATTATGGCACGAATCTGGTACTAAAACAGGCCTAAAATAGACTAAATATGCGAGGTATCAAATTCCCCCAAGCTGAACCTTTGCTTGTCCTCAAGCAAAAAGTTTCAAACTCGGGTGAAAGTGCTGGAAAACTAAATCTAAATGCAGATACAAGTCTAAATGTGAAAACCTACGTGAGTGTGCTATAGTCAAGAATTTCTAGAATCGATTCGGTTGTAATTCAAACATTCCTTTGTAAACCTTGATTCACTCCAACAATTAGTCAATTGAACTTCTTATTTTGAGATGCTTCTAACAATGGAAAGACTAATTACCTAGGTTTGATCGAATCAATTTCATTCTTTTTCCGAATTATTGCTTTTATTCAAAGTGATTTTTCTTTGCATTTGCCCTCCCCCAAGCTTGAATCAAGCTTAAGGGTAAGAAAGTTGCGAACGAAGTGTGTTGGTATGAGCAAAATTTTCTTTCTTTATTTCTAATTGGGAGACGAGCTCAAAGGCGCCCATTCGAGGCTTATTGCCAGTACTCTTATTTTCTCCATCTTTTCTCTTTTGTTTTCTCTTTTTCTTTTTCTCATTTTTCTTTTTTTTTTTTATTTTTTTTTTTGTTTGCTCACACCATGAATACACACATCCATTGGTATTCATTCATACCAATGGATATTCCAAACTTTCTTAATTTGAAAATCTCAATTCCTAAAGGCACAATTCAGTTTTTTCGAATAATCTCGTTCGATTCAATTCTAAGTTTGTTTCATCTTTTCCATTATTAAAAACATCTCAACCTAAGTAGTTCAATAACCAATCATGGGTTAGTTCCAATTCACTCAGGTCTATCCTAATCACAACCAAATTGTTTCAAAGTTATTCTCAATTCTAGCAATTCACGCAAATTTTCACCTAACAATGCACGAAAATACGAAAAAATGTAAGAAAAATAACGATAAAGTAAATATGACTTAAATGCAAATGCAATCCCCCCAAGCTTAGCCTGAGCATTGTCCTCAATGCTTCAAGACTATGAGATAAAAGAGATAAAAGAAGCTCGGGGAAAAGAGAGCGAACCTGATCAGTCGTGTGAACGGTCGTACCAGAGCCAGTCGCTCAACTGCTGCTCTATCCCAGTCACCCGCTGCGTGAGATCATGGAGTGCGGCGCCCTGCTGACGAATGGCAGCACCCTGCTCATAGAGTGCAACACCCTGCTCCTGACGCATGCCGTACATCAGATCGTAGACATCATGGATGGTGGGCTCAGAGAGAGGAGGAGGGTACACAGGTCTACTGTAGGAGGTGGAGGGTCCAGCTGCGTAGGCAGAGGTGGATGGGCCAGTCTGGTACGTGGAAGGGTCAGCTCCATAGAAAGAGGTACCTGCACCAAAGGGTGAAGGATGTACCTGCTCGGAGAATGGGGGAGCCTGGCTGGGGAAAGGTGGCACATGAGGAGAGAGAGGATGCATCGGCTCAAACGGAGCCTGGACTGGAGAGGTGGTGGCATCGAGCATGTCCTCATCGCCATGCGGTGGTGGTGGAGGAGGTGGAGGTGGGGGTGGGACCTCAGGGGCAGGCTGCACGCGGGGCGGACGGCGGAAAAACCAAGTGCTCCGGTCAGTGAAGGAGAGAGTGACCGGGAAGGGGTACGGGGGGTTTAAATGGGAAAAAGGCGGAAGGGGAAGGCGTCGGTTCGCGAAATCTGACCTAGGTACGGCCTGGCCGTACCAAAGTGGTACGGGCCGTACCAACCTTGAAAATTTTGTTCCTCATCCCGTGACTTCTCAAGCCGCTCGTGATACAATGCAGAAGAATGAATGCATGTCTATCTGTTCCTAAAATGCAAAATGGGTAAAAATTGCTTGGGCTGCCTCCCAAGGAGCGCTCGTTTTAGGTCTCGAGCTCGACCTTCTCTCTTCAGGTTCTGTTTTGAGATGGATCGGAGAGATCCAAGCTCTCTCGCAATTCTTGGGGATGGTCAGCAATGTAGTGCTTGAGACGCTGACCATTGACTTTGAAAGTCTGCCCCTCCTTGTTATCCAATTCCACAGTGCCAAACGGGAACACTGCCCTCACCCGGAATGGACCGGACCATCTGGACCTCAGCTTCCCTGGAAAGAGCCTAAGTCGAGAATTGAACAAGAGGACCAAGTCTCCCTCATGGAACTCACGAGGCATGATGCGCTTGTCGTGAACTTGTTTGGTCCTTTCCTTGTACATTCTCGCGTTCTCGTAGGCATTGAGACGCATCTCCTCTAGCTCATGCAAGTCAAGGATGCGTTTCTCTCCAGCTGAGAGCAAGTCCATGTTGATGGCCCGTGTGGCCCAGTATGCCTTGTGCTCAATTTCCACGGGCAAGTGGCAGGACTTTCCGTACACCAATTTGAAAGGGCTCATCCCAATCGGAGTTTTGAAGGCTGTACGGTAGGCCCAAAGTGCGTCACTCAGCTTGAGTGACCAATCCTTCCTCGTGCGAGCCACGGTCTTCTCCAGGATAGACTTGATCTCTCTGTTGGAAATCTCGGCTTGACCGTTGGCTTGAGGATGGTAGGATGTGGTCACCTTGTGAGTGACTCCATGGCGACTGAGGAGATTGTCAAATTGGCGATTGATGAAGTGCTTGCCACCGTCACTGATGACGGCTCTCGGGACTCCAAAGCGAGGGAAGATGGTGTCAGTGAACAGTCGTTTCACTGCCTTGGAGTCCGCATTCTTGCACGCCACTGCCTCCACCCACTTGGAGACGTAGTCAACTGCCACCAGGATGTACTCGTTCCCACACGAGGGTGGAAACGGTCCCATGAAATCAATGCCCCAGACATCAAAGATGTCTACCTCTAGAATAGAGGTGAGAGGCATTTCATTCCTCTTGGAGATGTTCCCGGTGCGCTGACACTTGTCACAAGCTGCGACGAAGGTCCTAGCATCTCTGAAGAGTGAAGGCCAGAAGAAGCCGGATTGCAGGACCTTTGAAGCAGTCTTGGAGAATGAAGCGTGTCCTCCGTAGGCCGAGGAGTGGCAGTGCTCAAGAATGGAGCGCGTCTCGTCGTATGGCACACATCGACGGTAGACGCCATCAACGCCAATCTTGAAGAGGTAGGGGTCGTCCCAGAAGTAGAACTTGGAATCCGATCGCAACTTCTTCTTCTGCTGGTATGACATGTCAGGAGGAAGTACTCCTGAGGCGAGAAAGTTCGCAATGTCTGCATACCAGGGCGCCGACTTGGTGTTCATTCGGTCAGTGGCATGGAATGTCCGATCTTGCAACGCATGAGTCGCGTGCATCGGTGCATCGACCGAGTGGATCTCCTCCATGGCAGAAATCGAATGGAATTGGTCATCAGGGAACGAGTCATCAATTGGCAGGCTACAAGAGCCCTCATCTTCCCAGCGAAGCCGGGACAGATGGTCAGCCACAGTGTTTTCGACTCCTTTCTTGTCCCTGATTTCGATATCGAACTCCTGCATGAGGAGAATCCACCTAATCAGGCGAGGTTTGGCATCCTGCTTGCTCAACAGATACTTGAGTGCGGCGTGGTCAGTGTAGATCACTATCTTGGAGCCAACCAGATAGGATCTAAACTTGTCGAGAGCGAACACGACAGCCAAAAGCTCCTTTTCGGTTGTCGTGTAGTTCATCTGGGCAGGGTCTAGCACCTTGCTAGCGTAGTAGATAGCACATGGCTTGTTCTCCTTCCGCTGCCCAAGAACGGCTCCCACAGCGTAATCACTCGCATCGCACATCAGCTCAAATGGCAAGGTCCAGTCTGGAGGCTGCAGGATGGGTGCTGAGACAAGGGCTTCCTTCAATCGGCAAAACGAATCGACACACTCCTGCGTGAAGATGAAATCAGAATCCTTGATGAGCAGGTTGGTCAATGGTTTTGCGATTTTCGAGAAGTCCTTGATGAAACGGCGGTAGAAGCCAGCGTGTCCCAGAAAGCTTCGCACAGCTTTGACGTTCGTTGGAATCTCCAGCTTCTCGATCACCTCCACCTTTGCTTTGTCAACCTCAATCCCTTTTGAGGTCACCACATGTCCAAGGACGACTCCCTCTTGGACCATGAAGTGACACTTCTCCCAGTTGAGGATTAGGTTGACTTCTTCGCACTTCTCCAGAATTTTGCAGAGGTTGGCTAGACATGAGTCAAAGCTGGTCCCATAGACAGAGAAGTCGTCCATGAAGACCTCAACCTCTTTCTCAATGAAATCTGAGAAGATAGCCATCATGGCTCTTTGGAAGGTGGCAGGTGCATTGCAGAGACCGAATGGCATCCTACGGTATGCGAATGTACCGTAGGGACATGTGAAGGTGGTCTTGTCTTGGTCGTTCGGGTGAATGGGGATCTGAAAGAATCCTGAGTACCCGTCAAGGTAGCAAAAATGAGAATGAGTCGCCAGCCTTTCAAGGAGTTGGTCGACAAACGGCAGTGGGAAGTGATCCTTGCGCGTGGCATTGTTGAGCTTCCTGTAGTCGATACACATGCGGTACCCAGACACCACACGAGTAGGGACTAGCTCATCCTTTTCATTGCGCACCACTGTCGTGCCTCCCTTCTTCGGCACCACGTGAACGGGACTCACCCACTTGCTGTCAGAGATGGGATAGATGATGCCTGCGTCCAGGAGTTTGAGAATCTCCTTTTTCACCACCTCTTTCAGGTTGGGGTTGAGTCGCCGCTGGTGCTCCACAGACGGCTTGTGATCATCCTCGAGAAGAATCCGGTGTGAGCAGATGGCTGGGTTGATCCCTTTCAAGTCCTTGATCGAGTACCCAATCGCGCCCTTGTGAAATCGCAGCTTCTCAAGCAGTTTGGCGGTTTGATCGGGGTTCAGACTCGCATTGACGATCACGGGACAAGACTTTTCTGGATCGAGGAACTCGTATCGGAGATTGGTTGGGAGAGGCTTGAGTTCGGGAGTCGGACGCTCAGGCTGATCATTGACACGAGTCGCATCTGGGTGATCAGACTCGTGTGCTGTCGAGGTGTCGGCCTTGGCAGTCTCCGCTTCACTCATCGTCTCAGAGTGTGATGTACGATCCTCCAGATCCTCAGGAATCGCATCTGCTGCACAAATCGACTCGCTCGCCTCGCTTGGCAACTTTGAGAGGAATTCAGCGTCTTGGCGCAGCGAGTTGTTGACTTGGTCGAGAAAGTAGTCCTTGACTAGATCAGCCAGGTACTCCTCGGTCCTGTCAACCCGGAAACATGTCTCAGATCGCGACGGATATCTCATGGCACGGTCGATCTGGAACTTCACCTTCTCTCCCCCGAAATTCAGAGTCAGGATGCCCTGCTTCACGTCAATAATCGCGCCGGCTGTACTTAGAAAAGGTCGTCCCAAGATGATTGGGACTTCCTTGTCTTCTTCCATCTCCATGACGACGAAATCGACGGGCACGAAGAACTTCCCGACTTGAACTGGCAGATCCTCCACCACACCAAGTGGAAGTCGGACTGAAGAATCCGCCAACTGCAATGTCATCCTCGTGGGCTTGAGCTCCCCCACTCCTATGCGATCATAGATGGTGCGTGGCATGAGACTCACGCTCGCTCCTAGATCACACAGGGCCTTCTTGATCGTCGCCTTCCCAATGGTGCACGGGATGGAAAACTTTCCAGGGTCGTCCAGTTTGGGAGGTAGCTCACTCTTCAGGATTGCGCTGCACTGCTCCGTCAGCTTGACTGTCGCGTGCCCCTCTAAGCTTCTCTTGTTAGAAAGAATGTCCTTCAGAAACTTGGCATAGGTGGGCATTTGAGTCAGAGCGTCAGTGAAAGGAATGGTGATCTGCAGCTGCTTGATGACGTTTGCGAAGTTGGCAAATTGCTCGTTCAGTCTCGTCTCAGCTAATCTCTGGGGGAATGGAACAGGTGGCCGGTATGGAGGTGGTTTCTCGGCACCTTTCTTCTTCTGACTTCCTGACGCTTCGGATGGAGGTTGTGCAGGTCTTGCCGAGCTGGTGCAGTCTGCACTCGCTTGAGGTCGGATGACCTCAGCTCGTTCTGGATTAACCTCCTTCAGTGGAATTGACTCAGGGGTCGGAGTCGCGTCAGGTGTCGCGTCGAGAATCGGATCAACTGTGCCCTCACTTGGCATTGGTGGCTCGTCGTATTGGGTCCCGCTTCTCAGAGTGATCGCCTTAGCCTCTTCTCTTGGATTTGGTTCGGGTTGAGCTGGAAGCTTCCCGGGTCGAGAGTGGCTCGAGGTGACTATCTGGCTCAGCTGCTCCAGCAACTTGTTTTGAGCAGCCATTTGATTTTGTTGAGCAGCCATCTGAGTGGACATGCTCTGCATATGTTCCCACATCATCTGATTCATCTTGCCCTGCTCGTGAGTGAAGTCGTCCACTCCGGTAGGCGCAATTGACTTTGAGGGGCCAGATGGGGCTGCTCGGTTGCCTTGGTTGGGAAAGGAAGCGTTCTGGTAGAAGCTCCTGTTGTCATTGTTGCTGTTGCTGCTCGAAGCTTGGGGTCTCCAATCGTTGTTGCTTTGAGGAGGGTAGTTTCCATTGTTGTTCGTCCGATTGTTCCAGTTGTTGTTGTTGTTGTACTGCGGCCTTTGGAAGCTGTTGTTTTGGAAGGGGGGTCTAAACGAAGAGTTGTTGAAAGGCGCAGGGTTGTTTTGGTTCGACCTCCAGTGTTGCTGCTCAACATGGTCCTTGGAATAGGATCGACTGAAGGGAGGTCGTGGGAAGAAAGAAGGTTCGTTGTTGAGAGAGTGGACTTGCTCGTTCTCCTCGTCTTGCTGCACCAGCGGGCATTGCTCGTATGCGTGCCTCTCGTCTCCGCACATGACGCAGACTTGAGGTTGCTGTTCGACAGCCTTGACACTAAGCTTGTCCATTGCCCTCTGCATGGCGTCCATCTTGGCGGTGAGAGCTGTGATGTGGTCTAGCTCGTACTTGCCTCCTCCTTGGCTACCTCCTTGGCCTCCTCGTGGGCGTGACGTGTCGCGGCCGGACCACTGCTGGTTCTGCGCCATTTCATCTATCAAGCTCATAGCCTCTAAAGGCTCCCTTGACATCAACGCGCCTCCCGCAACAGCGTCCACGTAAGCACGAGTGCTCTCATTCAGGCCGTCGTAAAACGTCTGAATTAAAAGCCAATCGGGTAAACCGTGGTGGGGACAAGAGTACTGCAACTCTCTAAATCTCTCCCACGCTTCATTCAGGGGTTCATCAAAAATCTGCCTAAAGCTGGTCAGGTCTTGTCTCACCTTGGCTGTCCTCTTGTGAGGGAAAAATCTGGTCAAAAACAATTTGGACAAATCCCTCCAAGTCCTAACAGAGTCCCTAGGCAAAGATCCTAACCACTTTTTGGCCTTATCCTTAAGCGTGAAAGGAAATAAAGCAAGCTTTGTGTAATCAGCATTCTCACCGTTGGTCTTGATCGTAGTGATGCACTCGAGGAATGTCTGGAGATGAGCGTGCGGGTCCTCGTGGTCGAGTCCGTGAAAGCTGTTCTGCTGCACCATATTGACAACACCCGGGTTGAAGTTTGGTTGCTGTCCTGGAATGTGTGGCAGCCGGATCGCACCTCTTGCATCTCCAGCTCTCGGCACGTTGTACTCTCGCAGCGTCCGAGGCATGAAACCATCAGCTTCGTCATCAGTCATGCGGCCTTCTTCTTCTTCTCGCCTCTGTCTTTCTCTTTCCCTGGCCTCTGCCTCCATTCTCAATCGGGCTTCGTTGTCTGCCTCAGCCATCTTTTCGGGTTCTGGTGTGTTGGTACGGGTCGGACCAGTCTTGGTACGGGTCGGACCTGGTTGGTACGGCCTGGTCGTACCTGAGTCTGTGCGGGCCGTACCAGAGAGTGGCTGAGCAGTGTCAGCTGAGTCTGGAGGAGTTTGGTCGAACAGGGGCCCCTTGCTTCTCAGATTGTATGTCAGCCTGTATTTGCCTGCAGGGGGGGGTTCAAAAGCCAGTTTTTAGTATTTTTTTTTTTTTTGAATAAGAAAAGCAATAAAGATACAAGATAAAATCTAGATCAACTAAGTAAGATAAAACCTAACTAAGCAATTGGTTACCGTCCCCGGCAACGGCGCCAAAAACTTGTTCGCGCAGAAGCGCAACGCAAGTTTCGGTACGCTTGAGGGCGTACCTTTTAAAACCGCGTTTACACTCCACGAGTAAGGGTCGCAAGTGCACAACCCCTATCGAGTAGTATAATCGGGTATCGATCCACAGGGACGGGCAATTACTAGGTTAGAATCTACCTAACTCGATTAAAAACTAGAAGTGAGAAAGGTTTGGTTTGGTGTTTAATTTCCTAAAGGTCAATTCAAGCGATTCAAACAATGTAATAAAATGCTAGAAGAAATGTAAATTGTGTTTTGATTATGGATAAAAGGCGTTTCCAGGGTTTCAGACTTCATCTCTGATCTGCCTCTAGTGGTACGGCCCGTACTAAGTAGGTACGGCTAGGCCGTACCTCACTTGGTAAGGCTAGGCCGTACCACCCTGGTAAGACCCGTACCGACTTCCCAGAACAGAACCTACCAGTTCGAGTAAATGCATTTCCTTGCTGGTACCTTGTGCTAAACTCTTTAGAAAGGTTCAATTGACCATACCTAAGGTTCCTAACCCTCAACCGTCGTTTGTTGGATCAAGATCTAGGTTGGAATGCGATTGAGAGCCTTTTAGGGTTTCTACACCTCAACCATCGTATGTTGGTACAGATCTACCCTAGCTGATTGATTAGATGTCTAAGGCACCCTCTAATCTGTCGATTAGAGGAGAATTCAACCTTTCGGCTTCAATTCGAACTATTCTACCCTATGTACTTGAATTGGATGAGAGATTGAGATGATCACATGACCTTGATAGGTTCGATCTAAACCTAAAGGGACATCATACAACAATCACAGCAAGCAAAGCAAGATATAACAATGAAAATCACAATCAATCAAACTAAAGAGTTCATACAAAGTAAAAGTCAAAGAAAGTCAAAACAAATCAAGATTCGATCTCTAACCCTAGAAACTAAAATGATCTACTCACAGCACATAGCAATGTCTAAAAATACAATAAGAGGAAGAGAGATAGCCATGGATTGAAGGGAGATGGAGGAGGAAGCTAGATCCGTCGAGTTTCGCCTCTTCCTCTTCTTTCCTTCTTGCTTTCAGCTCCTTAGCCTTCTTTCTCTCTCCTACTGAGCTCTCAGATCTATCTGGAATGAATTGGATACCAAATCTGGAGAGTTCCCCGCCTTAAATAGCCTCTGCCCAAATTTGAATCTGTCAGGACGCCTTCATGTACGGCCCGTACCAATTTGGTACGGCCTGGCCGTACCAGGCGTGAAGAGCTGAAAATGGCTAAGTAAGGTCCGACCCGTACCAAGCCTGGTAAGGGCCGTACCTCATCATGTGAATCGCCATTTCTTCGTGTGTTTTGCTCCAAACCTGCAGAAAACAAACAAACACTCAGCAGTACCAAATTCTAAAGATATAACAATGAGATGCACATGATTCTGGTAAATTATGGCACGAATCTGGTACTAAAACAGGCCTAAAATAGACTAAATATGCGAGGTATCAGTATAAATTGAAAAGAAAAATAATTTTGGATGAATGTTACATACCTCTTCGTTGCCTATTGGAAGTGGAACGGCGAGGCTGATGCCCCCTTCGTCTACCTTCCATTTCATCCATCGTCATTACATGACGGATGTGTTTTCGCCTCCCCTTCCTAATCCAACCACTACTCGGAAGGATTCTGTCTCCAGTATTAGCAGACCAATCTCCCATATTGCCAATTGGATTGAACACATGGTTCAAAGTGCTCACAAAATAGTTCACAGTATACCAGTCTGCAACAAAGTCGTTCTCCTACCAGTTTCGGTCATGGCAAACAGCTAAGACATGAGCGCACGTAATAGAAGTTAATTGGATACCTCTGCAAGTGCATTTCATTTGTCTTTCGGGACCGCGTGTCACAATATACATGAACTCCCTGTGAGTGGGTTCCATGTTGCCCATGTCGCTACGGGTGCAAGGAACGTACTCATTTAGGGATAAAACTTGGTACTGACCTTGGCCGTGTGTGTAACGCACCAACCGTATTTTTGCAGCTTTCACCCAACATTCTCTGATCTTTTGCAAAACCAGATCAGAAAGAACCTACCCCTTGTCTTTTAATTCTATTGCTCGCTGTCGCCACTGAACAAACCATATGTTGCACGTGTAGAACGCATCCTCCACTATGGCACAAACAGGTAATCTACGACTCGTTCGGAAGACATTGCGACTCGGAGTCGTTTGTTGTCATGATACCAAACCGGTATCCTCTATCACAGGTTTGGAAAATCTTCTCATAATTGGATGGCTCCATCGCATCACTAGGACATACTTTGCCCACCCTCTTTAAATATGCATTACACTTCGGATTTAGCTGCACAAAAACAAAGGGGTGTTATTTCATTTTCATAAAATTCTTATAAAATAATTAAACGAAATGTTATAAGTTAGACATACATGAGCAAACTCTTCGAACATCTCTTTCAACCTTCTCGGCTTCTTCCTCCTTGCTCCTTCCCTGAACCTCCATCCGTACCATTTGTCTCATCCACAGTTCTGGACCAGGTTGTCAGCAACATGCTGCATACAATACCTGTGCACAAAAAGCTCTGGAGGACATCTGTATTCAGCTGTCAGTGCAGCTTTGATCCCCTTGTGCTGGTCCGATATAACACATACAAATTTACTACATCCGAGCACTTCATTCCTTAACTACTGCCAATTCAAGGTTCCACCATTCTGGGTTGTAACCGGTGTGTGTGTAAACTATGGATTTCAGGTCCAAAAGTGAGATGTCATATGGAATCATTAATGAATGAGCTACATCTTTGTTGTAATAAGCCTCGTGTGCATTAGTAAGCATCTTCCCACCATAGTGTAATGAAATGAAGGCCATGGTAAACAAACTACATTTTAGAAAATGGTAAACAAGTGTCAGGTTACTAAATGGTAAACAATTGTCAGGTTACTAAATGGTAAACAATTGTCAAGTTACTAAATATTAAACAATTGACAGGTTACTAAATGGTAAACAATGGTCAGGTCACTAAATATTAAACAATTGACAGGTTACTACTTCAAATTTTAGGGTTTTGGGTTTAGGGTTTGGGTTTAGGGTTTTGGGTTTTGGGTTTTGGGTTTTGGGTTTTGGGTTTTGGGTTTAGGGTATTGGGTTTAGGGTTTGGGGTTTAGGGTTTAGGGTATTGGGTTTAGGGTGTAGGGTATTGGGTTTTGGGTTTTTTTTAATTAAATTTAATTTTTTTAATAATATAATTAATTATTCTATAAAATAATAAAAAAAAATACCTTAACAGTGACGCTGAAGAGCCTCGGGGTATGTGACCTTCAGCTGAAGGGGTTGGCTTTTTATAGAGTTTTTGCGGTAAAAAAAAAATACTAAGCCGGCCAAAAAATGGCCGGCTTAAGGGGAGACCGGGAGAGTAAGCCGGCCATTTTCTAGCCGGTTTGGGCATTTTTCAATATTGAGTCAGAATCTGGACATAAATAATAATTTGTATTAAACTTTGGATATTAATAAAAATGTCGGCTCTCTCGGTGAAAGAGAAGAAAGAAAATATTACCACTATCGCGAATAAATTGACACACATGTAATGTAATGTTTAAATAAAAAAATAAGTCAACCAAAAAAAAATTATAAGAGTTGCAGTCTGCAAGCTTCTTTAAACTAGGAATTTTATTTATCGATGCTTTGTTATCCTTTATTCAATTATTCTACATAAATGTCTTTTTTTTTAGGAAGCGACTAATTGTCTCCAAGCTTCTTTCCCCAGTTTTTCCCCAAAAAAACTGTCATTTGACTTGCGCGAATACTGTAAAACTCTATAACCAATACTGTAACTTCAACAACAAATCATGTATAATAAGTAGTTTAAAATCTAACAATCCAAGTTAGTTGGAAGTGGTCCCCAAGTTAGTTGCAAACAGTTAGCAACTTGTAAAAATACTGTACTTCCGGCTGTACTTGAAAAACTGACGGCTTCTAGAATGTTTCAAAAACAAACCACTTCTCAAACTTGTAGTTATTTACAAATAACACCTAAAATTGTGCAAAATTAATTTTTTTGCATCAAAATTAATTTTTTTTTTTCGAAATTAAAATTAAATTTTTTTTTTCGTATTTTTTTACGTATTTTTTTTATAAAAATAAGACTTACATACTGTAAAATTAGCAGATGCAAACTGTAAAACTAACATATGGGAACTACAAAGACATCAATACTGTAAAATTAGCAGATGTAACTTATAAAACTAACATATGTTAACAGCAAAACTTCAATACTGTAAAATGATATCCAAAAAACATATACAAACTATAAAATTTCACTAATCACAAAATTAACTGTTCAAAACCATAAACTATAACCAACAACTGTTCAAAACCACAACCAACAACTGTAAAATGTCACCACCCATAATTGTTACCACCCTTAAGTGTTCAAAACCACAATAGTTGTTACCACCCATAACTGTTCACAAGCACAAACAAAACTTCAATAAACAAGCTTAATTGTTCACAACCATCAAAACAAAAATGGCGTCCGTCACTTCATAACCCTCTGGTGCACGTTATTTGGATGAGTGAGAAGTTTCATTGCTAGAACCACACATTCTTTCAAGATATCATCCTGCAAAAAAATAAATAAATAAACAAGGTTATAAATTGAAGTTATGAACCATTAGCAGATGCAAACTATAAAAGCAACATATGTGAACTACAAGACTTCAATACTGTAAAATTAGCAGTTGCAACCTATAAAATTTTAAATCAGTACAACACTGCATATATCCTGTAAACTAAAGTGAATCATAGTAAAAACTGTCTAATACATAACCTTTACACCTGACTAATACATCATGTAATAAACTGCATCAATACTGTAAACTTACTAGATAAATACTGGAATTTTATTAACTATTATACATTGTCTAATGCAGTTTATCAGTACAATTGTTAAACATATCATGTAACTATGATTAACCAAAGTAAATACTGTAAACTGTTACACATATCCTGTAAAATTGTTATATGTATCCTGTAAAATTAGCATCTGCTAATTTTATAGTTTACATCTGCTAATTTTACAGTATTTAAGTCTTATTTTACATGATATAGATCCATATATAAATATTAATAATTGTTATAAAATTATTATATGTATCCTGTAAAATTGCACATAACATGTAAACTAAAGTGAATACAGTAACCAAAGTGAATCATAGTAAAAACTGTCTAATACATAACCTTTACACCTGACTAATACATCATGTAATAAACTGCATCAATACTGTAAACTTACTAGATAAATACTAGAATTTTATTAACTGTTATACACTGTCTAATGCAGTTTATCAGTACAACTGTTAAACAGATCTTGTAACTATGATTAACCAAAGTGAATACTGTAAACTGTTGCACATATCCTGTAAAATTGTTATATGTATCCTATAAATTGCATCCTGTTATAAACTGCATCCATACTGTAAATTGTTACATATATCCTACATAACTTATATATCCTATAAAAATATTGCATGAATCTTGTGAAATAACTCATATATCCTATAAAAATATTGCATATATGCTATAAGCTATAAGCTATTGCATATATATTATGGAAAAATGTTAAACAGGTCCTGTAAAATAAAAAAAAGAAATGCAACGCATAGATCATGTAAAATATTTGATATATGTTGTTAAACTGTGAAACAGATCCTAAAAAATTCTATACATAACATTTTAACCTAACAGAGAGATCCTGTAAAATAATAACTAGAACATGTAAATCTATTACATGAATCCTATAAATTAAAATCAGTAAATAACTCACTGAATTTAGATTTCACTACTGGCCTTCAATCTGAATCGCAAAGTTCGTCGGAGAATACAAATTCCGTAGTGCGATTCTCAGATAGAACGCTAGTAGAATAAATCATGTATCAGTAATTTTATATATAATAGTTGAAATTATGAAACTTGAGGTTTAGTGTTATCAAAATTGAAAGCATGTATCAGCTCGATTCGCGTCTCTCGATCATCCAGGAAATTAATCCATATTATCCAAGAAAGCGGATCAATGCAGAATCAAATAATAGATCTGATTATTATCTATTTTAAGCAACTGTAACAAGGTAGATATAACTATTGTATATACCATTTCAATTGTCTACTCACGAAATGACACTGTTATACTCCTTTTGAATGATATTCACTGGATCTAGATAAAAATCTACCCCACTATCAACTTAATTTGAGAAAACAAAATATAATATGATGCATAACGGGAACACAGAAGGAATAAGAGATACAAAAATTAAACAAATAGAAACTCATCTGAATCTCCACTCTCGTTTGCATATGCACGTGATGTGAAAATCCAAATCGAAAAGATCAAAACAGAAAAGAAAAGACAAATAGATCAGTAAAATTACACTTAAACCCCGGGACAAGCTCAGATTGATTGCAAATTCTGATAAAAATGAGTAGAGAAACATTTATTTTATTTTATAATTTTTAGTAAGAAATTTTTGACTAATCTAATAAAGTAATGTGCAATATTTCTTACCAAAGCTTGAAACGATGCATGCACTGTTTGGAGGAGCGAGCCAGAATCGAACCAGCACGGCTGATTGAAGCAAATATTTACATCTGTTCACTACTTTTGTTAACCCGTTTTGACCAATTGAGAGAAGGGCTTCTGCTTTCAAAAGAAATTACGTCACCTTGATCGGAGAGAGTTGATAGAAGGAACAACAAAAGAAGAGAGAACGATGACACAGAGACAAATAGATCTATTTTGTCGAACTATCCAGGAGGAAGCGCGCGGCCTGACTTGGCGGAGGTGGTCTCGCCTTCCAATGGGAGGTGGTCGATCTCGACATAGAGCCACCGGAGCCGCGGTCTCCGTCGCCGACGCAGAGCCACCGGAGAATGTCCCGCCACTACGGTGATGATGGCCGGAGAAAGCAGATCAGATCGGATCGCAGAAGGAGAGAACTAGGTCACGACCTCTTCTAGTCTTTTTCTCTCATGCAACCACTTTGGCATCGGGAAATTTCAGACGGGAATTTTTTCATTTCTGAGATATTGGAGGAGAGAGAGAAAGAGAACTGGAAAAGATGGAAAAAAAAATAAAGTTGATAGTTGAAAGTTTGACCGCAATTACCGTTAATGACGGTTTAAACCAGTTGAACTCTTATTTAATTATTTTGGGGAAAAAGCGGGGACGAAGAGCTGGGTATCATAATCTTCCGAAATTTTTATTGTTAGCATGAGAAAAAATCGGAATTAAATCGTTACCACTGCCTTGGGGTCCTTATCAATACTACCACCCTCGCTAACCCAGTTCGCGCACCAAATAGGCTGGTGCGCGGACTGGGTTGGCGCACCAGGTGGTGCGCGGACCTGGTTAGCGCACCAGCCTGTTCTGCCTATTAAGGCACCAACTCAGTATACTGTGCTCATTCCATTCGACCCAAGGCAGCAAGCAAAGAACTTTCTCGCAAAGATCAAAGAGTAAGTTTTTTTCACTCAAGTCCTTTATATTTTTTTAATTATTTAATTACTTTTTTAATTTTTTGTAAATTTATTAAATGTTGGGTTTGTTCTGTAATTCAGATAATTATGATTGGAATTGCTTGTTATTTTGGTGGTGAAGTATTACAAGGTCAGAATGGTGCTTATTACAGTACCCAAACCCAGAAAATATTCAATATCGGCTCGGATTTAGATTTCACCGGTATAACTAGGGAAGTGTACCAGGAACTTGGTATTGACCCGAATTATTACGAACTGGTAATTTTCGCCAGAATTAATATTGGCCAAGGCAACCAAACATGGTTCCAACAACTCCCTGTACTAGACGATAGCAGTTGGGGGTTGTATACCCAAATGACATTGAATTTGACAACACCTTTCAAGTTCCTAGAGTTATATGTGGTTGCCAACCCCAGACATAACCATACACAGAACCGTACACAGGGGCCTAGTCGGGGCATGGATCAGTCAGTGACGGGTCCTACTCGGGCCCTAAATTTAGCGGGTACTAGTCGGTCCCCATCCACGGGGGCTGGTACTAGTCGGTCCCCATCTACAGGGGCTGGTCCTAGTCGGTCCCCATCCACGGGGGCTGGTCGTAGTCGGTCCCTGATCATAATTTAAATTTTTTGAATTTTCAATTAGGTTGGAGAAAGAACAATGGTTTCTGAGGGGATGACGTACAACGACAGGGATCAAATGAAAGAAAAAATCTACCACTGGCACATAGTGAAAAATACCGAGATCATACAGACACACAACGACAGAACAAGGTTGAGGTTTAAGTGCCAGAGCAACAATTGCAAGTGGAGGTTGGTTGCGAGGGCCACAGGCTTTGGTAATACTTGGGCCATCACGAAGAATGAGGTACCGCACACATGCCACGCAGATGCATCCATGTCAGATCATGCGCAGTTGACGTCCTCTATGGTCGCCAACTGCATAAAACTTTCTTTGGAAAAAAATACTGATATTACTATCAGAGCTATCAGGGACCTGGTTGCTGAAAGGTTTGAGGGCATCGTCCCAAAATACAACAAATTGTGGCGTGGTAGAGAGTTAGCGATTGCCCGGGCATTTGGTAGTTGGGAGGGGTCTTAGGGGCTTATTGTCCCTTTGTTGGAGGCAATAAAAAGGGCAAATTCGGGAACTGTGTATCAAGTTGTTTCGAAGCCTTCAGAAAAGGCAGGGTACCGGTATTTCATGAGGTTGGCATGGGCATGGGGTCAGTGTATAGAATCAGTAGGTCACCTCAGACCCGTCATCAGTATCGATGCTTGTTTCTTGTCAGGTAGATACAAGGGCAAGTTGTTGATTGTCACTGGATATAATGCGGAGAACCAGTTAATCCCACTAGCATTTGGATTGGTAGAGAGCGAAGAGTTTGAGAATTGGGGGTGGTTTATGAAGTGGGTGCGGGATAATGTAATTGGTAGTTGTAGGTTCATGTGTGTGGTCTCTGACCGGCACAAGGGCATAAAGAAAGTGTTCATTCAAGATGATTTGGGTTGGTCAGAGGAGAACGGGCAGTGTGCCCACATGTTCTGTTCTCAACACGTGTTTGAGAATTTTGGAAAACACACTCAGGATAAGGTTGCTTCTAAATTCTTCAATATGATGGTTAAAAAGAAGAAGCGAAGAAGATTACAATATGGCCTTGATGCAATCGGAAGGCGAAATCCTGATTGGCTGACATACTTGGATACATGTGGCAAGTATAATGAAAATGACTAGGAAGAACCAGCTAAGCCATGGAAGGTTTATCAAGCTATGGACGACGGGAGTCGTTGGGAAATAATGACCAGCAATGGTTCTGAATCGCTGAACAACGTCTTCAAAACTTCTCGCAGGTTTGTTATTCACAATTTTCATAGTTTACTATTAATGAAATATTTTAGGTTATCTTTATTTTAACTGTAAATTGTAATTCTCGTAGGTTACCGGTTGCTGCAATTATTGAGGAGACGTTTTACAAGTGTGTCACATGGTTCGTTCAAAGAAGAGAGAAGGCCGTAGAATGCCAACAAGAGGGTCAAATTTTCTCCACTCGTACGCACTTGAAGCTGAACAAGCACATCACGAAGACTAACAAAATGACCGCGGTTGCATTCAATAAATCCGAGGAATTCATGGTGACATCACATGGCGAGAAAATCCCATTTGACATAGAGGCAGGCAAATGGGTGTACACGTCCCGAGACTGTAGGTACAAGGTCGTTGTGAAGAACGACCATGAGGTGGAATGCTCTTGCCAAAAGCCTCAGCTCACCGGAATACCATGTGTTCATGTGATGGCAGTGTGTAAAATAAGATACGAACAACTGTTAAAATTTCATTAATAATCTTGGATGATGAAACTTACAAATGTGTGAAAAATGTAGGAACTACGATCCAAATGTCTTCGTAAATTACTATTACAACATTCAAACGCTTATCGACACATGGAGTGGAGAATTCCACGTGTATGATAATCAAGGTGATTGGCCGCCGCACGAAGGGGATATCTTAACGCCAGAGCACCGGTTAGTGAAGTTGGGTCGGAGAAGACACAACAGGGTCCCAATGTTGATAGACATACTGGAAGGAAGGAGAAGGGGTCACGAGACCAACAGAGCTACCCTCGAAAGGAATGCGAGAAGGAGAAGGGATGCTAGGAACCGTACCCAATAATGTCATGGTTAGGGCTTTCTGTTTATGTATTAAGGTTAGGGTTTTCGGTTATGTATTATGGTACAAACTTTCGGTTTTGTATTAAGGTTAAGGCTGTCGGTAATATTTTATGTATTGTGTGTTATGTTTTAAATTACTATGACTGCGGAATATGTATCGTTGTGTGTTATGTTTTATCTATGGTGTGTTCTTATGTTTTAATGTATTATGTATTGCGGGATATGAGATCTAAAATACGCAACATAAGAAGTAATATGAAAATAATATCTAAATACGCAACATAAAACTAATCGAAATAACGATCTAAAATACGCAACATAAAAACAATACTGAGTTGGTGCCTTAACAACTATCATCAGAACTATACCACTTAAGATAGACATTAATACACCATGTAAGTTGGTGTCTTAATAGGCAGAATAGGCTGGTGCGCTAACCAGGTCCGCGCACCACCTGGTGCGCCAACCCAGTCCGCGCACCAGCCTATTTGGTGCGCGAACTGGGTTAGCGAGGGTGATAGTATTGATAAGGGCCACAAGGCAGTGGTAACGATTTAATTCCGTTTTTTTCTCATGCTACCAATAAAAATTTCGGCATAATCTTTTCTCTTTTTTTTAAATGCTTGATAGAGATATTCTACATAAATGTCACTTTTGTAGAAATGACCAACCAGAAATTTTACAATTAGTGAACAAACCAGGGTAAAATCGGCAAAACTCCTAAAGGAAAAGACGGCGAAAAGTACTTCCTTCCCCAATAAAACCCCAAAACCCTGCACTTCTTCATGAACACCGCTGCCTTACCGCCAGTATCTATCTGTACTATCCCTGCGCGTCGGCGCTTGGTTCTGCGCTTCGCTCTGAAAAGAAAGATGGAGGTGTCGGGCACGGACTCGACTGGACGCCAGTTCTCTAGCGCAAACGAGATGTGGCGAGAGGAAATCGGAGAGGACGAAGCAGCTGGTTCCGATCAGACTAAGCTCAGGGATTGGTACTCTAAAGGCATCTCCTATTGGCAAGTAATTATCTCTAATTTATCTCCTTTGAAACTTGCAAGTATTAGGTCCCAAACTCCAAGAGAAATGAGCTGATTCAAAGTTTCTATTGGGTTGTACTTTGGATTTGATTTAAATGATTGCCAGATATAATAGATACCGACAGTGGTCAATCAGGAGGTATTGTAAAGGTCCTGTACAGGCCCGTTCCGGTACTAACTAGTAACTGCTACTCTCGGACCTAACAGCTAGGATATGTATCTGAAAGGTGAAAGCTTTATTTGTAAATCGGGCAAACATATCTGTTACTTTCCTACTTGTCCTGCCAAAATCTGTTTCGCGTAAGTGGGAGACGAATTTCAAATGATTAGAAAAATAATTACATAATATGGGATTGACAGTGTTGCGGTACAAAGTAAAAGCTGGTTCTTTTCTTTTATTTTTTTATTGAAGGGAGTTGAGGCTTCAGTAGAGGGAGTATTGGGAGGCTATGGTTGTGTAAATGACTCAGATGTGAAGGGAAGCGAGGCTTTTTTAAAGACACTTTTGCCCTTAAGATTTGGCAAAGAAAAGCGACACCTTGTTGCTGTTGGTGAGACATCCATGTCCAATATTCTAATTTATTACAAATAGTGTTTCGAATCGTACAGTTACCTTGCAGTTTGCCCTTAATTAAGCTTCAGTTCTATGCACATAACTTCTAATTTTAATCAATCCTGCTCAACATATGGTATCTGTTATCCCAACATAACCTAAATCATCTTAGAAATGTCCTTTTAAATGCTAAACAGGCCCAGAAAAAATAAAAATGAAGTAGTAAAGAGTGGAGGATCTTTTGTCAAATAGGTACCAGCAGGCACTTATAAGCCAGCATATGTGTTCATGCTTGATAAAAGAATCTTTATCCCAAGTGAAGGTCATAATAAAATATAGTATTGATATTTATTGTTTTGAAATAAATTGATAGATTGTGGGGCTGGAATAGGTAGGGTTACAAAGAACCTTCTACTCAGGCATTTCAATGAGGTACATTGCCTGTACTGGTTATTTCAATTCTCATTTTGGAAAAAGATGTAGGTCCGACTACTTTTAAGGAAATAGGTTGCAGATTTGACATATAAAAAGTTGATAATATGTCGCCAGGTTGATCTTGTTGAGCCGGTATCACACTTTTTAGAGTCAGCACGTGAAAACTTGTCTTCAAGCAATATAATGCAAGAAGAAGAAATGCACAAGGCTACAAACTTCTATTGTGTGCCTCTTCAGGTTTTGGATTCTTCATTCGTTTAATCTTACTTTTTGTTGTTCTTATGTAATGATTCTGATCCTTCCAGCCCAAAAGATTCAAAGAAGGCTCCGTCATTATCTTGTTTATAATATACTATTGTTCCAGCATATTACATTATTTGTGCAATGTGCTCTTCTTCAAAACAATATGCTTTTTTTTTCTCTTTTGCAGTACAGTAATTGTACCATCCAATGTTTTTAAATGAGGTTTTCGTGCGGTATGCGGAAGGCCACCGCATACCGCATATGCAGATTTTTATGCGGACTTATATATGTGGATTTTAAAATGAGAATACATATATGAGGAGGGATCCGATTACAACACTTTTGAGTTACCACAAAGTTACCACAACCATTTTCTACATTTCCAAAGTCCAAATCATCAATCCAAACCGTTCAACATGATCTCCACAATAAAATGTGCTTGCAGATCAAATTTTACATTTTTTTGAATTTTTTTACTATTTATTAAGTATTTTACAAAAACTAGTCAAATTCAGACCATTGAATTTTGTACCCATCTTAATAAATAGTAAAAAAATTCAAAAAAATTTCTATGCGGTAATATGCGGTAATATGCGGCCTAATATGCAGCCGCATATACGGAACCGCATATATTAACCACATACAGATTTCTATGCGGATTAAAACTGAATACGCATATGCGGCCGCATAGACCGCATTTTACTACACTGGTACCATCTCTTTTTGAATTTGCTCTACGTCTGGAAGCTAAACATTTTCTTTTGTATATGAATATTTACTATGGTAAACTAGGAGTTCAGTCCTGAAACAGGAAGGTATGATGTGATATGGGTGCAATGGTGCATTGGTCATCTTCCAGATGAAGACTTCATCTCCTTTTTCAAGCGTGCCAAGGTATCTTTTTGGTTTTAAGGAGGGATATCGTGATCTATAATTTAGAGTCTTGTTTATAACTCGTACTTTTGTTGGCTCTTCATCTGTGTAGGTTGGGCTTAAAGCAAATGGATTTTTTATTGTTAAAGAGAATATCGCAAGAGGAGGTTAGTTCAGAGAAGGCAAACTTTTTGTGTCTTTCACATTTCAGCCCGTGGAAAAAAAATTATGCTCTTTTTCTCGACAAATAGTTAACTAAAATTGGATACAACTGTGTTTAAATATAAATAATTTCGCACACAATTGCATGATAGAGGACTGGAAAATAAGGGTTAATTAGGCTTTACAACCCTGGTGAAGGCTTGATACTTGATAGACTATTTATGTCATAAGACAAATAAATATATCTCTGAGAGCACATAAATAACATATTTTTATCTGGTGCAGGCTTTGTACTAGATAAGGATGACCAAAGCATTACTCGATCTGACGTATACTTCAGAGAACTTTTTGACCGATGTGGCCTCTATGTACATAGTGCAAGGGTTTGTTAAAATTCTCTAATATTTGACCAAAACAGATAAAGTCAAATTTCTTGGATATAGTTTGAAAACACAGAACATGTGGATTGTCCCTTAAAAAAAAAACATAAGAGTGAGCTGTGGTGCTTTGCAATGTACACCTATCTAGTGTGCTTCAATACAGCAGGCATCAAAATTTGTGTCAAGATGCGCGCTGGATGAAAATCAAAGCACGCTAGGTAGGTGTACATTGCAAAGCACCATAGCCTCACTCAAAAGTAATGTCTTACCTACTCTTTTAAAACTGTCGAATTAGTTTCAGTACCCCTGGCTAGTCCTTAATATATTAAATATTGAGCTTCTAGATAGTGAGAATTATCAAATGTGGTCTAAAAAGGGTGAACTTGAACCTTTTATCCTGGTCAACCCTGCTATTTTTATTGAAGTAGCTAAATCAAAAGGAAACTTTTTTCATTTCATTTTTTTTTTTTTGGAGAAAAAAAATTAATGTATAAGAATGATTCTTACATATTGAGGATCTATAGGACTGTTCAATTTAGAAAGTGATGCTGCACATTTCAGAGGTTTGAGTGCACTCCAAAGTTTGGCCAAACCAAACCTAGAAGAACAATAAAATAGTTGTGCCATGCATTTACATTGCAGGATCAAAAGGAAATGCCAAAGGAGCTATTTCCTGTAAAGATGTATTGTTTGGTTACTGAAAAGCCCCAGAAAGGAGGGAATGATGCAAGAAAAAGGAAGCACAGTAACAGACCAGCTATTATCAAGTCTTGATCAGTAGGGGGGGAAATGTGTAGACTTGAAGTGTATAATTCTTTGTAACTGAAATGTTGCTTTGTACTATTAGTATCAATCATTTTTATTTGGGAACTTGAATTATTATGAAAATTTGTATCTAATTTGGCAGTACTTCAATTTCAGAGGCAACACTCAGGTGCATGGTTAGAGTTCAGGGTTTAGGGTTATGGTGGTCTGAGTGTTGCGTTCCAAGAATGAATGGTTAGGGTTTAGGGTTATTGGAGAGTTTCGTAAGTTTTGTATTTGCTCATGTTTTTAGTAGTGAGAAGCTCAAATCTAACTTTGTTTGGTGAGCAGATCATTTTAGGTCTTATCCAGGGAGGATATATTATCATTTATGACAAAAACTAAGAGCCAACTTTTGTGTCAATTAGAAACTATTGCTCAATATTTGATTAGTATAAACAGGATGCATATGTGAGTGCCGCATATGATTTTCTTTTTTATGAATGTGCTATTTTTTATGAAATTTTACCAACTTGGGTTTGCAATTGTTGTAACTTGTAATCACCATTACACTAGAAGAAAAAAAAACATTTTACTACATTCCTCTTTTTTTTTTCTGGCTTTAGTGGTCTATAATAAAATCATAATTAATTATTGGCACGCAAAATACCAAAATTGATCAACTTAAAAAATTTAGGCCATCTGATCAGGCGACGCAAAACAAGCTGTGACCAACAGAGCACGTGGAACTTGAACATATTTTGTTGTTCTTTTATTTAATTTATGTTCTAATGTTTTAGTCTGTTCTAATTAAATATTATCGTGTTATCGTATCTATTGGACTCCAAAGGTATCATCTTCTCCATTTTTTCCACGTGCAGAGAGCTTAAAAACACAGCATTAAAGCATTTTCCCAATATTTTTCTCCATGAAAATTTCCAGCAACTGCACCGTTTTCTCCGTGAATGTAAAGATTAAATTCTCGTGAGTTGACAATCAAGAAAGAAAGCACATGACTAACAGAAATCCGTATTTTAGCAGTTTTGCTTATATAGAGGAATATAACGGCTTTTATCACCATATTTTTATAAATTCTAAATCAAATGTACTTTATTAAATTCAACATAGTGCTACTCGCAAATCAAATGTTCCTTGGTACTTTAATTACTTTAAAAGATGAACTATTAGTAGGATTGATAAGGGGTGCTGTTTTATGGTTTGTGTGGTTGGCTTGGAATAAATTATGCTTTCAAGGGGTTCAAACTAATCCGAGAAGTTTGGGGGCTCAAATTATATCTTTATCAAATTTTTGGGCTAATGCTAATGATAATGGTTCTAAATTGAAACTTTCTTTGATGTTGCCAAATGATGCTTCAAACATTCCAGTTACCTTTGTTTGATGGCTTACTGGTACAGGAGGAGATCGAAGGGGAGGATGTTGCTGCAGACCTTACTATAGGGGACCCTCCTCTCTTGTTGGAACAAACCATGAAGAGATATGAACTCATGACAGGGACAATTTAGGGGATGAACAAGAGATAACAGCTAGCAACAAATTTTTGTGATTTTCCAGTATTTTAGGGTCTTTTCTGCAAACTTTGCTAATTTTGTTTTGGCTGTGTTGTTATGCATTGTAGTCTGATAGATGTGATGGTAGGAAATGCTCTCAATGTTATGTAAATAATTACTATTATGAAGTACCACACTACTTGTACTATTCCGGGCACGTGTACTGACAAAAGATCCATTAAAACATGAAAAAGAACCGGGTTTACGGGCCTGTTCAGCGCACCTATGGGAACAGAAATGGGTCTGGGAAAATGAAATTTTTGAACTGACATTTACTGTGTGCGTGGAACAAATTTCGCGAAGTTGAACTAAATTTTTTTTTCCCACACGCACAGTAATAGAGCCAAACAGAGACTACAGGAGCCCTTATTTTACGGGGGCAAAAGGAAAGACCAAGTCCTACTGAAAATCAAACCCACAATTCTTTCAAGAAAATCAAACCCACAAAAATTTTCTAACTTGGAACCAAATTTACCATCAGTACAACCAGATAGCATCAAAGAATAGGCATGAGTTGATAAGAGAAAAGGAGAAGGGGGCATGCCTAGTTAAATCTCAATATATTACATTATGTTTGAATAAATCTAGTGAATACAAGTAAAGCATAATACTTCAAATGCTTTTCTTTTTTAAAGAAGCAGGCAGCGTCCCAAAAATTATGTCCCAGAAGGAAGATGTGATCCCGAAGCCCTTATCTTGAATGCGGAAATGATGGTTCAGATGATATGTCTGAGGATCACAAAAAATTAGTTAGTTTCATCATATATAGTAAAGTGGAAAGAACATAAATGAAAAAAATAAAAAAAAGCTCCAATATTATTACTTCCATTGAATTAAAAAAAATCTTTGAAACTTGCAAAGGAGTATATACTTCTTAATGCAAAATAGTCACAAGTACGGAATTCACCAATTTGTTCAAGTAGTTGTGAACTAGCAGCTCACTTAAGATTTAACTACCTTCAGGTGCTTCCCTGGATTGGTGGAAGGTTGGCCGTGGTGCAAGTAGTAGTGTGTGCAATCGTATATCACATAACCCAACAATCCACCTCCAAGCAAACCGGGAGTTGTAGATGGTGTGGCAAACATCTTAACAAGGTTCCAGAACTACAAATAGTGCAAATAAATAAACAATTGGCAAAATAAATTTTTATGAACATTATTTTCAAATACCCAAAAGAAAAGATTATATCAAGGAATATGATCAAGTTATTGGCAAACTGTTCAGGTTTTACTCAAACAGAATTATCAAACTTTTGGAACTTTAAGGTTGACCTTTCATTTATTTATGTTTTTATCGAGTGTTTGTATGAGCTCTATTAAGAAACTGGGAATTGTTTTATGCGATACCTAGAATCCAACAAAAAACAGGCACTGTTACCAGTTAGCAAGAAAGACGCGCTAGTCGGGAGCAGAACCAGAAAAATGAGATTGGGGGGCTGGATGAATAAGTATCATGTAATTTCATTTTATGAGAGGGGCTACTGGTAATAATTTTTGCAAAAATTAAAAATATTAAAAGGATAAAATTGTAAAATTCCAATTTATAGGGGGTGCTTAGCACCCTTTTCCCTATATATGCTTCGGCCTAGTTTCTAGAATCTAGGTTGGATGGTCCTTTTTTCTTTCAGGAAGCATAAATTATAGATTTAACCATTTTAATTTAAATAAAGACAGTTTAGAGAAAATCACTGGAAATAATAATATAGCAGTAGCAGCAGGAGGGAAAACAAGACGGAGTCCATCCATGGGGTGCTTATGGTGGCACCCATGTAGCAAATAGTGAGCTGTATTCGCCCTGTAATTTCAAAGTTCATAATTGATAAAATATTCAACTCCAAACATATTATAATTGCCAATGTATCCTGTAGACCCAATAAAAGATTAGCATTTTCATGTCTGTCCTCAGCAAAAGCTCAATATATCCTGTAGACCCAGTAAATATGGGAGATATACCATGTACACATTACAATTTAGAAAATGTTCTCAACAGACTTTATTTAGGTGACCAAATTACCCTCATTTCTTATTCAATGGGAGGAAAAGACCACTCCATAAGGGGTTCTTTGGGTATTTTGTGGAAGAAAATGACAATGTCGTGGTGCAAGCTCAAAAATTTACTTCTCACTTTTCTACAGAGGTTAACAAGATATTTGTGTAGCTTTTCAATGGCAATATGGAGTTTAAATAAACAGTGGGAAAAAGAGTGATGTAAATAAGTAAAATTACCAATAGCTCTTGGTCTCAATATGAAAGAGGAAACGATGAAGGGTATATTCAGTTAAAGTCCAGATAAACAACCCAGAAGCAGCCATATAGGCCAGTTCTTGAATTGT
This sequence comes from Carex myosuroides, assembly GCA_028015225.1. Taxonomy (NCBI): domain Eukaryota; kingdom Viridiplantae; phylum Streptophyta; class Magnoliopsida; order Poales; family Cyperaceae; genus Carex; species Carex myosuroides. Next base: position 2,573,828 of record CM051489.1, on the reverse strand, counting down.
GTGTCCCATTTGAAGTGATCTGGAGAAGCACCAGCACACAACCGGCAGCCATATCAGCGGTATTGCGTACCACTTTGTCAATGTCAGAGACTGAAAAAGGTTTAATTTAAGAAACCTCGTTGCATGTAATGTAGAAACGAAATATTAGATTTATATTTTTTAGGTAGTCTTTAACATGGCCGTGTAAAGAATTTTAACTCCAGATTTTGATGCCATACTTGTCTGTTCAGTTTCTGGCAGGTAAATGACTGTAAATGGTAGCTGGCTTCCTTTCTTTTTGTTTTTTTGAGTACTTCGGTGATCAAGACTTAATATATAGTTTCATTACAATAAAGAAAAGAAAAGAAACCAAAAAAAAAGTAGTACAGTGCTTGAGAGCTGCTAGGCCAATTTTTTAAGGAACTAAATATCAGATGGTACAAGAGATTTCATACTCTTGTTAGGAGATGCATGTGATATCTTGCATTTTTCATTGTAAATGTGATTTTTTTTTTTTTGGCATAGGCAGATCTGAAATTTCTACTAAAATAGACCATAGATAATTATTGTTTTACCTCAATGAAGCCATTTGAAAAGAAGCGTGGTCCCTCTTTACTGACAATGGGCTGGTGGACCCACTCTTGGTATCTTTCTCCTAAGTGTCCCACCTAAAACACAATAAACTTCACTAAGTTAGATCTACATGATCTAAGAGCTCTTACTGGAACCAATTGCTACATACTTGAAAAGTTCTTCAATATTACTTCCCTTTTCCCTATTATATTTTCTTTATCAGTATTTATTGAAAATAGTTGGCAAGATATTCCAATGCTATACCAAAGCACAACTAAGTTAAATAGTTTTAGTTGATTTGGATAAACATCTGGGGAAACAATAACAGAAAATTTCAATTTTGTGCTTGAGAATGTGTCCCAATTCAATGTGGTGCTACAAAAACCTTGTGATCAAGCATAAAATTGTGCAGCTAACCTTCTTTTGACCCAATTTGATCTCCACGTGCCCACATTTTGCAACTAAATAGTTCTTTACAAAAATAAGTCTTCACAGAGAGAATGGAAAAAAAAACACTACCTGAAAAACAAGAGGCTTGTTCAAATCAACAGTGTAATCCAGTGCCACCATTGCTGAAAATTTCAGAATTAATTATTATTATTATTCTAAGAATTGTTGTACAAAGCACAAACTACCACACAAGTAATTAACTTCAATATGAGGTTAAAGACTCAGATTGCATGACATGACAACTATGACCATTACAATACAATTTGTTGCACTGTGACATGACAACTATGACCTTCTTTTTCTTTGTAATATTCAATATAGCAGTGTATAGTTATATATGTTGTAAACCACAATGGCCCCGCACAGCTAATCTCTTAATATCTGACTGCCTAATGGATACCAGAGCAGTTCTACCAGAGCAATTCCTGGGTCAGGCTCCTCCACATGATTTGCATCAGGATTTTAGGAAAATATAAATGCAAACATGAAACAGAATATAAACAAGATGGATACAGGCAGCAGCACATGCCAAGCTATGTAAGTGGTAACATTAACTGCAGTTCATAAAGGGGCAAGGTACTATTTCAAATTTATATCAGCAGCCTTATGTGCATGTGAAATGATATCTAAATAGATTTTTGCACATGTGGGGCTCATTGAAAAGTAATCCTTAGCTCAGACCAAAGGAAAGAACAAGGTGACAGGCTGTAAAACAAATAAAGAAAATTAATATGAAAACTTATTAGCTAGCATACAAAAAGTAGATTTTGAATCAACTTTATAACCGGTAATTATTGCAATTTTTGGGAATTGAAAAACGATCTACATTGACAAAGAATCTGTCATGTAACTACATGATTCATACACTTTTCAGTAATGAAAGGTAATTTTTAAAATTTCCTATCTAAAAACCATAGACCAATATCAATTAATCCTGGTAAAAAGTCGGAGATTATAGCATTTATAAAGAAGGAATAGGATGAATCTCTACAGAGAACCCACAAAACACCCAAAGGATGAATCTCTAGAATTGTGAGAGGTGCTCGGTCTTCACATTTTTGCATCAATGGAGAGGAAAATGAACAAAACAAATTACCAGAAGATGAAGAAAATAGCACAAAACAGCCAAAGGATAACAAGATAATACAATCTCTAGAAGAGTCAAACCAACCACTATTCCTAAATAGAAATGTACATTTCCATGAACAAATCGCACAAAAAAACAATGCTTGCTCTTTCACGGAGTACCGAGACATCGTAAATCTCAACCAAAATCAAATAGAATATTTACATTTCTAGTCAAAAGTTAAGAAAAAAACGAACCTAACAATGCTAGTGGTCGTTTCAACGGTCGCCTTGATTTGCACTGCTAGCGGCTGGTTTCTTCTCCGAGACTTGAACGCTCGGAGAAGGAAGGAAATGAAGCGGAATAAAAGACGACAATATAGAGAGAGAAAGAGGGGATTCGATTTTTTTTTTTCTAATATTTTTGTATTAGACCATTTTGTCCATTTCTCAAATTTTTATCTTTAATTAGTCTCCGCCTGTTTCTCTCCCTCTCAAAACTTGATATTCGGATCCCCTAAAGTAACTTAACGTTTGAGATTGAATAACGACCGTCCGATCAGAATCTGCACGTATATGTAAGGAACCCGTAAATTCTACATCGGTCCAGATTGTCCGGATATAAACGCAAATTTTGTGTTACTTTAGGGGATCTGGTCCAAGCTCTCGGCCTATTTGGACTGAAGATTCTATGTGGCAAAAGAAAGTTATAGTTTCTGGTACTTGAGTTCAGCTGTAGAGACTTGAGAGAAATACTCAAGTTAGCGTGATATGAAAATTTAAAATTATTATTTTATTGATAATAATGAAATAAAATTATATCTTTAGAAAAAAACTTGTTTTCCAATAAATTATTGTTTTTCTAAAATGTGTTAATTTATATAGGTCTTAATTTTATAGTTGTTGTCTAGTTTGTTTATATTGGTTAAACACCAAACCTTATGTCTCTTAGGCCTTTGAACTTCATTTGGGGTCATTTGAATGATGGTAAAAAAAATATAGTAGATATCTTTATATCATGAAACATAATGTTTCATAATAATTTAAATTACTGAAGATAAAATAGTAAGTCTTTGTTTGGATTGATATAGAAAATAGAGTTGGGAATACATAAATAATAATTAAATAAGTACTGATAATATGTAATTAAAATTGAAAAATAAAACATTAAAGGACTCAAATTATTTCATACATTATCATATAGAGTTACATAAAAATAATAAATCCTTTATATTTATCAATAATACACATTTTTTTTTTAGCACATACCTTGAGTTAAAAAAATTGGAATGTCAATCGACTGCAATTTAGAACTTCGAGAGAACCATCCACTTCATCAAAAAATGTTTCAATTATCATTTGTTTTTCAGTTTTTGTAACACATGCTACAACCAGGGGCGGATCCAGGATTTTCGTCAGGGGGGCAAAAAAATATCGAATCGGGTTTAAATCCATTAACCAATTGGGTACTCGACAAAAAATAATGCTTTAACTTATACTTTCCAATGCTTTGACTTATAATTTCTGATGCTCTAACTTATAATTATAATTACCAATCAAAATTTAACAGATTTATTTCAATTTTAACCCTAAATTTAACTCCAATTACAAAATAAATGTCTAGAGGGGGGCAAAAAAATTTTCAGGGGAGGGCAAAGTTGGTCGGAACTGATAAATCTCTACTAAAACTCAAAATTCAGGAAGGACAGCTGCCCCCGGAAACATTTTGGGTCCACCCCTGGCTACAACTTCACGAGTTTGAGCAATCCGAAGGGTCCATGTGTAATAATTATTTTTGTTGATATTATTATATTAAGCATTATTCTTATTTTCAAACTTCTGTGCATGTTTTAGGGACCATCATAACATGAAAGCAGATAATAGTCATAAAATGCAATCAATATTTCAATGTATGGTAGTTAGTCTTTCTGATAGCTACATTTACGACTACAGGATCCATGATATAGAAATATCAAACCTCAGTCCAACTCAGTCCATGTCATGTTGCCATGTCATGAACCAGGAAATCCCTAATTCTAAATTCCCAACTCGAAAAATCTACGAATTATTTACAAGAGCGCCAGTTAGACTAATAAAAAATTCAAATTTGTGATTTGTCCACCGTACCCGCTTAACTTTAAGATTCGTGTACCGGGAATCTGGTTGGATATACCACATGGAATGTACTCCCGAATCTCGCCAGCCTGGATCCTAGCGTACTACAGCAAATTGATTGACTCTCGTATCCCCTGTTCACCTGTTCTTTGGAGTTTCATTTTAGAAATTAAAATTTCAATTTTTCGGAAAAGTAAATGATTATTTTTTTACTAAAAGAAAATAGATAGAACAGCATAATTGATGCATCCCACCGGGTGCATTCTTTTAGACCGAATCAACAGTATGATTTTTGCATTTTTCAAATATTAAATCTCATCTTGACTATAATTGACTATATATTTAGGTGCGGTGAAATATCATCTATTTTAACAAAAAAAAAAAAAAACTTAACTTTTTTCGAAGATTAATTATTTATTTTCTAAAAAAAATTGCATATCACATGCCTCCTCACATCTCACGGTGCTACTTGACGCTTACAAGTCTCCCAAACAATATAAAAAGTTTTGGATATTAAATAAATAAATAACATAAAGGTTTGCTCTGTTATAAACAAAAAGGAAAACCCTAGAATCTTATATTGCTCTCTGTGACAATTCAAAAGCTTATAAGGAATGATGTATAAATGCATTTTTACAAACAAAAAAAATCATATTTACAAATATTAGACGTTTTAATATATTTTTTCCCGTTGTTATCAACATAAATCTGTGTAAACAATTTGTGCTAAAGAAGTTTTTTCTTTGATTTTAATGTTCAGATTATCAATATTAATTTCTTGATTAAAATAGATTCTTGTTCTTAATTTTTTTAATCTAAATATTAGAAATCACAATCAATAATTGTATGTATATATTTCTTATTGTTATTTCCTGAGAGGGTGCCTAGCTAGCCTCCTTAATTTGTACTCCAAAAATATTGAATTTTTCCTGATTCTCTCTAAATGCGCACAGAACTGAATTATTCTTTCTAATGAACATTCTTATTACATGAAATTCATTCAAAGCTACAACTTAGTGATGTTTATATTTTATTCAAAATCATGATGTTATATGAGATTATGTGACAATATGCATAATTTCAATTAATCATTTTCACGATTGTACTACTGTATATACTGAAAACTAAAATTTCCATTGACCCTGTAATTAAGTGCACAGTGTAAATATAAATAATATGAATTAAATTTGTCTTATAATATGAATGACATGGGGAGATGTATTCTAGATGCCGTGATTCTAGGGGATTCAAACAAATTTCGAGACAACCCATAATTTTAAAATCAGAAGTGCCTTTCAGTTATCCACATTTTTCCAGTAAATATAATGGACGATAATAAATTTCATGTTATCAATAATTATAATAAAAATAACTTTTGATAATTGGTCATCAAAAATATTTTAATCATTTATAGTGCATGTCGCAAAGTAAGATGGGCAGGTGGTCACCGTGTCAGAGATTATTAAACGCAGAATAATCAAACACAGCAAGAGAGAATATTAAACAACAATAAGATTGGGTAGGTGTCAGAGATCATATTTAGAGAATATGTAATAGAAGACAAATTGCCTCATTACAAAGAAGCACCAATAACTTAATACAAATAGTCATATATGTATGAATACAAGTACAACACTTAACCTGGAATATAACCAACCTGGTTTGAGGTAGAATCAGAGACCATTTTCAAAGCGAACTGATAAACAATAGGGGAAATTGGTTTCATGCCACTCCAAAATGCCGAATTTAGAAAAATGCCACCTCAAAATTTTGCTTTTGTTAAATGCCACCTCAAATCTCATTTATTAAGAAAAATGCCACAAATTACAAATTAATGTATAATTTTAATTCTACAATTTACAGTTACAGTGAATTGACCGAAATACCCTTCCTCTTCAAAATTTCTTTTTCTCTTCTAAAATTTCTTCATCTTCGAGCTTAAACGAAAATTGAGGTGTTATGGGTTATCACAAAAAGATCCAGTCCGAGTTACAGTGAATTAATGACAAATTAACGAGTTACAGTGAATCAATGACCGAAATACCTGGAAATCTGAGCTTAAATGAAAATCCGTATCAATTTAATCTGGGTTATCTCAAACTGGATCTTCGAAATTTCGAACATCTGACTTGATACCTTGCATCTTCGAAATTTCTCACATCTGACTTGATAACCGCATGCCTCCAAGCTCACATCTTTGAAATTGCTCACATCTATGGCTGACCGGTACTGGTACGAGCAGCCATGACGGTACTGGTACGAGCAGCCACGACGCTGGTACGGGACGATGACAGAGATGGGTCCGGTATGCAGTTGGTACCAATAAGGGTGAGGGTATTTTTGGAATATACGAAAATACTACTCAAAATACAATATGTTATGTTTATTTTTTATTACAAATGTATAATAATTTGTAATTTGTGGCATTTTTCTTAATAAATGAGATTTGGGGTGGCATTTAACAAAAGCAAAATTGTGAGGTGATATTTTTCTAAATTCGGCATTTTGGAGTGACATGAAACCAATTTTCCCTAAACAATATCATATGTTAGCCCACGGGCTTCAATGAGGGAAGCATAAACCTGGAAATACTGTGGGCTCATAAATCTATACCAAGTGAATTTTCTAATAAGTGGGTTCCTCTGCCGACAATTTTATTAATATCCAAAGTTAATTACAAATTAATTATTTTTATTAATATCCAAAGTTAATTACAAATTAATTATTATACCCACGTTTTCCGACTTTTGCCAAAAATGTCCAAGCCGGCCACAAATGGCCGGTTTCCTCTCCCTAGAAGCCGGCCATAAACGGTTTCCAATATATTTTTTATTTTTTTTTACACACAAACTATTTTCTTCTTGTATATGATCTGTTTTGTGATTATGTAGTGTAATTTTATTTTGTCATTGTATTGTAATATTATTTTCTTGACTATTTTTCATCCACTTGTGTCACTCACATTGACTCAATTTATTTCGAGATGCACCAATTGGTGCGCCTTTAATCTTTAAAGTACTTATTCTGTTGTTTAAAACACTTATTCATTTTTTTTATATTTTCTGCTTATTTTTTATGTTGTACTATTATTGTTATTGTTGTAATATTTTCTATTTAGCATTATCATGATAATTTATTTTATCTGAAAAATATAAAAATAGTACCATAAAAGCACACATACAAAAGAACCGAAATATAAGATAATCCAAATATACCAAATATAAACAATATACCAAATATAAATAGTACAAAACTAGCCACGATACTACTAAAACGGAGAGGGGGACCATCGCTCAGGCGGTACTCCGGCATTCGCCCGGCGCTCGCGCGGCCAGGCTCTATCTCTCGGGGTCTCCACACCAGCATCGGCGTAGCTGCGTCTCCGCTCGGTGATATCCCATATGTCACCCCTGGAGACTGTCGAAACTGGCGGAGGTATACCGAAGATAGATGCAACGAGCCTAGTCCCAAAGTCATCCTGAGTATGAGACCCGTTACCACTAGCCTCTCTATCATGTGGCATCTCTGTGCCATATCGGGGTAATGGCGGTGTGGACATAAAACCCTCCTCATATACCCCAAACTCATGGAGACTGCACGAAAGGGACTCGACATCCGTAGTATCGGGTTCCTGAGGCGGTGGTTGTGGCGGCATCTCGGTTGGACCCTGCAATAATATACATAATTTTAGTAAATTTGATCTAAATGAAGAAATTTGTACAAACCTGACAGCTACTGAAGTATGACATACCTGAGTCTGAACCGGACGTCCATGCTCATCGTAGAATGCCGACCATCCAGCGTTGGACAATACCCAACGATGGTAGTCCCACTCTAGATGCTTATCGGGAGAAGGTGGCATCTCAGACATCCTAACCGGGCTCTCTTTGGGCTCGGTCGGATCTATCTCACGCTAGTTGATGTTCTCTTCGGCGTCTCGCAGCATCGTGATGAGCTTCCCATCGTGCCCGGCATCCTCAACATAATTCGCATTCTTCTTGAGGGTGCGGTACCCAAGATGTCTCCAGTTCTTCTTTCCCAGCATATATAATTGTTTTATTCTATATATATATATATATATAGTTTATTCTGACTTGTGTTTAATTGTGTGTGTGTATATATATATATGAGATGGGCTACGGTGCTTCGCGAAGTAAATGGTCTTTTTTACTTCACGCCATATTTTTATTTTGAAAATCCAAACAACCGATCCGAACCGTTCAACATGTTCTAAATGTTGAAATGTGCTTGGAGACTAAATTTTACATTTTTTGGAATTTTTTTACTATTTATTAAGCCACTTTGAAAATCGCTGATCCGGTGGTCCAGAAATTTTTACTATTTTTTACTGTTCAAAGTGGATCAGCGATTTTCAAAGTGGCTTAATAAATAGTAAAAAATTCCAAAAAATATAAAATTTAGTCTCCAAGCACATTTCTATATTTAGAACATGTTGAACTGTTCGGATCGGTTGTTTGGATTTTTAAAATGAAAATATGGCGTGAAGTAAAAAAGACCATTTACTTCGCGAAGCACCGTAGCCCATCTCTCTCTCTCTATATATATAGCTAGACTATGGTGAGTTGTGAAGTAAGAGGTCATTTTTACTTCACGCTCATATTTTCATGTTGAAAATCCAAACAACCGATCCGAACCGCTAAATATGTTCTAAATATTGAAATGTGCTTGGAGACTAAATTTTATATTTTTTGGAATTTTATTACTATTTATTAAGCCACTTTGAAAATCACTGATTCGGTGGTCCAAAATTTTTTACTGGTTTTTACTATTCACAGTGGATCAGCGATTGCAAAGTGACTTAATAAATAGTAAAAGAATTCCAAAAAATGTAAAATATAGTCTCCAAGCACATTTCAATATTTAGAACATGTTGAGCGGTTCGGATCGGTTGTTCAAAATGAAAATATGGTGTGAAGTAAAATATTGTTTTACTTCACAACTCACCATAGTCAATATATATATATATAATTTTCTCAAACATGTATGTCTAGGCACTGTATTTAGATGAGTGGATGCTTGGTCACCCCAGATTTGAGAACTTGATGGTTCTCACTGTTTCCCTTTATTCTTACTCAAATTTGGATATGCAAACTTGGATCATCGAGAGTTGTCCAAAGTTAACAAAGCTTACAGTAGTACAACATCAGTTTTGTGTAAGTTTTATTTCCAAATACTTATATAGCTTCTCTTCATTTTTAATTGATGTTTAAAGTTTTTTTTAAGAAAGTTTCAAGTAAAGATCTAGTTATCAATTGATCAATTATTTGTTGCAGTTTTGTGACCATGATGATGAAGGCTTGCAAAGACCTGTAGTTCCAGTCTCGCTGGTGGAAGCATTTGACATAAGAAATCTCACTAAGATTTCTGTTAAATTTTGGAGGTTTGCGAGTGATACAGTATCTCATGTTTGGCAAAGGGGAATTGAGAAATTTTAGAAAATATGCTACAAAGATCACTTGTAATGGTCACTTCTTTTGGAGTGCAGTTTCGAACAAGGGAATTGGGTTATACCGAAGGGGATTGGCAAACTGTAGACAGGCTATTTGATAATTATTGTTATTTAGGTGGTCAGTTTACTTTGGAGTTATTCTACCTATAGCTAGTTTATATATGGATGTTTTAGCATATTTTGTATATGGATGTTTTGTAATATATATTGGGATCTATTTTGGATGTTAATTTGGTAATATTAATATATACCACGTACTAGGTACATTAGTTCTGTTATTCTTGGTTATTTGTTGAATCTGTTTTATTTATTGCAGTTTCATGATCGGTATTGTGAATGGTACCGAAAACCTGTAATTCCAGTTCCAACATCTGACAGAAGAAATCTCGATATGGTTCAGGTTAAATTTTAGAGGTTTGATGCCATGGTACGACGAGTGATACAGTATCCCATGTTTGATAAAGGGGAATTGAGAAATTTTATGAACTTTGCTACAATGCTCACTTGTTCTCATCATAGGCATTACATGACGTATCCAACAGAAAATGTTTCGGGTTATAACCATCGAGAATGGTGTTTTATAAACGTTTATTGTGAGCGATATTTGTTGTCTGAAGACTTTGGAGTTATACTAACTATAGCTAGTTTATATGTGGATGTTTCAACATATTTTGTGTATGGATGTTTGTAATATATATTGGGATCTAATTTGGTAATATTAATATATACTACGTACCAGGTACATTTATTCCTTGGATCTGTTTTAGTTTAACTTTCTTCTATAGTTATGTTACTCTTGGTTATGAACTTATGATACCAATGAGTAGTCATGATTGAGCTCAGTATTCTCTAATAAGCTAGTGATATGTTACTCTTGTTTATATATGAACGTTTTTTGTTAAAAAAATATTACACAAAAATTTCAGGAGCCAGTTAATCCTAATTAGTTAATTAGATATTATTGAGTTGGTATTATGTATGTTATTAAATAATTATCTCATTATAATTGCACAATATAGCTCCAAACTTAATTACACAATACATCACAATCAATTAATTGAATACATGAGGGTGTGGTTAATTAATTTATACCAAAATCTAGGTTCCAAGTATTTACAGCGTTGCTCTTTAGAACACCCCATCGATTCAAAAAAAGACCAGAGTTGGTATTGATCAAATTAATACTGATGGCCTATCTACATTACGGATGGTTAAGATCACCACATCTACACCATCGGTACAATAACCCAACTGATATCGCAGAGACACTCAAAACCAACGGTTAGATATAAAAAACTGATGGCAAAGGAGGGGGGCCATCAACGCCATCGGTTGGTTAGACCGAACAGTAGATAAAAAGTTCAAATTAATTACAGCGCTGCCACTGGTTGTACACCATTTGTGCGGAAGAACACCCGATAATAAAGAGGCAATAGTAAATGTATTTTTTTGTAGTAGTGGTACTTCTTCCCTCTGTTAGGGAATATGCTTTATTGGATCAGTGAATCCGATGCTTAATTAGATTTAGGGGGCACATGTGATCTGGGCCATGCGGTAGTGGTACATAACGGGGTAAAAGAAATTTAGCACAAGGATTTTGACAAAGTTTTGGGTAGATCTGAAAATCCGGTTTCAATGTTCAGATGTTAGATCCGATCATGTGCTACGGTCACGGCAATGTATGGAGCAAGTTTAAGCCACATGGTCATGTTTCTACTCTTTACTCCAAAAGGGGTAAAACAAAAAAAAAAAAAAAAAAATCAAACCATGTTACTGATAATGTCAAATTGAAATCAACCATATTTATCTCTCCTTTTGTTTCTTTTTCTCTCTTCTCTTTATAACTCATATCACTGTTAAGGTATCAGTGTTTCTCTCTCCCTTTGAGGCTCACAACATCTCTCTCTTTTTCTTATTTTCCTCTTGTTGTACGATTTGTTCTTCCGAGTAGGGATGTAATTACGTAAATACGTGCCGTGCGATGATTAGTCACGCTGTGACTTGAGTCACGTATCGTGTCGTGTCATGATCAAATTTGAAAATATGATAACAACACATTAGTCTCGCTATGACCATATGTGATTGTTCATGTTTGATCATATTTAGCTATTTTTTTCATAATTTAAGTTAGTTTATTCAAGATTCACCATTCGATCGAGATCTAACGGTCCTAACATATGTTGTGGCGTACATCATACTGTGATTAAATCTTTCGCGTGATATGTCGTGTCGTGCCAAATTTTCGAAAAATAATCACACTACGCGAATGATCACAACACGAGACACACAAGTCACGATTCATAACCAGCACAACTGACATACTTTAGGCTCTCAAAATTGGCACTGTTGCGTTTGGCGCAAGAATCAAGCCAAATGTCCTGGTTTCAACTAGACTTTGGTCAAGATTAGCGCTTTTCTTTTAACAGAGAACAAAAGGCTGAGGCCGCCTACGCAGCATCACCCGAGGAAGCATTTTAGCAACCGTGCTAAGCACTTGTCGTTACATTGGAGACGTGTTCGACATAACGATTTTAAAACTTTAAAATTTTGTGAGCATCAGATCTCATAATATAATTTATTTATGATTTGGCGAAATCTGTGAACATGACAATGCACAAAATAGTATAAAAATTGACGATTCTAAACTTCTGATGTACTTTGCTAAACGAAGAATTATTATAAATTTTATAAAATCCAAATTTAATATATGAATGGTCGGTATATATCTACAGCCTGGACCACCAGTCCAACCACCCCCTCGAGGACTCGACTAGCATTGATATGATTTGCAGTCTGATAAGGCTAAGTTGCAGATGTAATTTGGAAGATACACTTAAAAAAAAAAATTGGCCAATGAGAAAGCCAACTGGCGTCAAAAGGCGAGAAAACTAAAATATATATACGGCAGCCAGCTCAAACTTTTTATTTTTTATTTTGTTTAGTGTTTTTAATTTTTTTTCCTTCTTATTTTTATCCAAGAAGAACAAAGCAGCTCAGAAAGATCAGCAAACGTGCAAACAACAAACCAATTCGTTACACTTGAGAACTGACTTTGGTAGAAAACCAAAATACCATCCAAAAAGACAGAAAGAGAAACAAACAACCTCAATTATAGCACATTTGAAACCTAGCAGGCAAGTTAACCTCAAAAAACTAATTAATGGTCAAATTTTTCACAGACATCATCTCCGTACCAAATCATCACAGCAGTGACAAACAAAAAAGATAAACAACCCGAACACAACGGCATAAGTTGATCAAAAACCACAACACAAACCCTTTCGTCAAACACCCTCTTAAGAAAACTCCCCAATTTAAAAAATTAAATCAAACATTACAACTGTTACTCAGCCTCCTCCTCTTCAAGCTCCTCTTCATCCTCGTACTCCTCCTCGGCAGTTGCATCCTGGTACTGCTGATACTCAGCCACCAAATCGTTCATGTTGCTCTCGGCCTCAGTAAACTCCATCTCATCCATACCCTCCCCAGTGTACCAATGCAAGAAAGCCTTTCTCCTAAACATGGCTGTGAATTGCTCACTTACTCTCCTGAACATCTCCTGGATGGAGGTTGAGTTCCCGATGAAAGTGGCAGACATCTTGAGACCCTTTGGTGGGATGTCACACGCACTTGATTTTACATTGTTGGGAATCCACTCAACAAAGTAGGAAGAGTTCTTGTTCTGCACCTGGAGCATTTGCTCATCAACCTCTTTGGTGCTCATCTTGCCACGGAACATGGCAGATGCGGTTAGGTAGCGACCATGGCGGGGGTCAGCGGCACACATCATGTTCTTGGAATCCCACATCTGCTGGGTGAGCTCAGGTACAGTGAGGGCACGGTACTGCTGGGACCCACGGGAGGTGAGAGGGGCAAAGCCAACCATAAAGAAATGGAGACGTGGGAAGGGGATGAGGTTCACAGCGAGCTTGCGCAGGTCAGAGTTGAGCTGGCCTGGGAAGCGGAGACAACAGGTCACACCACTCATGGTCGCCGAGATCAGATGGTTTAGGTCTCCAACTGGTCAAAGAAACAAATAAGGGTTCAGTCTTTTACAATAATTAAGCATAAAAATGATGTCATGACATTTTTTAGATGACGGTGCTATATATGTGAAAATTCAAAATCAAAAGAGAAACTTACAGGTAGGAGTGGCGAGCTTCAGGGTACGGAAACAGATGTCATAGAGAGCCTCGTTGTCGAGAACCATGCACTCATCAGCATTTTCGACAAGCTGGTGTACAGAGAGGGTAGCATTGTAGGGCTCAACGACGGTGTCAGAGACCTTGGGAGATGGGAAGACAGAGAATGTCATCATCATCCTGTCAGGGTACTCTTCTCTAATCTTTGAGATGAGGAGAGTGCCCATGCCGGACCCTGTACCTCCTCCCAAGGAATGGCAAACCTGGAATCCTACAGAAGAGAACAACAAAATATAAAAGTTAACACAACATTAATCCTTGGTTTTCCTGAGAAAATGGAACTAACCCCTATTTAGACTACTTCCAATTCAGTATAGAAAATACAACTCCTTCCTCATTGTTTATCTATAATGAAGGACAAAGAGGATGAAGTATGGGTAATTTTTTAAGAAGAGGGCAAAGGATAGACATGACAGACCAGTGTACAAGCAAACATGAAATATTTCTCACTTTGCAGGGTATGCACTGTTATAGCCTAGATCTATTAACTGCACACAAGAAATTATCCTCTAAATTCTATCAGGTTTCACACAGAACATTTTGGAAATATTTAGCAAAAAATATACTGCAAAAATTGAATAGGAAGATCTTCAATTCTGGGAAATAATTTTAGTTTAAAATATGATCTATTAGTAAGTTCTTGGTGGAACAGAGATCCCTGATCTATAGTCAGGAATGTACATACGTATTTGCCTTTTCGGGGATTAAAATCCAAAGTAATGTCCCAAAAATCATATTTCTTACATATTTGGAGAGACTTCTAAATGTGAACTGCATGCTTAACAGTTCTTCGTTATTACTTCAAAAAATAAAATAAAAATGTGAAGTAACTGTCACCAAATCCTAGAAAATGTTATTTTCCTTAAAACATTGCATTCAAAACCACGCCCATGGACAGACCAGGCAGGAAATGAGTTCAGTTAATCTATATCCAGATCCATCAAAGAAGCATTCGTCAACAAAACAGATTTATCTAAAACTACGCAAAGACAAGCTTAAAAAACCAAAGATATTCACAGAAATATGGAAGAGTAACTACCTTGTAAGCAATCACAGTTCTCAGCCTCCTTTCTGACCACATCAAGCACCGAATCGATCAGCTCGGCCCCCTCGGTATAGTGTCCCTTGGCCCAGTTATTTCCAGCGCCAGATTGCCCAAAAACGAAGTTATCTGGTCTGAATATCTGGCCAAACGGACCCGACCGAACCGAATCCATTGTGCCCGGTTCGAGATCCATCAACACCGCTCTGGGCACGTACCGGCCACCGCTGGCCTCGTTGTAGTACACATTGATCCTCTCTAGTTGCACATCGGCATCGCCGGCGTACTTGCCGGTGCTGTCGATCCCGTGTTCATCGCAGATCACTTCCCAGAACTTCGCGCCGATCTGGTTCCCGCATTGGCCTCCTTGGATGTGAAGGATTTCTCTCATTTTTTGGAAGTTCTTTTTGGGAGATTTTTTTAGTTTTCTTGGGGGTTTTGGTTTGAAAATGTGAGAGAAGAGGCAATTGGGATGGGAGAAAGTAGGGTTTCGTATTTTTTATATGCGGAGAGTGCGGTATGGTTACCGTGGGTCTCTGTGTGTGGTTAAACAGCTGGCTATGTTCCCATGGGAAAATTATTCGCCGTGAAATTTGTTTGGGTGGATCAGTTGTTGTATTTGAAATACTAGATAATAATTAAAAAAAAGTGATTTTTCTAACTTAAATCAAAATAAAGTATAATAAAAAATAATTTATATCACTTCTTGATTCATTGTTTTCCAAGACAGTTAAGTTCAACGGAATTTAAGTTACTGAAACATTTGTTCAAATATAAGAATTAATCATAAAGATACAACAAAATTTAAGAGTATGTACATCTCAGTAATTCAAATGAGTTTCTAAATAACTATTAATCATTTTTTAGAAATTAAGGTCTCTAGAGTTTCTAAACTCTCACATTCTTAAAATTAATTTTAGAATTTCTATTAAGCCACGTTAGCAATAAATTAAAAATGAGAGATAATTTGAGCAATCATTTGACTATTTGACCAGCGTGGAGTTTATATATAATTTATTAATAAGAAACTTTCATGCATAGTTTCTAAATAAGAAATTTTTCCACATCTCTGAAAATGGATAAGAAACTGTCACCTCTTATTAGAAACTCTAATAATACCGTAAATGTTCTAACAAAACTCGAGAAAAAAAAAGTGTTGACAAATTACTCTTTATATAACCAGATAACCTTATGCAAGGCGTAATGCGAATATACAATAACAAGTATTTCCTTTTAATATCTTTGATTGTAATAAAAGGTTTCATCTTTTGAAGCACTTACTAACTTACTTAAAATTCTACAATACATAATTTTTTTTATGAATAATTAAAATAATTTATTATCTAATACTGCTTTTAATTATTTGTAATCAAATTGCTCTTTATATAACCAGATAACTTTATGCAAGTCATAATGAGAATATACAATAACGAGTATATTCTTTTAATATATTTGATTATAATCAAAAGGTTTTATCATTTGAAACACTTACTGATTAATTTATTTAAAATTTTACAATACATAAAACTTTTATAGATAATTAAAATAATTTATTACAAAGTTACTAATACTGCTTTAAGGATTTGAAATACATTGTGAATTTGTGATGTTAGATCATTGTACCTCAGATTATGCAAAGTTTGATGTCCATGGCTAAAGTGGGAAAAAAAATAAGGCTTAAATTATATTTGTATTAACCTGTAGGCCATATTTGGCAATGAGGCTTAGAGCAATGAGGCTTAAGAGTTTAAGTTATGCTGATGAGTTGTTCAGATGACAAAGGCTTAGAGCAATGAAGCTTAGAGTGTATAAAGGTGCTAAGAATGAGCTATAAGGAGGCACTATGCTGTAAGTTTGAGTTTTTATCAACTTAAGAATATTTGCTCTAAGGAAGCTTAAAAAAAGGTGCTCTAAACATGTCTAAGGCACAACTGTTCGCCCAGCTTAAACAGCTAAGGAGGCTAAAGCGTCATTGCCGAACACGTATGTAAAGTTTTTTTTTATCGATATAAATTGTAGTGATGGCAATTGAAATATCTAATTAACTTGATTATGATAATAAGCAAATTTTATACTTATAATATGTTAATGTTAATAAACTAACTCGGTTAAATACTAATTGGGGTATTCTTTTAATACTTGATAACAAAAAAAATGAATGTATTTATTTTACCCAAAACTTTTTCTTTATATTTAATCTCAATTACTAAATTAATTAATCAGTTTTTCATAAAAATCCAATGAATCTAAATAACATAAATTGTACACGACAAAAACAATGTTGATAAACTTGCATGACCCTATCCCATTACAAACTATAACAAATTGCCAATACATCAGTATTGGTGCTCATTTATTTGTGTACACCATGTCTAACTACTAAGCATCTCCAGTTAACGAACGTTTAACGGTGTGTTAATACCTATAGAGTAGTGAGTTTAAGGGAGGTAACCACATTCCGCTACTTAGCTGGAGTGATGACATATTGACATGGCGGGATTGATCTGTAATTCTGTACAGAGAACAAAATATTAAGTGACGCTATTCCGATCGGACGGCTGAGGTTTGATTCGCGGTGACAACCTGGGAAAGCCATAATAGGCCGCGCACTCTCTACACAGCTGTCCTGTCAGAATTTGCTCCCCAAAATCTTTGTTTGAAATATTTCCGGAATAACCCTAGAAAAACGCTAATTACAGTACATCAGCTTTGGATTGTTACAGTACCAGGATAAGGAGTGCGGATCCCCTAAAGTAACCCAATTTTTGAGTTTAGACGTGGACGGTGCTTATTCGGTGGTAGCGCAGGGGGCCAGTATTATTTGTGGGGTCCAGTCTCATTAAGATTCGTGTTAGAGCATCTTGGACGGTTTGGATCAAAACTCAAAAATTGGGTTACTGCACTGGATCTGAATTCGATAAGAAGAACGGAAATAAATCAGCCAGGAACCATTATTCCGATCCCAACCGTTGAGATTCGCGCATGAAAACTTACTTCGTTGAGATTTACGCTTAAAAATTTGAACGGTTGAGATCGAAATAACATCAGATTTATTTTCAAGAAGAATAATACTTTTTTTAGCATGTGCGTGACACTGTCACAAGTGCTAATCTAAATAGTATCGAATGAGTTCATTTTGTGTTGCTCCGAATAATATAAATGTTATTTAATTGTATATTTATGAAAGAATACTAATTTGAAGAACGTCAATTCGTTAGTTTTATGAAATTTTGCTAAATTAATATAGCAATACTATTTGAAGAGCGTTAATTCATTTAGATTGCATCTGAATGAAAATAATAGTGTTGTTCTCAATTTCAGTGTTCAAATTATTTTGTGCGGAGAATTCCAGTGTTGGAATTCTTTATGCAAAAACATATAAATGAACTATTTTTAAAGTATTTGAATCCATTCTAGCGTATTTGAATTGCTACCAGATGATTCCCGAATCAAATCTGAACATAATAATATCATGACTAAATATCAATACAGTAAATATTTATGTTATAAGTATCAATCTCAGTGTTGAAATTCATATTTCATCGAAAGTATACATATAAAGATACACACACTCATTACTTGAAAAGAATCGGTCAAATACATAAATACTCGGATTTTGAAATAGATTTGATGTAAAAACAGACTTTATAAGGGTATCAGTGCAAAATATTTAATTCTGATGTTTAATGTTTGCATTTGAGAAAAATATACTCAAGAGTTACTTCTGTTGATATTTGATTAAGGCATAAGTTATGAAATAATACTTAATTCCGCACTTATGTTGCCCACATAAATAAAGACTCATGAAATAGTATAGAACAAAACATCACTTATGCCATTATAATTTAACCCATTTAGGTAGGTGGGTTAATTTATTCCACGATGTTATCGTTTTTAGCATCAATGATCATTATTATTATCTTTGTTATCATTGTTGTTAGCATCATTGATTATTGATCGTCGTTAACATCATTGATCATCGATCGTCGTTAGCATCATTGATCATTGATCATTATTATTATCGTTGTTAGCATCATTGATCATTATTGTTATTGTTGTTGTTATTATTCTAATTTTGAGTTGCCTTACTGACACTGTTGTATGAGATATTATTTGAAATAATATTAAGAACGCACTGTGAAAACAAAGTTGGCAAAAAAAATAAAATCATATGTAATGTGATCTATATTGCCGCTTGATTATATTTTCCATCTTTAGATTAGTATGTTGTGTTCTACATTATATAGTATTACTTTTTTAATTCTAAATACCTTCAGTTGTAATCTTTTTTGTGTTTACACATTAGTATGCCACCTAGTTTAAATTTACTATGAAAGAATGAACTTAGTTTTTGTGCATCCAGCTAATTCCAAGAATGCGTAAGACTAATTGAACTAGTTGTCATTCATGTTCTACTAGTTTGATTGTAGAAACAATTAAAACAGTAAATAAATGTTTTATGTACAGAAGATGGGCTTTCAGGGATTAGGCTATCTATCCTTCTTATTTGTTTAATCTAGTTTATGGTTGCAAGAGCAAGCGTATGTGGTGCTGTCACCATCCGCATGCAAGTGTTTAACCTGTCAATTATGGTTTCTAACTCCAATCAGTGTCGCATGCGGTTTGATCAGAAGGACTTGCAAGGGGATGGTGCCCAAACCTCACCCTAATAAATCGCATAAAGATCAATGATAAGTCTCCATTACCAACACTAGAAGGATTTAAGTTCACAACTACGTCCATCATTTGTACCTTCCGTAGTTGAAATAACCGAGATTACCCCACTATCGGTCTATAGAACGCGACATTCATCTGCAGATCTATGTTCCAATAGGTTTCTAACTGAGGTCGGATCACAAGGGATCAACTGCTATGTCTATTTCTTTTATTGGATCTTGGATAATTGTATCATATTCCTAACCGGTCAACCTTATACGCCTATCAAGCGCCACAGTCACGAGGTTAACACACACCAAATTAAGTAGTAATACAAAGAATAAAGTGCAGTAAGAATTCAGATCAAGCGCAAATGGTAAACATAAATAAATCTCTAGATTAAACTCATAAGAATTCAAGATTACATGTCTTCATCCTAGAAAGGTGTTGCTTAGCCGCTCATGGCGAGTTTAACAAAACAAGATACAAGAGACATGATTAAAGCAGTAAAAAGGGAGAGATATGAGGAATACACCTAAAAGATCTCTCTTTATCTCATACACGCCATCTTCACATCTTGTACCTCTCTTATTCTAGTGGAGTTTATGTATTTTCTCTATTTTCTATTATATTCTCTAATGACATCGACTCTCTTAGAGAACCCTAGATCTCTTCTATTTATATTCTAGTAGGCTCTCTACTCCTGTTTAGATAGGGAGATGAGTTGTAATTCGTCCATCATGTGTTAGTGGACTTGGTGGAACTTGGCTGCCAAGTTTAGTGCTGTAACTGATGTCTGTCAGTTATCGCATGCGGTTGCCTAGGTTACATGCGGTTGATTAATTTATCCGCATGGGATTCCTGCACAACATATTATTCTCTGTTTAGAATGCACCTTTGTGCGGTTGGCGGTCTTTGGTCGCATGTGGATGAATGGTCAACCGCATACTGGCACCAGTGTGTCCAGAATGCTCGTTTTATGCATGTTTTAGCTCCAAAAATACTAGAAAACCTGCAATTCTATATAATCAAGTAAAATGACAAAAGTAATTTGATTCTATCTAAATTGGACATTTGTAACTCTATATTTGACAATATTCTAGGCTAAATGGTAGAAAAAAACAGTGCTTATTTCAGCCCTATCAACCGGATATCGATCCGGTTAAACTCTGGATCAATAGTTCATTGATCGTATTAGTGGTTCAACCAGTTCTTGCTAATTTTCTTAAACAGTTATCTCCATTTCTCCATTCCATTATTAAGCACGTTGATGTCCTGATCCGCCAACGGCTACGATTGAAAAATGAAATTTCGGATTTAATATCAGCCCTCCAATCACATAATCTGTCATCTTTTGATTAAATGCATCTTTTTTATGTGTAGAAGTCTCAAATTAATTAGAAATATACTCGCCACACATATTGTCACAAGTAATGTCAAGAATTGAGAAAATGGAATTAGCATTAAATTTTTGTTACCATATCTCTCTCCAGATTTGATTGGCGCATACAAAGATTAATTTCCGATTTTGATAGCATGTCTCATTTCCGAATTGCCTACCTCTTATTCATTTTTG
Organism: Carex myosuroides; assembly: GCA_028015225.1. NCBI lineage: Eukaryota > Viridiplantae > Streptophyta > Magnoliopsida > Poales > Cyperaceae > Carex > Carex myosuroides. Next base: position 2,552,700 of record CM051489.1, on the reverse strand, counting down.
GAAGAGAACAAAAAATGCATATTATTGTTTATTCCCTAGAAGCTTTCCACATTTAATTTAATTGAATTATAACACAAAAATTGTGTATGCCCTGACATGCAAAGAATGTTGTTGTATTAAAACAGTCATTTGTTGTTGTTTTTTTTATTATTATTTATTATTTGCATCTCTATTCAATCTTAATGTTAAATCTTATAATATATGTTCCGTTGCAACGCACGGGTACGATACTAGTAATTTATAATACTTTTAGCGGTTATCTGACGGTTGAAACAGCCAAAAGCGAATTATGGGGCATCCCGTTTCGACGAGGTGAAAACTAGAGAACTTTATTTCTTCCTGTGTTGCCATCACGTTCTTAAGCCTTTTTTTACATTTTTTATTTTAAATACTTCTCACAATTCTCCCGTGTCCCTAGATCTATAACTATTTCTGATGCGGGTTGTCCAATACCAAGTAGGTTAAGGGTGTTAACGGTCGGATACGGATCGGATAGTGGTCAATCTGCATTCTTATCCGTTATAATTTTTCAAGTACAGATACGAATACGGATAGTCTCGGATACGGATACAGATCGGATATTAAACAGATACGGATACGGATCGGATATCAGACATATACGAATACGGATATGAATATAATTCAGATAATTAAAAATAAATTACTAATGATAACATCTAAATATAATATTTTTATTCATAAATTAGATCTAATATTTTTCATAATAAATTTATTAGTTACAAAACATATACAATATTATCAAAACATTAGTCACAAATTATGTCATAGTGTTATATTATTTGTCAGAATATAACACTAGAATTGCATTTAGTTTATACACGAAGTTCACCTCACCTCCCTTCATCTTTTGCTCTCCTCCGAATTTACGGTTCATATCTGGTTAGGCCTTTGTTTCCCTCTGGTCTTCTTCCTTTCCGTCACGTGCCTCCTTCGGGAGCTAAGTCTAAATGTGGAGATAGAAAAGATAGGTTGCTCAAATTTTTGACCGTTTAACAAAATGTGGACTCGTGAAACAATTGATAGCAATAAATTGAAGTGTTCAATTAGTTGTGCAATGACCTGTACACTTATTCTTTTCAATAAATCCACTGGCGGCATTTACAAAATTTTGTAGGTTCAATTCGTCAATAGAGAAAATGTACAAGCAACACTATCATCATTCTATCAATTTTAGAACTTGTAAGCTTTTCAAAGGTAAAAGTTGGATCTAAATTCGGAAGCAAAGTTATTTCACTTTTGGATACATGCGTTCGTTCGTATGCTTGTTTTCTAATCCAAGCTAACTATAGTTGCCACAAGTAGACCAGAAAAAAGTAGAGAGAAAAGATCAATGAATAGAAAACCCCACCCATCACCAACCAAATCTTAACCGATATAACTAGTTTCTAAAGGAAGCAATTTATAAATCAACCAGTACTGAAAGATGATGATCGATTGAAGTTTGGAAAAAAAAAAAATGAACTTTAAAAATTGAGTGGCACTGTGGAACAAAACCGTGTCCCAAAACTACTGTCAGTCATCATATGAAGTGTTTCTTTTCATCCAAAGCTTTGAATTTATAGCTCTGAAGCTTAGGTGATTTCTTTATGTCATTAATGTCACCTAATCACCTAATTGCTTAAATTAAGCAAATTATTGGCACGGCATTATAATGAGAAATAAATCTGCTGTTATTTCCAAGGGAATAACAGGTTCATTTCATTGAGATTCGCGCATGAAAAACCTTCTTCATTGAGATTTGCACATAAAAAAAATTGAATGGTTGGAATCAGAATAACAGGTTCCTGTTATTCCATTGGAATAACAGCAGATTTATCCATTATAATGGAAACAAAGATGTACAAGATCTGGGCCATCAGGAATCCATATCCTCTTGAGTTAACATAATATTTCTGTTTAGACCCAGACCATCCGATCAGAATCAAGGCCAATCAAGCCTGACGTGGAATGCACGGGGCTTCTTTAATATTCGTGCAGATTCTGCTTGGACGATCCGGATCTAAACAGAAATATTCTGTCACCTTAGGAGATATGAATTCGGCCATGAGCGAAAATGTGAAACGATAGAGAGGAATCGAGCAGTAGCCATTAGACAAAGAGTAGTCCCCGAAGTTCTTATTGAATATTTGATGACATATTAAACGAGAAACTAAAAAATAAATTATTAAGCAATACAAACTACATAAGGTACCAGACGGATCTATGTAAAGTACTGGCATCAAAAGAATTTCTTCTCGTAAGATACCAAGCCATGGATACCTCCCTCTACTTGAGCAGCCCCAGTCCGAACCTGAAAGAAAAAGGAAAAGTTAAATCACGCGAACCCTGGCCTTTCCATGAAATATGGTTTAAAATCAAACTAAATTTTTAAAGAACTGGTCCATGACCCTTTTAATAGGCGGACCAAAAACATATTATAATAACAATAAAGACAGCAAAGCAGACAAACAAGAAAAAATATACATACAAATCTAAAAATACATTTAGTAAAAATTAGAGATTCCAAAAGGCATGAGCAAATAAAAGCAAGTTTGAAAGTATAACCCAGTAAAACAACATAAAATTTAAATGAGTTCTCTTTTGCTCATTTTCTTTCTTTTTGGGATGAGGGACATTAAGTTATATCAAATGTGTTGTTCAAAGGACCTCCCCTATTTTGCAAAATTTTACTGGAAAATATCATTCAGAGTCATGGATCAAATATTGCAACCCACACCCACATGCAAAAGAATCCCTTATCTCAGTTAATATGCCCGGTAATTCTTTCATTAACACTGTACAACATGAGAAGAAACAAGGAAGAACCTTTGGGCATTTTGAAAATAAATCGAGACCCAAATGATAGAAAAGATGATATCCAGATAAGAGCATATGTGATACTTGTAACTTTGCAAGAGTATGCATGCTTATTAAACATTCAACAAATCATGCAATTGGTTTGCTGCAAGCACATCCCTAACTGACTATTTCACCCCTACATCCCAAACTCACTGTTGCACTCCCAAAATTTCCATAGTTCACACGCTTTGGTCTACATTATTAATCTTTAAAACAAAACTTCAAACAACTTGTTTCAATGGAATATTTCTCAGCCATTAAATGGCTGGTTCCAAATCAATGTCACCAGGAATATTCTTCTATTTAAAAAAAAAGTATTGGATGGGACAAAAGTGGTAATTGGAACATTAGGACCATCGAGTCTTCATGACCATTATATGATATTTACTATGAGATGTTATAGATGTAACTACTAAAGAGCAAAACCAGACCTCCAATCGTAGCTCCTCAGAGCGAAGGAGCTGGTGAGCTGAGGAAATGGAGGTTGCACCAAGATCCTGAAATCCCTGCTTCACAGCTTGCATCGTGTACGGCACGAATCTCAAGACTGAGCCCTTGTCAGCTACTGCTCCCACCACACCCTGAGCCACTTTCAATTTAAGAGTGTCGCCAAGATACCGCGCATCACTCCCCTTGGACATCGCCTCAAGAGAGCCCATACCTCTGTATTTCTTCACTCTCCTACCATCCTATTTAATGAAAAAAAAACACAGGTCTGTCAGCTTCAAGAAAATTCACGTGCTACTAAGTAAATTCTTCCTCAAAAACCTAACCCTGTAATTTGATGCTCTATAGGTGTACCTTAAAGATAATTTGTCATATGTGTATTTTTTCATTTCATGATTGCATGTAAGCATGGTATTCTGCTTTATCTAAATGCGAAGTTGCCCTATTGAAAAAATTTATTTCAATGGTACTATATATTGAAAGAAGGGTAAAAAAATCTAACATCAGTTACACTCTAATAAAAACCAATGCCTATCATCTCCAAAATTTTACCAAATATACACAAATAAGCCTCCCTAATCCCTACATTTACGCAGAAAAAATATCAGTGTGGGTAGAATATATATTTGGGCATCTCTGAAGAAAAAAAAGTAAACATAATGTTTTCACTTTTCTCTATTTCTATTTGAAAATATGATAAGTATTGCCCGATGGATATGCATCCTAATTTTCTCTATTTTCAAAGCATATGGATGAGATTATGAGCTTTTAGCAAACTGAACATCTAAACCATCCACACAATAAATTATTTAGCACATGTGAAGAAACCTTAAAAAATGTTATCTTTAATTTTCAGTTTCTGCATACTTTGTACTCATAGGTACCAGGGGCCTCATGACTACCAGCCAAGAAGCTTCCCATCATGACGGAAGAAGCACCGAGGGCCAAAGCCTTCACAATATGCCCAGAATTTGATATACCTCCATCAGCTATAATTGGCACGTCATGATCCTTTGCGTATGATGCAACCTTGTACACTGCTGTTGCCTGCCATGAGGAAATATTGTAATACAATTTAATTTAGTTAGCACCTTCTATACAAAAATGAAAATATACTTTTAAGACTCTTATATTTAGTTAGCACCTTCTATACAACCCACCAACATTGGAAAAATATGTGCATCTCCAAGAAAGTAGATATTAGTCTTTTATTTTCATTTATCCAGGATTGAACTTAGTTCATTTTTATAACACCATCTTTTCCATAGTTGAGGATTTATATTTTTAGTCAGTTAGAGCAAATAAATATTTGCATTAAATCAGGAACCTAAGTCAATTACATTATTTCTCATGCTAACTGCTAACTGCTAATGCCCAATATTTCCCATATTTCAAGTTAATGAGAATCTCTCTAAGCTACAATCAGGCCAAACATAAATTTGACTCAGACCTAGTACATATAAAATGTTCTTCACAAAATTAGATGAAAAAAGCTACTTTTTGGAGAAAAAGTAAAAGTAGCCAGAAAAGGGGAAAGTGCAAAGAAAAGATGGGTTTGGTGGTGTTCAATTTAGTGGCACTCTGAATTTACTATGAATAGACAATACTTCACTTTAGAACACATTCATTTCCAAGCTTACTTTATAAGTAGACACCATATAATTTTCTTTAGATTAACTAAGAACCATATACGTTAATCTTTTTCGATTACTGTAGTTAGTGAACAATCACCAACTACAAAACAATTACTAAATATATGGAATCAAGCATAACAAAATTAATCACTCTAAGATTAAATGAAGAGAAAATATACCTGGCCTCGACCAACCGCACAGACTTCTTGTGTGGTACAAATTGACCCGGAGCCCATTCCGACACGCAATCCATCAACGCCCGCCTTAATTAAATTTTGAGCTTGTGCCATTGTCACCACATTTCCCCCAATTGCATCAATCTCTGGATAGTTGAGCTTTATATATTTTATCAAGTCGATTTGATAAGTTGAATTCCCTTGTGAACTATCAACAACAACAGCATTAATTCCTTCTTTGACCAGACATTTCAACCTCTCCTTGTCTTCTTCTCTCGTACCAATTGAAGCACCTACTGTGAACTTACCATCAGACCCCACTGATGGATTTCCCAATTTAGGGTAACTTCTAATTCTCTCTACATCCTTAGTTGTTACTAGGTCAACAATTTCACCATCTTCATAAACTAAAGGGGCAAAATCAAGTCCTTCATTTTCCAAGAAGGCTGCCACTTGATTGAAATTGAAAGTTGAAGAAGTTGATTTAGGGGATTTGCGCATGTATTCTGAGACTGGTGTGTTTGTTTTATCTGATAAACCTGACCAATCAGACGCCGCCACAACACCAAGCAATGCTGACGTGGCAGTGCCTGATTCAGTTACAATAGCATATTCATGTTCCCCAAAATTAACAACCGGGTCATGTGGGGAATAAAACGGGGTGTTTGAAACAAAAGGTAGAGCACGTGACTTGGCTGCACGGACAAGTATTGACTGTACGGCGGGAGTGGTGTTGTTGTGGATTATTGCGACCCCACCAAGGGATGCCATAGCCACAGCCATGGCAGATTCCGAGATCGTATCCATAGGGGACGCGACACAGGGGATGGATAGGGGGACACGACGGGAGAGACGTGTGGACAAGTCAACAGCATCTGCCGGAAAGGAGATGTAGCCCGGTAGCATTATCACATCATCGTAGGTGTAGGAGAAACCTTGAGAGAAGAGGCGCGTTGCTAGAAATCCATCCTCGGAGTATGAGGGACCGTTCATGGTGGATTTGCCAGAGAGATGGAAGGGACAAGGATTTGGTTTAGAGATAGGAATTAGGGTTTTGAGAGGAAGGAGTCCGTGTTTTTTATTTTTACCCAAAAAAAAATATATTTTAATATAAATAATCAGGTTTTTAAAAGTTTTTAAAAGATTTTTATTTCTACCCAAACCGCTAGGAATATTTGCAGTTCAAATTTTTTAAACCGCTAGAAATTCTAGCGGTCTGAATTCTTAATTCGAACCGCTAGGATTTCTAGCGGTCCGAATCTCTTTTTTGTTCCATGAATTGCCTTTGGTTTTTGTCTCTTTTAGTTATTAAACGACTAGGATATAGGATTTTTTTTTAAAACCATAAATTAAATAATTAAATTTACGAAACCAACATGATGACCTGAAGATTTACAAAAACCATCAGACCCGAGATGCCAATTCGGTCCGAACGAATTTTTTTTCTCCGGACCGAATTGGCATTTCGGTCTGGCTGTTTTTTGCTGTTTTTTACCGGTTTGTAAAAAGAACGCCACAGAAAATCAAAAAACAGGCCAGACCGAACTGGCAATTCGGTCCAGAGGCTTTTTTAGCCTGGACCGAATTGCCAATTCGGTCCAGGTTTTTTTTTTTTTTTAGAATCTGTTTATTAAATCCTCTTTTTAGTAATTTGACCATAATCAAGATATTGGAGCCAACCAAATTTAATGCATTAAGACTTAATGAATTTAAAACTTATTTTTGTATATATAAATGTTTTAATAACGATGGAGAACAATTAACCTTTTATATACATGATAATCACAAAAATCATAAGTATCATAAAATCAATAATATTGTTTATCTAGATATTTTATATTTACTCTCAACAATTTTTTTTTTGTAACGTTTTATTTTATTTAGTAATCCATTTTTTTATACTTGATATTAATAATTTGATATTAGCTTAAAATTGACTATATTTTATTCAAGAAAACTACAATGGGGAGCAAAATTATCAATTAAAGCAATGTCACATCTTAAATTCGCATACCGCTATTTGTCTATTTTAGACAATTATATATAATTTTAGTTTCAAGTATATTTGTTTATATGTATTCTTTTCTACATTCCAATTATAATATCTCAAATATTCACTTTCAAAAAAAAAAAAAAAAAAAAAACCGGGACCGAATTGGCAATTCGGTCCGGGCTAAAAAAACCTTCCCGCGGAAGGCAACACAGTTTTGTTGTGAATTGAGCTGGACCGAAATGCCAATTCGGTCCGGAGAAAAAAAATTCGTTTCGGACCGAATTGGCATCTCGGATCTGATGATTTTTGTAAATCTTCCGATGATGTGGTCATCATGTTGGTTCCGTAAATTTAATTATTTTATTTATGGTTTTTAAAAAAATCCTAGGATATACATACATCGTATATATCGACACGTAGCACATGCAGCCGAGTCTCTTTTTGTCTCTTTGGTTTTTGTCTCTCTTCTCGATGCAACTCCTCTTTAATGATATATGAATACGACTAGGTAGCACATGCAGCCGAGATCTTTATTAATATCCAAAGTTTTATAATAGAGTCCTTTAAAAAATTTATATTATGTATTTCTGTAAAAATTAAATAAATGAGTTATAGAACTTTTAGCAATACTAAACTGCAGCGGATTATCTGATTGTTCTTACATTTCAGAATGAAAATGGAATTTTTATTTTTACCCAAAAAAAATATTTTTTAATATAAATAACTAGGTTTTTATTGAACTTAAAAAACATATTAATTTTATTAAGCGTCAGATTATTGAAAAAAAATCACTAACGACTGACAGTAACATTTTTTTTTTTGAGAAGTAACATTTTTATTGCTAGAGCCAGGAGCCGGAGGTAATTTCAAAAAAAAAAAGAAAAAAAAAGAAATCACGTGTACATCATTACTGCACGTCTCTGTATTATATATTATTTAATATAATAAATGCCTGGAATGAAGAAAAATCCGGATGCACGTGTCGCGTCGTCAACGAAAGCGCGATATATACGATGTATGTATATCCATCATCCATGCGAAGAATGTCGGACAACAAAAGGCTTCAGTGTATTTATTAGCGTACTTTGATTAAAAATAAAATAATAATATCAAATTCAGCAACTTTTTGCCGTGGATTTATTAGCGTACTTTCAGGCCGCCAGGAATCCTAGCGGTTTGAATTAAGAATTTTTAAAGGACTCTACAAGTTCTATAACTCATTTATTTAATTTTTACAGAAATACATAATATAAATTTTTTAAAGGACTCTATTATAAAACTTTGGATATTAATAAAGATCTCGGCTGCATGTGCTACCTAGTCGTATTCATATATCATTAAAGAGGAGTTGCATCGAGAAGAGAGACAAAAACCAAAGAGACAAAAAGAGACTCGGCTGCATGTGCTACGTGTCGATATATACGATGTATGTATATCCTAGTCGTTTAATAACCAAAAGAGTACCGCTCTTCGCATAAATTTCTTCTCCAAAGATTACCGCTCTCTCTGTTCTTCTCCTCTCTCGCATAAAAATCAAGTTGGTACCAGTACCATTCATATGCTGGCACATGTATCTATTTGATTTCTTTTGAGTCTCAATATGTCTAGTGCAAGGATATGGGTGTTATGATTGTGCTTCTCTTTTTCTGCTCTTTACTGACACAGTGAGCACTTTTAATTTGTATTAGGAGAGGGTACTGATATAGTGATTTGATTTGTAATATGATAATATTGTTGAGGAGATAAATCAAATATGGAATTTTGGTCGAGAAAGAGTTAATATTATGATTTGTTCAATCCTGACATGAAAATGTGAAATATGAGAAAATTGTATCAATGCAATTGTATAAACCAAAATTGTATCAATTCTGACATGAACTTACATTCTTTTTTGAGTGAGGCTACGGTACTATGCATAGCACGGATTGGTCCGTGCTACGGCTTAATATTTGAGTTTTCAAAATCTTAACGGTCGATCCAAACCGTTCAACATGATTATAAAATGAGTATGTACTTGCAAATCAAATTTTACATTTTTTCGATTTTTTTACTATTGTTTTAGATAGGTAGAAAATCACTGTTTTTGGATGGTCCAGAATTTTCAGATCAAGTGATTTTCTACCCATCTAAAAAAATAGTAAAAGAAATTGAAAAAATGTAAAATTTGGTTTGCAAGTACATATTCATTTTATAATAATGTTGAACTGTTTGGATCGACCGTTAGGATTTTAAAAACTCAAATATTGAGCCGTAGCACGGACCAAACCGTGCTATGCATAGTATAGCACGTACCGTAGCCTGACTCTTCTTTTTTTGTTAAAAGATTGACCGTGGCTGTCAATTCGTACTACCTAAAGGCCGTTGTACAACTGTCAATGAGAGCATCCCCTTCAATAAATAAAAAAACCAAAGACTACGATGTACCAGTGATCGATACCAAAGCTGGTACAGCACCTCAGTGTTTAATCCAAGCACTACTGTACAAGTGACCGGTACCAACATTGGTACGGCACCTTGCAGTGCTTAATCCAACCACTACACTATACCAGTGACCGGTACCAACATTGGTACAGCACCTAGCAGTGCTTAATCCAAAGTAAACCTTTCTGAACTGTTGCATCTGCTGCCATGTTTGATGTTAGCTTTCTTCCATAAATAACCCTCGCATTTCTTTGCTTCCAAATTAACTTAACACGTCGATAAGAAGAGCGAGCCCCAAGTGTCAAAATTCATCCTTCCCGATCTTTTAATTCTTGCAGCCGAACCCAACCAGACTTTGTGCACTGACTCATGCGGCCACATTATACGCAGGCCTAGTATAATTGTAACTATGTCCCACATCGCAACAACAAAAGAACATGTGAATAAAAGGTGTGACGTTGTTTCAATCGGCCATGTCTCGCATGTATAACACACTTCAAGTCACAATGAAATCCTCTCTTACTCATTACTTCATGCGTGAGAAGCTTTTCCTTGAGCACTAGATATGCAAAGATACGCACCATTGGTGGTACTTTGAATTTCGAGATGCATTGAAACCGCCACTTAATTCTACCACCCCTCATTTGCACCACGAACTTACATTCTATAAACCAAAAATCGTAAACATTAAATAAATGTAACGAAGTGAGTTATCAATTCAGTTGTATAAATCTTAAAGAAATCAAATTCAGGATGTCAATTGCTGGAGTTCATCTCCCTTTTTCCATCGTTTTGAAATTGACGATGCTTCCAAATTTCTAATGTCATCTCCACCCCTCAAATTTAAACAAAGTAAATTAAAATTTTAATGCAATAACTTCAGGCAATAAATCGAAGCTTTTTTTGTTTGATGCCAGGGAATTGGAGTGTGATCTGGCGTCAGGTTTTGGAGCGATTTTTGTTTGGCGCCGGGAACTGGAAAGGCACAGAGGGGTATAATGGTCTTTTTTGTTAATTAATATTATTTGGTAAATTTTAAGTGTTAATTTTTATTATTTTATTACTTTTGAATAAATATGTGAGTTTCCGTAATTTTGAAGGGTAAATATGATATTTTAAACTTTTAAGGGAGAAATGCGTAATATTGAAAGTTTTTGAGGATACATGAAGTTCCCCCAAAATTTAAAAATAATCATCAGTTTTACTTTCTTGCTAGTTTATTAAAAAAATGTTGAGTAGCAATTTTTTAGAATTTTCTATTATTTAATCGATAACATGTAAGTCATTTACATTTTTCTAGTACTTTATTCGATAATACATAACTCTAAATAATTTATATGTTATTTCCCAAAGCATAATGTACAGAGAGAGAGAGAGAATATGCACAGACTGAATTTTTATATGCCATGATTTTATAGTCGGGAGCTTAGCAGTCAAAGCAACTGAACTAAAAAGAAAGCAAAAGACAATACAATTAGTTACACAGAACTTGACGTAGAAAAAAAAAAACATACGAGATAATCGGCGCTGTGAGTGAGTGTGACCGAATTCGCATCCACTGAGATATCTCATATGTTGCGTGACTTTTTGGAAAATCTCAACCGTGCAAATACGTTCTGCACGAATCTCAAAGCTCAAATAATACTGGCCCCTGCGCTATCCCCGAATAGGCACCGGACACGTCTGTCACGCAAAATATGAGATATCTCAGAGGATTCGCAGTTTCGCACTCAGTGTGACCTGTGTCTTCCTCTCTAATAAGTCTGTTATATTCGGACAAACTCGGTCCACTGTTAATAACGTCAATCAATAACATAATATGGGTCATGAATAACATAATTTTTATGTTCACATCAAGTCGAAGTAAATAAGTAGCAAATTTATGAAAAGAAAAAAAAATTAAACAATGGCAGACCCACTCTCACTATCTTAATTAAATAATAATTCACGTTTTCCGAAAGGAAAAGAGAGAAAGAAAATTACAAAGAGAAGAACAAATTTAAAAAAATCTCAAGTAACAAACATAATTACTTGAATAAATATCTTAATGAGTTTTAAAAACAATGTAGAATTAAGTAAAGCTAACTAAAATCAAGTAACAAAAAAAAAACAGTAAATTGAGACCACCTTCTTTAGTTTTGTTTCATTTTTCTACAATACTTGTCATAACAACCTTCAATTTTAAAAAATAATACATTGTGAAAATTCTACACTATCCACATTCTGCTACAATTTAACTAAACCCGATAAGTTACAAATTGATGAAAATGACAAATAACTAAATGAAACTTGAATCCAAACTAAGCAAGTTTTGAATGTCTTGCAACTATAACAATACTGAGATATATCTTTTCGAGAATCTAAAATTGACAAAATCCTAATCAAGACAACAAAATCCAAACAACAGAAAATAAAACAATGATACCTTTTCCACATAGAGAGAAAGAGAAAGGAACATAAGTTGATATTCAAAGAACCCTGCAGGGCCACCCGAGAAAGAGAGGGAACCAATCGAGTTGTACCAAAAGAGAGGCGGAGTGCGAAACCATAGTCGATGAGAGAGGCAGAAGGAGAGAGGCGAAGAGAGCGAGAAAGAACAATTACATAGAGGCGGAATTATATGAAGAATCACAACATAATGAGAGGAAGACAAGGAGGGGCGGGTAGAGACAGGCAGAACGTTTTTTGTATTTTCTAGACATAGGTGAAGCACTGAAACATTATTTATTATTTAAAATTACTGGAGAATGGAGATACAAAGAATGGGCTGGATTAGCAATAAATACATCACGGATGTCAATATTTTTCAGAATTAATTGGGAGCGTTGGATATAATAATTTTTTGTCAATAAACATAAATTAAAATAGAATCACATTTCATCTGGATATATTCATTTTTAACAGGTTTATATGATTCGGTCCAACGTCCGATCCAATATGAGCTGTTCTATATGGGATAATACCCGGGACAAGTATCCTCCCAGGTACTGTAAAAGATTCTCTTCACTTTACGACTTGAGATTTACTCCCAACTGCTTTGAGATTCGGACTAGCACAGGGGCAGGGGCAGTATTATTAGGCTTTGAGATTCATGACAAGTTAAAAAGAACGTTCCAGATCCGCTAATTGTAAAAGATTCTCTGTTACGACCGGGGAGAATCTGAATTCATAATACAAGTATATGTTATGGGTTGGTTTACATTTAAAATACGCCGAGTCTACTCAAATTTTGTTATCGGACGAGAGAACATATAGAAAGTAAACCCCAAACATTCGCACCACCGAAAGAAAGGCGAAAGGGAGAATCTCTCCACGCTCCATCGCTCCATTTCGTTATTATATTCCAACTTTCTTTCCCTCTTATTAAAGCATTCCACCTTTTCATTTCCATCTTCATTGAAAGCAGAATTTTGATCTGCGTTTCCAATCTAATCACAGATGGCTCTTCTCAGATCACACGTAAGCTTTTTGTTCGCTAATTTTGGATTTTTCGTTCTATGTTTAGATAAGATCGGTTTCTGACGAGAATATTTATGATTCACAAACATTACATCCTCGATATCACTGATTTGGAGTTAACGATGTAGGAACTGATCTCAATTTAGGTGTAGATTTTTTCTTTACGGTGATACGGTATATTTTGGTTTTTACGAAATGATTTTTGTCACTCCTATATGAATTTATTCGGGATTCCTTTTAATTCGATTTTCAGTTAAACCGAGATTTCTTGTACGCGTTTCACTGTTGTGGGCCTTTTAGATTTATTAATTTGCCCATTTTTATAAAATTGGGATCGTCAGTGTTTCTACTCTTAAAGTGTTGACTGACCAATAAAAGTATATATAAAATTTAAGAAATGTAAGCAATAAGTGCCTTATGGATTTCATGTAGTTGGTAGTCGAGTGAGCCCAGTCTAGGGGTGAAAACGGAGCAGATGATTTCTGATGGCGGACCCAAAGAGAGCCAGGGTAGGCAAGTGCCTACACCTGAATTTGAATTTTTTTTTAGATTCAGTGGTATTTTATATTTGGTATTTTATATTTGTGCCTACTCCTGAATAGAAGTAATGTCCCCTGGATTTAATTCACGGCCCAATAAAAGAAAATTATGCGGAAAAGAAAATCAGCTCAGACTGATTCGCGTAAAAGAAAGAAAGAAAGAAAGAAAGAGACGCGGTCCGATTCGCTACTCCACTCAGAAGAATTGTTAATTCGCCAAGAGAAAAAGACGTCCGCTACTAGATATCTAAATATGTACTGTGCCGTGACTAGTCACGCCATGACTTGAATCACGTGTCATTTTTGACCGAGTCAGATTTATACGTGTCGTGCCGTGACCAAATTTGGAATGATGGTCACAACACAAAACATTTGTCATGCCGTGATTGGTCATGTTTGTCATGTTTGGTCATGCTTAACTATTTTTTTCATAATTTAGGCTAGTTTATTCAAGATTCACCATTCAATTCAAGATCTAACGGTCCTAATTACACGCAACTCACGTGACCATGTGATGTGTCGTGACCAAATTTTTCGTGTGTCGTGTTGTGTCGTACCAAATTTTTGAAAGATGGTCACGTCATGTGAATGGTCACGACACGGGACATGCGAGTCATGACACGGGGCATGCGAGGCACGACACGTAACCGACACACGTGCCGTGTCATGCCATGACATAACTGTGTGACGTAACTTTTTTAGATCCCTATCCTCTACTATGCTCCAATTCGTCAGGAGAAAAAAATGTGTACTATTGTTAATATTTTGTGCCTACCCTTTGATCGAAATCCTGGATCCGCCCTGTCTATTTCTGAATATCCGTGTGGATACGGATATGGATATGATTTTAAGTTTTAATTATCCGTATCCGAAGAGTAGATATACCACATAGTTTAATATATATTATGTAAAAATCTAATTTAATTTCTTCTGCACAATATGTGTATACTTCATGTTGACTATACTATAGGAGTAGGAGCAAATTCCATATGGTGTACCCTTATCACAATGTGCCTGACAAAGCTTAAAGATTAACTATCTAGTAAAATAAACAGAACTTGCATAGATAATAAATTATTAGTTTAGTTCTGTCAGTGGTGGGAAGTTCTGTATTCTCTATATAAGTTTGTGTTCTATGGCAGAAACTTCATCTTTGTGTGCTTGAACAGTACATGTCCTTTAGTATATATTGTGTGCTTGAAAAGTTTGTGTTTGGTCATGTTTAACATACAACGATATCAGGAGCTGTGTATCACATCTCTCCACTATGATAACATGAATTCTCATGAGGGTACAATAAATTATTGAACTTTAGATTTGGTCAATAACATGGGCATTATTATCTTATACGTGAGCCATGTTCAGTGATAGCCATATCTATAATACGATACATGTGAAGATTAGCTTTCATTATTATTGAATCTCCCAAGTGGTTTATTTTAATGCAGAAAAATCAAGTTGGCCATTTGACTTTTTCTCAAATATTTATTCATGGAAGTAAATTTTAGTAAATCTAATGAGCAAGTTGGCCATTTGACTTCTCAAATATTTATTGATGGAAGTAAATTTTAGTAAATATAATGAGCAAGTTGGCCATTTGAGTATTCCCAAATATTTAGTCATGGAAGTAAATTTTAGTAAATACAGTGAGCAAGTTCAGTTATTCTGTTAAAAGCAAATAGAATTATAGAAAAGCAATTGAAATTGCGTAGTTAGCCATATTCATGCACCAACCTCTAGCAATAGATAAACAATTTAGCCGTTCCTGGCTTCAGTTTCATTTTAGCCGACAGTTAACCTTTCTTCTTCACTTTAGCCAACTTTAACCTTGGGTTCCAAAAAGTCCATGGAGTCAAAAAACAAGGAGGCTTGAAAATTCCTTTTGTATTTTGGTGCCATTACCTATTCTTTTAATCACATGCATCATCCAGGAGGGTGATTTTATGCTTGCAGCTTTAATAGGAATTAACTAAAATAAAAGGCAAAATCATTAGGACCATTTTGGTCCTGCTCTTATCACTTAAACTTGCACCAGTGCTTGCATATCGCAATACCATACCTATAAGCGAGTAGAAGCTGCTTGGTCTATTTGCAAGCATGTATGTTGGGTATCATTTGCATATAGAGCAAATTTTTTGTCACAATTTGCACAAATCCACATACTTTTTGTTGAAATTTATTAAATGTTTTTAATATACTGAATTTTCTTTTGACCTAATTCCAGTCAAGTGCATCATCTGGGATGGGGGTTGGAGGTGAGTGCAAGGAAGCTTTTCTCGAACTCCAGCGAAAAAAGACTTACCGGTATGTGCGTTTCAATTTTGGCATGGCTACCTGCATGTACAGGGTTATTATTTTATGGTGCTATGGGGCTCTATTTTGAATTTTTTTTAAATAGAAATAAACAAACTCATTTAAACGAAACAAGCACCCAATGTGCTGGATTTTCGAAAAGCAGCTCTACTGTAGGGTGGAAGGTATTGTCTCCACTGAATGACTCAGGCCATGTTTTAAGTCAATGCTTACCCTCTGGAGCTGCTTTTCGGAAATCCAGCACATTGGGTGCTTGTTTCGTTTAAATGGGTTTGTTTATTTCAATTTAAAAAAAATTCAAAATAGAGCCCCATAGCACCTGGCCTGAGACTTTGTAGACCTGACTTGGCATATGTACACCTGACCTGACCTCGTTCGTTTAATCAATTATATTTAGCGAACACATTTTACTTCTATAGTTTATGTAAATTTGTACATAGTTAAGTGGTTCTTCTAGAAATATTATTATTGCCAGTTTCTTTCTCTTTTTCGAATCTCTTTAACACTATCTTCCAAATCAAGATAAAAGAAAGACTATCTTCCAAATTAAACAAAATGGATTTGTCTGGATGAATCCAACACCCGACTCAAGCGAATACTGAGGTCACCAGGTCAGGTCCGATGAGGGGCATGTCACAACACAGCCTGATTCATATCAAAATGGCGTAATCTGAAAGTAGAAGTAAACTTTTGTGGTTTCAGGTATGTGGTGTTTAAGATAGATGAGAAGAAGAAAGAGGTTGTGGTAGAGAAGACGGGTGGTGCAACCGAGAGCTATGAAGATTTTATGGCTTCTCTTCCTGAAAATGACTGCAGATATGCTATTTACGATTTTGATTTCGTCACAGAGGAAAACTGCCAGAAAAGCAAGATTTTCTTTGTTGCATGGTAATAATCTCAATTTCTAACTTTGCTTTACTGATCTCTCTTGGTTTCCTTGGTGTGTGATAAGAATATTTTCATGTAGTGAAGGAAAAAAGGTTACTGAAATAAAAATATAAAAGAAATATAATAATATATAGAATTGTTTGGAATAGCAGGTGTGAGTAACAGACCAATTAAAAATGTAAGAAACCACATGTTGATACCAACATTCTGTTAATGTTTCTTTTTTGTGGGCCTAAACTTGATGTCTGCGCTTGAACTATGCCTGATTTGCATGTAAAGCCTTGTATCAAAACAAAAGGAGCTGGATATCCAGTCCCACACTTAAATTGAGAGGTGACCAAACATAGACATTTTCACTATTGATGGCATGCAAAGGTTATCTCTTAATGCATGACTCTGTGAAACTGGTTTTATATCCTGGCTCTACTTGTAGAATTAGATTTGCATCAGGGAGGTGTAGTTTGGGAACTTTTTTATTATAAATATGGGAGCAGTTGCAAAGTATGAAGGATGCTCTCTTTGTTTCTGAGGGCACTTGATATGTCTCATTAGGTGTCACTTCCCCTTAGAACTGTACATGTTCAGAAAAAATTGCTTTTTCCTTTTCACAGTTCTCTCTCATCTACCATTGCAAAACCTGAATACCATGACATGCCTTTGAAACACTAGGAAAAACTCCTATCATGTAACAATATAAAAATTGGGAAATATCACGTATCCCGCTCCCAGTTTTCCATCTAAATATTCAGTCTACTCTATCCATTGTGT
The DNA here is from genome assembly GCA_028015225.1 of Carex myosuroides. Classification (NCBI taxonomy): domain Eukaryota; kingdom Viridiplantae; phylum Streptophyta; class Magnoliopsida; order Poales; family Cyperaceae; genus Carex; species Carex myosuroides. The sequence continues at coordinate 2,535,203 of CM051489.1, read as the reverse complement.
AGAGGGGAGGACGGGGAGGGTATTTTGGGTATCTTTTCAGAAGAAAATTTGGGAAGCAGGCAGTGCATAAGATATACATTCTTCTTCCATAGGTTTTTACATGTGTGAGATTCTCAGCTTTGCTGATCTGGGATCTTCTTTCTAGTTTAGCTGGCTATGCTAAGAATTTTCTCAACTTAATGAACTTTTATTTTGACTCATAACAGGTCTCCTGCTGTTTCACGGATCCGGGCGAAGATGTTATATGCCACATCCAAAGAACGATTTAGGAGAGAGCTTGACGGGGTCCACTATGAGATCCAAGCCACTGATCCATCAGAGGTCGACATCGACATCCTTCGTGAACGTGCCCACTAGATCTAAATGCTTTAATTGTACCCCTATGAGAAATAATATTTTGGGATGCATCTAGATTCATAAACAAATGTCTATTTTTAATGGTTTAATGAAATTGGCGTTAGATACTCCTAATACCAGATAGGAGTAAAGGGCTTGTTATATGATGTGATTTGAGATATTTGTCAGTGAGTACCCAATTATATATAGCACTAATATTGCACCAACTTGGATTCGTTATGGAATCGCAGGCATTGGATTCGTGGGCTTCTCTGGATCCTAGTAAAGCTATTACATTTTTACTTTGATGTTCATCTTTATCCATAAAAATTCAATACATGCCTCCAGCGTCCCGACTTGCAAATTAATTTCGCACATGAAACGTGCTGGAATACCTTCACAGCAATTTGTGCGTATTTATTTATATTTATTTTTTATCAATTCACGACTTATTTGAAATCATTCAAATTGTTAATTATCTATGATATTATCTAATATGTGTATAAATTTTCTGAAAAGTTCAGTGGTCGGGGCGGAAATAAATCTGACAGGAAGGACCAACCGTTGATTTTTGTTGAGATTTGTACATGAACAAATTTCTTCGTTGAAATTTGTGCATAGAAAAAATTAAATAGTTAGGATCGGAATAATAGGTTTCTGGTTTATTTCCGGTCGGGCAAGGAGGGAAATAAATATGCTGTTATTCTTAGGAATAATATGAACTTGTTATTCTTATCCCAACTGTTCACATTTTTCTATACGTCATCTCAACAAAAACACTTTTTCAAACGCAAATCTTAATTATTATCATCAGCTGGGATCGGGATAACAGGTTCATGTTATTCCTCAAGAATAACAATAGATTTATTTCCAGCAAAGAGAGTGTTGGAAGCCGCACAATGTCAAGATACATTAATTTTTGGTCCCTCTTATGTAAAAAATTCGATTGCGTTCTTGAAATCTAGTCTATAATAATTATTAGGGGCAATTTCATGTATACCCCTCAAAATTTTCAAAATTACGTATTTCCCTTTCTAAACTTTAAAATTACGTATTTTTTTCTCTAAATTTTCAAAACTCACAGATTTACCCATTTTATTGTATTCCATATTAAAACTCATTTTAAATTTATAAAATATTCATTTTACCCTTTATTAAAAGCATAAAAAAATTGTAGCTTGTTAAAGAAAAATATCGGTACTATAAGATGTCCATTATACCTTTTACCCTTTATAAACTAGGGGGAATTTCATATATCCCCTCCAAAACCTTGAAATTACATATCTCCCCCTCTAAAATTCATAATATCATATTTACCCTTATAAAGTTCAAAAACTCACAAATTTACCCAATTTATTAATTTTTCTAATAAACTCATTTTAAATTTATAAATTACCCATTTTACCCTTTCTCAATCTTTTCTTTTCCGCTTCTCTCTTCGTTCCCAGAGAAAGGGGGTTGGGAGATTGATTAACCAGTGAGGGTGACTGCTATGCTCATTAACATTGTTTGAATCGACAGGTCTTCCATTGCTTCCTGCTTGCAACACATCCCACACCTCCTTTGTGCTCTCAACCTTTGCCTCAACTACACCCGAGATGTGATGCAGCCCTTCTCCTCCTGTTTGCCTTATCTCAAGTCTAAGCTCAAATCACAACAAAATCAACATTTTTTAAAGTACACCTGTTATTATTTATCATGTATAAAACAATGAATATATGGAAAAATTCTTTAGTGAAGATACAACAGGTGTATATATATTTTTGAGGAGTCGATTGAGAATTACTTCCTTGATGATGGATTGAGAATTACTTTGATTGAGAATTACTTCTTCCCTCGAATTGATGCACTTCTCTCGATTTGCAACCCGACACCTTATGCAACCCGGCACCTCGAACTGGTTCATTACTAGTTTTGGCGTCAAGTAACTTGCTTGCTCTTTAAATCACTCAGTTTTAGCATTTTGCTTCCAATTTGTTAGCTTTCCAGTTTGCTTTTTAATATTTCTGCATTTCATCCCCATCTCTTCGTTACATGATATGGCTCATTAAGGCATAATTTTAATAATTAAATTAATTTGGGTGCATACTTAATTCTTATTTTTCTTTTGCAGTAAATGTGTCAGCTTTGAATTCCTAGAAAAAGGTAAACATTAACAAATACTAAGTCATTATAGCACATTCTGCGCAATTATGTAACACTACTGTAGCGGTTATCATTTTTTGTAATTTTTTTTTAATAGAGTGGGGAGTGTCCACCTGTTTCATTATGAAACAACATAGTTCTTACATCACAAAATATTATTGAAAAAATGAATCATAAAAATCACAAAATATTACTGAAAAAATTTAGTATTAAGGTTACCCTCTAAAAACCACTTTAATTTAGCTCTCTGTTGCTAGTAGGCCTCTTCCTCATGATAAATAGAATATAAAGAAGATTGACATTCATTCCATTGGGTAAAATCAGCAGGATTTAAGGAATTAGATTCATTAAGTGATTCAAAATCATGAATGTGTGAAATAAACAACTCAAGCCAGCTGGTTCCTAATCTGAGGCGCAAATCTGTTGGAAGATGTGTTACCATATCTGTTGGGCATGTTGGAAAGAATCTAAATTGTATCTTTTATTTATTTACTGCTTACAATGACACAAGATAGAAGGAAAGAATCTAGTCTGTATCATAGAGCAAAAATAGGCAACTAAATATCTAGCTTATTTCTTTCTAAGTTATAGGTAGGATATTTCGTCTATATAGGCTGTGGCTTCCTTCTGTAATATTATCTCTTTTGTAACACAAAATTTATATGAAATAAAACATGGGAGGGAAGGGAGTTTCTTGGGAGTGCTGTGTTTATACTCTCTAATATTTGTGACATGGTATCAGAGCACAGGTTCGATTCTCTAGTTTGCTGATGGCTATGCCGAAGGTGGACTAGTGGGTCTAGCTTGTATTTCTACCTCCTCTCATTGTTCTCCTTTACCTTGCTGAAAACAGTGAATCTGTGTTGCCCGCAGTTTAATTAACCTTGTTGCTATTCCTGCGACTTAAGGTTTCCTGTTGCTGTGTGACTTAGGGATTTTCTGTTTTTTTCTTTCTTCCTTCTGTTTTGAAATTTACTGTTCTACATGGAGAAAAATCAGTCTGAGAATAAGCCTGATCCGACTCTTCTTCTTGAGAGTTTGACTGCTACGCTTTCTCAACTGCTGCAACAGAAACCAACGCAAGATGGGGTCATATCTGCAATGACAATCAAGCTAGATGGCAAAAATTTCAACATATGGTCACAGATGTTGAAGATGAAATTATCGGGCAAGGGCAAGCTCGGTTATATTGATGGTACTGCTTCTCAATCCTCCAGTTCAAAGTGGAATATGGAAGACCAACTCGTGAAGGATTACATAATCAACTCTATGGATCCCTCTCTGATAAGTAATTTCCTTCCTTACTCAACTGCAAAAGAAGTTTGGGATGCAGCTAGTACTACTTACTTTGATGGAATGATTTGACACAGTTGCTTGAATTAAAAAGAAAAGTTAATCAGGTTAAACAATCGGGTGGATCGATTGAAGTCTATTACACTCAGTTACAGGGACTTTGGAAAGAATTAGACTGTCGTAGACCTAATCCTATGACCAACCCGGTAGATATTGAAACATATAGTAGGCTGTTGCAAGAAGACCGGGTATTGACTTTTCTAGATGGCCTAGATGATCGTTTAGATCATGTCCGGGCTAGTGTACTCCAAGTTCAACCATTCCCAACTATAGAACAAGCATTTGCATTGGTTCGTAGAGAAGACAACCGTCAAACAGTTATGGTAAAGGGTGATGGGTTACAAAACCCAGTGGTACTACTTGCACAAAACCAGAAACTGAACATGCAAAAACCTGGTTCTTTTACTCGACCAAATAATTCTCTCTATTGTTCTAATTGTGGCAAAACAAATCACACCAAGGAGAAATGTTACAGAATAATCGGATTTCCCGATTGGTATAAGGGACAGAAAAAGGGAAAACAGGGGGAGGCAAACAAGGTTCAAATCGGTTCTGCTCCGAACACGGCTCCAGGAACAGTAGAGGGCCCAATCGGGTCAAGAGGTGGTTCGGCCCAAGGTGAAACAGTGGGTTCAGCGTCAGTAGCACACTCCAATGGCTTATCCCTTGTGCCAGCAGTTGAGTATGGTAAACAGAATGAAGGTAAAACTTTTATTTCACACACTCATTCAAATATAAAAGAACCTGATGAATGGATAATAGATTCTGGAGCAACTGACCATATGACGTTTACGAGGTCTGATTTTGTGAATGAATACAAGGCACAAAGAAGTGAGATTTTAAATGCAAATGGTATATCTTACCCAGTAATGAGTGCTGGAGATGTTCAAATTTCTTCCTCTATGGCGCTTTCAAACACACTGCTGGTTCCTTCACTGTCTACAAAATTGCTTTCTGTTGGACAAATTTGTGAAGAAATGAATTGTTGTGTTCTCATGTTTCCTCGTTTTTGTTTGTTTCAGGATATCCGGACGAAGGAGATTATTGGGCTTGGTTCTAAAAGAGGAGGATTGTATCATTTGGATGACATGGCTACTGGAAAAGCTCATCACTCTGCAAGTTTGACAGTTAACTCGAACAAACGGGTATGGATGTGGCATAGGCAATTAGGTCATCCATCTTTTGGGTATCTTAAGAAACTTTATCCTAGTCTTTTTTCTGGTTGTGAGAATGAGGATTTGAATTGTGAAACTTGTATTAGAGCAAAGAGTCACCGTGCATCTTTTCCTAAAAGTCTGAATAAAAGTACAAGTCCGTTTGCTTTAATCCATTCTGATGTTTGGGGTCCATCCCCAGTAAATTCTTTAAACGGAAATCGTTGGTTTGTACTATTTGTAGATGACTGCACAAGGATGACATGGTTATATATTCTCAAAACAAAGGACGAAGTGTCAAATATTTTTAAAGTTTTTTTAAACATGGTGAAAACTCAATTTGATAAAAATATTAGACATTTTAGAAGTGACAATGGTGGAGAATTTGTGAACAGAACTCTAAATAGTTTCTTTCAAAATGAGGGCGTTATACATGAAACTTCATGCACAGGAACCCCACAACAAAATGGGGTAGCAGAACGAAAAAATCGACATGTCCTAGAAACTGCTCGATCCTTACTGATTGAGAGTAATGTTCCACAAAAATTTTGGGAGTATGCAGTTACTACAGCTGTCTACTTAATAAATCGTATGCAATCTGTGGTACTGAATTTTGAAACCCCACTTCAAAAATTATCATCTTATGTTCATATACCATCCATTCTCAACCTTCCACCTAGAATTTTTGGGTGCGTAGTGTATGTACATATTCCCAAAATTCAAAGATCTAAATTAGAACCTTGTGCAGAGAGATGCGTTTTTTTGGGATATGGTGTAAATCAGAAAGGTTATCGTTGCTTTAATCCTATTTCTAAAAGGATAATCGTTACAATGGACGTAACATTTCTTGAGATGGAATATTTCTTTCAAAATCCACAAGTTACTTCTCAGGGGGAGATTAGTGAAGAGAAGCAACTATGGTATATCTCTGATGGGGAAGAATCCAACTTTTTTGAGATGGAACCTTCGAATCAGGACAAATCTGACCTCAATGGTGTGCGTGACCAAACTAGCTTGGAAGCTAGTAATATGCCCCAGCATGATCAAAGTGATATTGTCTGCCCGAACCAAGGTGAGTTGGGTCCCAATAATGAGGAATCTGATGTTGAACACCAACAGGTGCGTACTTACATACGTGATCCAAACCGACGAGTTGTCAACCCAACTTATGAAATGATACAATCTCTTCAAGAACCACACGGCCCATCTCCTACGGATATCCCTGAGGTAAGATCTCTTGACAATCTTGAAAATTTAAGTGATAATCATACTTACAAATTGCCTCCCAGGTCTAATAGAGGACATCCACCAAAAAGATTTATGTCAGAAAATTTTGAAAAGAAAGGAGCATACCCGATTGGAAATTTCGTCACAAGCAAGCACTTGTCACAACAGATGAGAGGTTTCGCTGCCAATATTTCAGCTGAAGTTATTCCAAATCGAGTTGAAGAGGCATTGAAATATCAGAAATGGGCTCAAGCCATGAAGGAAGAGATGGATGCACTTGAACAAAATAAAACCTGGACACTGGTAGAGAGACCTCAAGGGAAGAAGACAGTAGGGTGTAAGTGGGTTTTTACTATTAAATATGGTCCAACCGGTTTAGTAGAAAGATACAAAGCTAGGCTAGTTGCTAAAGGGTTTACCCAAACATATGGTATTGATTTTCAAGAAACTTTTTCGCCAGTTGCAAAATTAAATACTGTAAGGGTGTTGTTGTCATTAGCAGCTAACCTAGATTGGCCATTACACCAGTTTGATGTAAAAAATGCCTTTTTACATGGTGAATTAGAAGAGGAAATATACATGGATATCCCTCCCGGATATGAATGTCTGGGTTCTAAGGATGTAGTGTGCAAATTGGATAAGTCTTTGTATGGTTTGAAACAATCTCCTAGAGTGTGGTTTGGAAGGTTTTGTAAGGCAATGAAAACCTATGGTTACACACAAAGTGATTCTGATCATACTTTGTTTTTCAAAAGAACTCAAGGAAAAGTAACTATTTTGATTATCTACGTAGATGATATGATAATAACAGGAGATGATCAAGAGGGAATTGAACAGTTGGAAAAGAGATTATCTAAGGAGTTCGAAATGAAAGATCTTGGTGGACTGAAGTACTTTCTTGGAATAGAAGTAGCAAGATCGAAGGAAGGTATTTCTTTGTCACAAAGAAAGTATGTGTTGAATTTATTGGCCGAAACTGGAATGCTTGACAGCAAACCAGTTGACACTCTGATTATGCAAAACCACAAGTTAGGAATTTTTCCGAACCAAGTACCTACAAATAAGGAGAGATACCAAAGGCTTGTAGGTAGGTTAATTTACTTGTCTCATACACGACCAGACATAGCTTATGCAGTGAATGTGGTTAGCCAATTTATGCATGCGCCAAGTGAGGATCATATGGATGCTGTCTTTCGCATTTTGAGATATCTTAAGGGTGCTCCAGGAAGAGGGATTTATTTCAAGAAAAATGGACACATGGAAGTTGAAGGGTATACAGATGCGGATTGGGCAGGAAATATAACTGATAGGAAATCAACGTCGGGATACTTTACCTTTGTTGGAGGTAATTTAGTAACCTGGAGGAGCAAAAAACAGAATATTGTGGCCCTATCAAGTGCAGAATCTGAATTCAGAGGGATCCGGATTAGTTTACAAGAATTAATTTGGATCAAGAAATTGTTGGAAGAACTTGGATTTGAACGAAAGGGGGAGATGAGGTTATTTTGTGATAATAAAGCGGCCATTGAAATTTCCTCTAATCCAGTTCAGCATGATCGAACGAAACACGTGGAAGTAGACAGGCACTACATCCGGCAAAATCTAGATGAAAAGGTTATCTCATTGCCTTTCGTGAGATCAAATGAACAGTTGGCCGACATTTTGACTAAAGGAGTGTCAAGTACTGCGTTTTATGATGCACTGGGCAAGTTGGGCATGTTGGACATTTACATGCCAACTTGAGGGGGAGTGTGAAATAAACAACTCAAGCCAGCTGGTTCCTAATTTGAGGCGCAAATCTTTTGGAAGATGTGTTACCATATCTGTTGGGCATGTTGGAAAGAATCTAAATTGTATCTTTTATTTATTTACTGCTTACGATGACACAAGATAGAAGGAAAGAATCTAGTCTGTATCATAGAGCAAAAATAGGCAACTAAATATCTAGCTTATTTCTTTCTAAGTTATAGGTAAGATATTTCGTCTATATAGGCTGTGGCTTCCTTCTGTAATATTATCTCTTTTGTAACACAAAATTTATATGAAATAAAACATGGGAGGGAAGGGAGTTTCTTGGGAGTGCTGTGTTTATACTCTCTAATATTTGTGACATAATGGTATCGAGATCATTTTTTGTAATATTTCATGATATAAAATTTCTTACAATGGAGGGTACTGAGAAAAAGAGAGGGATGAACTATCGCACCCTAGAGGAGTTGTTTAAAATTGCTGAGGAGAGAAAAGAGACAGTTTCTTATAAAATTTCTGTCAGTGTTCTTAAAGTGTATAATGAGCAGATTCGGAACCTGCTCAACTCCAACCCGTCATCAAAGAAGTAATTCTCAATCTACTGCTCAAAATATATATACACATGTTGTATCTTCACTAAAGAACTTTTCCATATATTTATTGTTTTATACATGGTAAATAATACTAGTTGTATTTTTTTTTTTAAAGAAAGGTGAGTGTCAAGCCCTCAAATTTCATTTATCTTGACACAAGTTGTGTCATGGTTACATGGTGTTTACATGATTTTATTGAACTGAAAAGAAATTGAAAAAAAAACAAATTTAAATAAAATTGCGACAATTAAAACTAAAATGTCAGAAAAGTATCTCCAGTAGCTCCAGTAGTTTACTGGTAAATGGTTTCATGCCGAACTGTTACTTGCCCATTTGATAGCATTTTCTATTTCTTCTTTTTATGTTTAAAACCAGCTATGAACCTTTTCCATTATTTCCCTGGCCAACAGCTGCAATTTTTTTTCCTTTTCTGCAAATATTCGTTGGTATCGCTCTCTCCAAATAACGAAACATACTGTCACCTGTGTTTGCCTGATTACCATATGCTCAGATCTTAAAATTGCCGAGCTGTATTCGTTCCTTGCGAAGTACTGACAGGTCGGAAGTTTCAGGCCTTAACATTGAGCAAACATATGCTCTGATGTTTCGGTTGCCTTACCACGTAGGTAACACATACTTGGCATAACCCATCCCCTTCGTATCAGATTTTCAATCTTGAGTATTTTGTTGTGAATCATCAACCATGTAAATAATACCAGTTGTACTTAAAAAATGTTGATTTTGTTGTGATTTGAGCTTAGACTTGAGATAAGTCAAACAAGAGGAGAAGGGTTGCATCACATCCAGGGTGTAGTTGAGGCGAAGGTTGAGAGCACAAAGGAGGTGTGGGATGTGTTGCAAGCAAGAAGCATTGCTAGAGTTGTCGGTTCAAACAATGTTAATGAGCACAGCAGTCGTTCTCACTGGTTAATCATCTCCCAACCCCTTTCTCTGGGAACAAAGAGAGAGGAGGAAAAGAAAAGGTGGAGAAAGGGTAAAATAGTAATTTATAAATTTAAAATGAGTTTTATTAATAAAATCAATAAATTGGGTAAATTTGTGAGTTTTTGAACTTTAGAAGGGTAAATATAATATTATGAATTTTAGAGGGGGAAATACGTAATTTCAAGGTTTTGGAGGGGGATACATGCAATTCTCCCTATAAACTATTCATTTTGTCGTCAAAAACCAGATACCTATTATACCCTTTACCCTTTATAAAATACCCATTTTGCGCTAAAAAACCGATAAAAAATAAGACCGACATTTTTCTTAAACAAGTTACAAATTTTTTATGTTCTTAATAAAGAGTAAAATGGGTATTTTATAAATTTAAAATGAGTTTTAATATTAAAGACAATAAATGGGTAAATTTGTGGATTTTGGAAGTTTAGAGGGGGAATACATAATTTCAAAGTTTAGAAGGAGAAATACGTAATTTTGAAGTTTTTGAGAGGTATACATGAAATTCTCCCTAATAATTATATTTAATGTAGAGTGAGGCTATGCGAATATGCATATTACGGATCAACCCGTGCTTCTATATCTCTATTTTTAAAGTTTAAACGGCTGATCTGAACCGTTAAATATAATCTTTATATGAAAATGTACTTGAAAATCAAATTTTATATTATTTAAAATTTGTTTACTATTTTTTAGATAAGTAGAAAATCACTTGATTTAAAAATTCTAGACTATGTGAAACTAGTTATTTTTTACTAATCTAAAAAAATAAAAATAAAATTCCAAATATATAAAATTTGGTTTCCAGGTATATTTTTATATAAAAATTATGTTAACGGATGGGATCGGATCAATTATTTGAACTTTGAAAATAAAAATAATCCGTAACACGGATATATTACCATAGCCTCGCTCTATAATGTATTATACATAAAAAAAAATTACATACAGAGAGAAATAAGCTAACGTGCTTTGTAAAATACGGAGGGGCTCATGCTTTATATCCGTATTTTTGTTTTTAAAATCTAAACCGTCATCATATAAAATATTTTTTGTGACCAATTTTTTTTTAATTTGTAAACTATTTTTTAGATAAAAAAAATTCATTGAACTAAGATTCTGGATAATAATTCGAAAGTGCAAGTAATGGTTTTTATTTATTTATATAGAAATAGATTTTTTTAAGAAATAATGTAAAATTTGATTTCCAAGTACATTTTCATATAAAAATTAAATTTGAATTTATTGTTTAGATTAAAATTTGATTTTCCGTACTTCATAAAATACCTCAGTCTGCGCGCGCGCGCAACGTGTCTCCCCTCAATTTGAAGTTTGAACTATTGTGATCCCCTAAACCCTAAATTCCTAGTGCCTCTTCGCTACACTTTTCTCATAACAAGAAGGTGGACATTGACATCTTGTTTGGATGGAGAGTAGAGGAAGGGAAGGAATGGAAAGAAAAGAAAACTTTCCGTCGTCGTGTTTGGTTGACAAAATTATGTCAGAGGTGAAGGGTACAGGAGGTGAAAGGTTTAACCTTGTATCATTATAATCAATAGAATCGGTTTCTCTCCCAATTTGAGGTGTAACGGATGGAAATAAATTTTGTTTAAAATATTTTTAGAACAAAAAACACAATTGTCCAATCATATATCTTACCTATATAATTCTCATACAAGTTTTTTGTCACAAACCTACAACAACCACCGAATTTCTCATTAACCTTCTAAATTTTAATCAACCAAACAAGAAATAAGACGGAAAGGAAAGTTAAATTTATATTTCCTCATTAATCATCCAAACACAAAGAAGTTAAATATATTAATCTTCCTTTCTATTCCATTCCATTCCCTTTTATTCTTCATCTCCACTTCCTTCCTCTACTCTCCATCCAAACAAGATGTGAGTGTTTGGCAAATATCAACGTCAGTGCTTAATAATATTCGTTTGATATTCATTAAAATTTGTGTGGATGAGTTTAGATCTGCATGAATTTAAAATCGTTCTATAAATCCGAATTCGGTTTAATGCCCGTATAAACCCCGTCTTTTCCCTAGCTGGCTACTTGTAAATCAAACAGGGACAAGTGATCAAAAGGGATTCGGATCTGCTGACTGGAATTCTTGAAATTCCTAATCCCGCTGTTCGACTTTTTCTGTGTACGTATCTCAAAACAGCTAGTTTTTCTGTGTACGTATCTCGAAACAGTTCAACGGCTGGATTCTAAATTTCAGGAACACTGTTCATGTATTGGAATTTCAGCAGATTTGGATCCGATCAAAAGACGTCTCCAGTCTTTCAGACACTGGAGATGAAGTTTATCCATCTTATCTTGCGTACTAGTAGACCGTAGAACCAGACGAGAAGCGATTCTTCTCGAAAACTGAAGTTTTCATCAACTAAACACGAGCATGCCTTTATAACCCCACCAAATTACATGTCATCCATTACCCAACAAAAAGCAACCGCTTACCTTGCATCATCTACCTTCGCCTAATTCCAGAGATCTGAAGAGAGTTCGAGGGACGTGGAGCTAGAATTCCTGGTAGGAATTAAAAGATGGGATTTGTGCTCGTCATCTCGCTTCCCTTCATATTTTTTGCAATCTTGCTCGGTTTTGGGTGCTACTATTTTGGCAAGGTGAAAGCGCGTCAGGAATTGCGTACCGGTGTTGGTACGCAGGTCTATGGTGTGCCTTTGCCACCTCCAGGTGTTGTAGATCAGAAACAAATTACAAGTTCAGGGCCTCAAAGTGTCTAATCCTTGGTCATCTTCAATTTGGGTCTATTTCTAATTTTTATATTTTTTTTATATTTTCAATTTGTCTTGGTGATTGCTAATTGTTGGGGTTGATAAATTTGTTTGGTTGGTTTTGCTTTGTAAATTGCGTATATACACTATACAGTTATAAAGTTCAGTGTGTATAATATTTGAATTGACTACATGATTAAGATTCTTTTCTTTCTTTTGTCTTCCCTTTTCTTTGCCACAGAATTAAGGTTTATTATTCATGTTAAGCATCGTAATTAATTAATATTGGTTGTGTCAATTTGGCATTGTATGTATGTCATGTGCTTTGTGTGAACTGTGAATTTGGTGAGCTGTGCGCAGTGCGCTTGTGCACTTTACTTTCTGGAAATAAATATTATTTTCTTCGGCAATTAATTGCTTAAAGTAGAGAAGAACTCGATAATAGATATGCGAGTAAAACACTCTAGCTTTGCTCCAAACATATTAATAATAGAGGAGGGTTCAAATGCCTCCATTTTTCATGCCTCCACCATGCCTCCATTTTTAAAACTTTAATAACTCATAATTTAATACTTAAAAGTCAAAATAAAACCGTTGGATATGATCTACATCATTTTATCTATGTGCTTATAAAAAATTATCACATTTCGATTTTGTTTTTATGTGAATCAATAAGTTGAAAAATCAACGTCTAGAAATTATCCACATTAGTACGTTTTTTACAAGCTCTTGATGACAACCAAAACAAAATTGAAATGTCATAATTTTTTACACGTGTATAGATAAAATGATGTAGATCATATCCAACGGTTTTATTTTGACTTTTAAGTTTTAAATTTTGAGTTACTGAAGTTTTCAAAAATGGAGACATGGTGGAGGCATGAAAAATGGAGGCATTTGAACCCTCCTCTTTATAATATTAGACAATTTCTTTGTAATTTGACAGCCACGGTCAAATTCTTCTAAAAAAAAAATTAAACAATTTTCAGGTACATTTTAATATAGAAATCATGTTTTTTTTTTCGGAAAAAAAAATATAATTTCTATATTAAAATGTATTGTTGTAACTATAGAATGTTGAAAGTGGATTCTTTCTCTATTTATATACCACTGTTCTTGAAGAATAGTCACTAACTCGGGTTAGTGTTATTTCGAGCTACTATTCTTCATTTGAGTGTGTGTTGGATTAATTAAGAAATATGGACTATTTTTTATTTGTCTTTTGTGAATTTTTTTACTATTTTACTAACCCAACAAAATATTGAGTTAGTTACTAACCCAACATAAATATTGTGTTAATATTTGCATCCAAAGCCAGCATTTTTTATATACGATTTGCACCATGTATAGATCATTTTTATTTCAAATAATTTTTATGTGTAACAATTATCAAAACTGTCAACTTATAATTATTGTCCATTTTTTAGAAGGTTTTCTTAATCAAACCCAAACAAAAGTATGGGCCGGTTTTTTCATGGATGGATCATGCTATAGGAGATGGGCTGCACAATATGAAAATGCACCGACATGGCACAATAACACAATAGGAAAGCATTTTGTGAAACATTCATTTGATTAATATTTTTAAGGATCAGTGTTGAGTTACACAAATAAGAAAAAAAAATTATACGAGCGTATTATGCATACCGCACACTTTTGTCTGTATCATAAATCAATATTTTCATTTTTTAAATTCAAATTGTCAATCTGAATCGTTGGACGCAATCTCAATATGAAAATATACTTGCAAACTAAATTTTACATTTTTTAAATAAGTAGAAAATCACTTCATCTAAAGATTCTAGACTATTCAAAAACAGTGAAGTTTGATCTATTTAGAAAGATAGTAAAATCTAAACACTAGATCCGAACTACTCAACATGACCTCCATATAAAGATGTGCTTGGAGACCAAATTTTATATTTTTTTAGAAATATTTTACTATGTTTTTAGATAAGTACAAAATCAAAACATTATGGACCATCCAAAAACAATAATTTTGTGCCTATCTAAGAAATAGTAAAAAGTTTCTAAAAAAAAATATAAAATTTGGTATCAAGACACATGTTAATACGGAGACAATGTTGAGCGGTTCGTATTGGTTATTTAGATCTTAAAATAGAAATAAGAATGTGGGGCGTGGTTGAGGCACAAATACAATAGAATATTTTAACACTACTCATATATAAGATTTAGTCTGCAAGTACATTTTTATATAAAAATAATGTTAAACAGTTCAGATTGACGGTTTGGGCTTTAAAAACAAAAATACTAATCTATATTACTAGCCAATATGCACTACCTCACTCTATATATGTGTATTATATTTATTTATATCTAATTAGAACTTTATTTAGTCATTCACGGAAAGTACGTTAAAATTTCAAATTGTTAGATCAATCGAACTATGAATTTAAGACACATCCATCTAAATAATGATAAATATAATTGTAATTTAGATTTCTGGTTAAATTGTTTGACAGAAATATGAAATGATCTATAAAAAAAATGAATGTAAGTTGGAATTTCATATGAAAATAAATTGATAACTATCATAACATGTGTTATGTCACCACAATTCAAAGAAAAAACAAAATTACTTTGGGCTGTCCTAACTAATAATTAATGTGCAGTAATCATGCCCCTAAGACACCAAGTGTTAAACTCCCCGTCAGAAAATTAATATTTGAAATTTAAGGAAATAATTTTATTTAACCCCCTTCAAATCTTCAATTTTGTTATGATTCTGCAAAATAAGAAGTGTCTTGTACCCCTGGAAAACATAAAAAATACCAACCATAACTCACAATGCAACAAAACATTACGTCATTACCCCTCTACCCTTTCGAATTCGGATCCAGTGAAGTAACTCAATCTTTGGGTTTTGGATCGAGACTGTCCGATTCGAATCCGTGAAAATTCATCTCCGAAGTGAGCGCACACATTCCGACGATGAAATTGAATCTGAGACGATCTCAAGCGACAAATTCGAATCAGACGGTCTCAATCCAAAACTCAAAGATCGGGTTACTTTAGGGGATCCGGACCCACTACCGCGTTTAAAAATATGAAAAACTTAAAGGCAAATTTTACAAAAATGCATCAAAGCTTCCAGCTGGGTCACTCCAAAATCCACAAAGCCATGAACAAAATCTTTTTAACATCTCTCAACCAATCACATGTCCCCAAATCACCTCTTCCCTCGTCGCCTTATCCCTCCCCTCCCCACCCAAATCCCTTTCTTCCTTCCCTTATCCTCTCCCCCATCAAATACAATCCTTAGAAAACAAATCAACAAAGAAATCATTCTCTACACTCTAAAGCCAGATAGAAGATTTTCATTCTGCATCAACAATGGCAAGCCTCACCTCCATCCCCACTCTCACTCCTTCAAAAATCCTGTCTCAATCCAAAATCCGCCTTGCACCAGTAACCTGCTCTCTCTCTCAAGAAAACAACAACACCGCCGCCATCTCCACCTCACTAAAATCCTTCTCGGCCGCATTAGCTCTCTCTTCCCTCCTGCTCACCTCCACCCCGCCACCAGCTTCAGCCGACATCTCAGGTTTGACACCATGCAAGGAATCCAAGGCCTTCGCCAAGCGGGAAAAACAATCCATCAGAAAACTCGAATCCTCCCTCAAAAAGTACGCACCCGACTCTGCTCCTGCACTCGCGATCAAGGCCACCATTGAGAAAACCAAGCGTCGGTTCGATAACTACGGCAAGTTCGGGCTGCTGTGCGGGACTGACGGGCTGCCGCATTTGATTGTGAACGGCGACCAAAGGCACTGGGGTGAGTTCATAACGCCCGGCTTGCTGTTCTTGTACATTGCCGGGTGGATCGGGTGGGTCGGTAGGAGTTATCTGATCGCGATCAAAGATGAGAAGAAGCCGACCATGAAGGAGATCATCATTGATGTGCCGCTTGCGACAAGGCTGTTGGGGAGGGGCTTCATCTGGCCAGTTGCGGCGTACAGGGAGCTCATTAATGGTGATCTGGTTGTCGACGATGCTGACGTGGCAACTTATTAAGATGCCACGTAGATGTGGCGTGGTGGATTGGAGGTGAGCTTTGCCTTTTAGATTATTTGGCATGGGGTGTTATGTTGTCATATAATTTAATTCAAGTAGTAAATTTGATGACATGTTTCTAAATTTAATTCCGAGTGTAAAGAAGATTCAATCTAGTACATGTCTAGTGAACAATATCTGATTGCCTCGCTCATGCATGTTACCATTTTGTTCCTTTTATTGTTATATTATTGTTGTTATGTTAATTCCTATTGCTATATTATTTTTATTGCTGATAATAATATCATTATCGTCACTGTTAACATTATTATTAGAAACTACATCAATTGAAAGTAGATAATAATAGTTTATATCTCTACTTCTGTGTATATGATAATAGTTTATTTCTCTATTTCTTTTTTTTTTAATTAAAAGTCTTATAATATCACTTGTTTCATTAGAAATGGACATGTTTTTACAAAATGTGCCTAAGGCAAGTACAGATCAGCAAATAACAAAAATCCCTCTAGATGTGAAGCAAACTAGGGGATATCTAAACCAACTAATCCAACTAAGTATAAGAGCATAATAGCTAAAGTTTGCTAGGCATATATCATACAAACAGCAAGTATAAGAGTATGAGTATCACATTAAGAGGAACTAAGGAGCTGCAGAGGAATTAACAGTGGAGCTGGTATGAGCAGTGGGGTCAGAAGAAGCAAAGTAGGCAGCATCAATTGCATCATATTCTGCTCTATCTCGGAGAAAATCAGAAAGGTCTGATCCTCTAAACCAAGAATTGGATCTGAATCTCAGCTGTTGTTGCCCTCCTCCGATGTATCTGTCTCTGATAGGATTATAATATTGCCTGCCTGAGATAAATTTGTGACATTCATGGGCAAAATTAAAGTTAATTTAAAATAAGAATCATCTAAATTAGCTTTACACCAATAAGAAGTAAGGGCAATAATCTGAGACCCAAGAGATTTAATGATTGGTACAGGAGCATCATTAAACATACTTTATTACGAGCTAACCAAACTACCCAAATAGTTGCTGACCTAATTAATTCAATTAACCTACATCTTTAAGTGGTATCCATGCATCTAAAAGCCAATTAAAATAGTTTATTTCTCTATTTCTGGTGTATGCACAGTGACATTTAGGTATGCGTTTGTGTATACATTAGAAGTAGAGAAATAGATCATTTATCATCAATAACTGACCAATTAAAATACTGAAATTCTTCTTAAACAAGCTACATATTTTTTATTTTTTAATAAAAATAAAATGAGTATTTTATAAATTTAAAATGAGTTTAAAAAAAGACAATAAAATAGGTGAATTTGTAAGTTTCTGAAATTTAAATGAATAAATGTGATAATATAAATTACAGAAGAAGAAATACTTAATTTTGAAATTTTTAGGATACACATGAAATTCCCCTATTATAATTTCAAAATATTTATCTTGAGTAGAACTAGGGTGTTCTTAAATTCACCAAGTTTTTTTATGAGCTTGATCCTTAAATCTATCATAATGACTTCATATGACAAATTCAAATGGTTGAAATTAGTATACTTCACGAGTGATGTACTTACATGTTAAATTTACAAATTTTGGAGTTAATTTAGTATAAAGTCAAATGGTACAAAAAAAACAAGGTTTATAAGTTAAAGTTCAATGTGTTTATTATTCATTGTTTCTTTACCACTTGACTTTATGATAAATCAATTTGTAAATTTATATATTTGACATGTAAATACATCACTCGTAAAATAGATCGGTTTCAACGGTTTGAATTAGTAATCTGAGCTTAAGAACACTACAGTTCTACTTTATCATTTGTCCTGGTTGAGAACTTGAATTCGTATCACCTAAGATAAAAAAATATTTTCTGTTTATATATGAACCGTTCAATCAGAATCAACACAACTATTATAGCAGCCTCATGTGTTCCATCTCAGATCGGATTGGTCCGAATTTCTATCGAACGGCCGTGATCCAAATAGATATATTATGTTACCTCATAGGATATGGATTGCGGTAACTCACGGTCGAATTGGGCTTAGATTACAAACTGGTCCATTAATTGGTTGAAATTACGCTAAGGCCCTTTTGAAAGGTCCTCATTCTCCTGGACCAGAGTTTTTTACTGGCACATCTCATATCCAGACCTATTTAATTGGACTTAATACAAATTAAATAGGTCGAATAGCAAATAAATCCAGTGATCATGTTAGTGCATGTGATTGCTATTTGCTAAAACAAATTGAAGATGTTGAAGATATTAAATAAGATTTTAGTGTTACTTCGCGTATATAATAACTTTTTCTCCGCATCTGAAAAAATAAATATATTTTATTCAAAGATCTATAAGGTATACTTTATTAAAACATATTTTGATATTTAGATCATATTAGACAGTTTATATAATCTATCTGGAATTCTGGATCTTGCAAAATAAAAGTACAACATAAAACACAAGAATTGGTGTCTTGCAAAGCGTCGTGAGAGCCTGTAACAGAACTCTGTACAAATTATCGTGTTTATATTGAAATAATTGGGAACCGTTGATTATGGATTTAACTTAATAATTTTGACAATGGTCAATAATATTTTTTTTAGTTTCAAAGTTTGATAATTTAGAGTATAATGTATGTTATATTTATTCGAGTCTGGTTACTGTGCTTCTATAAGCATATCATGGCATATGCTTATAAGTCATCGTACGGTGAAATAAGTCCAAATAGTCGATCAGAACGGTTCAACGTGATCTCCGTATTAAAATGTGCTTGAAGACCAAATTTTACATTGTTTTGAACTTTTTTTACTATTTCCTTTTGGAATTTTTTAAAATAAAAATTTGTGTGCACATCTTAATGAATTGCATCAACTGGATACACAGGTTGTATATGGTCAAAACCATGTTTATTAAGGTAGAAGGTCGTTTGGTGCTTGCTTTAAACTTTAGACAGAGAAAGACATGTGGACAAGTCTTGTGCTTAAGAAGCTTGTAAATAATTTTAGGGCCTGTTCGGCCCGTGGGAAAAAAAATTCACTCAGACTTCGCGAATTTCAGCCCATGAGCACAGTGTTTCGGTCATTTAAAAATTTTCATTCTCGTTCCCATTCCCGTTCCCTTTAGATGGCCGAACAGGCCCTTAGAGAAAGGTTCGAATGTCTTAGTTTTTTTTAGTCTTTATCGTACATCTGCTTTTTATTTTTTAATAACAATTTTTTTAAAACTTATATATTAAAATAAAATTGTTAGAGGTCATCGATATTATCTTCACTACATCTACATGTATATAAATTTTCTTATCACTTTTTGATTTTATATTTATATGAAATAATAAGTTGAAAAATTAATGTCCAGAATTTATCTATATCAATGTATTTTTACAAATACTTCCTATAAATTAAAACAAAGTCGAAATGTCGTAATTATTTATATGTGCACATAAAAAATAATATCGATCATATCTAATGGTTTAATTTTGATATTTGAGTTTTAAATTTCGAGTTATTAACATTTAAAAAATTAATATACGACAGAGACACAAAAAATAAAAGCACATGAATCCTCCTTGTAATTTTATCAATAATTTCTCAAAATGTTTTGCTCATCAATAGGAGCTGTTCCTGCTCGAAAGGAAATTGTTGATGATGACTGGCCGCAGAATTGTTTGTTTCCTAATTGTTATTTATATCATGCATTATTTTTTTTAATGAAAGTAACAACTTCATCGCGTTAAGAAAAAAAAATATGCTCTAAGGATTAGGATTACAAGGATCAGATGACTGACATAAAATAAAATATAATTGAATGCGTACTTGGCGAATTCAAATGCCGAAAAACATAACTATAGACCGACATTATTCCTTTGAAAAAAATTCGACATAATAGCGAATTAGCATATTAACAGCTATTTGAAATATTAAAAAATATTGTTTGAATGTCCATAGCTATTCAGAATAGTAATTGTTTTCGAATTAACTGCTATTCTTTGTAAAAAAAAATATTTAAAGTAGTAAGAACACATATTTTCAGCATATTTTCATTCACCTCCTCATAAATTTTTAGTATTTTTTTTAAATGAATTCATAGTGGATCAAATTTGTATAGATCTAGAAACAATCTTTTAAAAATCATCGACGGTCGTAATTCCGGGTGAGAATCAGATAAGTTCTATATTCTGTATTCATCGTCCAGTTCAGAAACAAATAAATTTCCGTGTGTCTGCTGATCTGTCGAAAAAAAACAAAAAGAACAAAAAAGGAAAAAGGAAACTTCTTTGTAGTCTTTCGTCACATCAAGTACATACATTTTTTTCACATTGAATTTATCTTTGATTTTCATAAAAAAAAACAATATATATTGACGTTCATTCGCTCTCTAGTAGATGTGCGTAAAAATATATGGTGTTCTTACGATCATAAACGCCCCCGGGCCCTCCGCAATGCTACGTGTCAAGTATTGTATCTAGCAACACTGTGTCTCCTGTTCGGATATATGCCACAAATTCTCTTTCCCAGAAAATCCAGCGACACCACTACAAGTTGCGAGTTGCGACTCTCCCCTCTCTCTTGCTCCAGGAAAGGATAGAAAGGAGGAAGAAACAGGCGATCGGCGCACCTCAAATCTTCTTTCGATCCATATATAAATTAATTCAAAAATCAAAGAAATTCGGGAATACGGGTAAGTCCCTCCTTTCTCCTTCCCTCTCTCCTTTCAAAACTTCCCAGGGTTTTGTATCCCCAATTTTTAGGGTTTGTTGTAGTTTTTACTAAAGCTCCGATCTCTCTGTACAGATCCGAGTGTTCATGGCGGAAATTGATTCGTCGTCTCAGGAGAGGATTGTTAATGCGAACGAGGAAGAAAGAAACCAGGGAGAAATAGAGAAAATCGGGGAAAATGTTCAGGGAGAGAAAGGAGAGAAATTCGAAACCTCTCCAACGGAGAAGGAGTCTGAATCAACGAACGAGAAGCCTGCGGAGAACGCTCCTGAGACCAACGTGTCAGCTGCCTCACCGGCTCCACCTCAAACTCTGTACAATGAGTATGCCACTCGGGTGGCTCAGGTAATGCGTACTTACTTGAGCAGCGGTGCTGTAGGACCCATTGGTAACTCGGCACGTGGCACATCAGGCAATGTGGGCGGTGAATGTTGTAAGGCCATGATGGAGGTTGTCAGAAAGCAACATGACAAATGGGTTGTGACTAAGCTTGAGATAGAGCACAACCATGCAACCGTGCAAAATTTGGGTGAGGAAAGTTCAAAATTACAGAATGGGGGGGATGAAAACATGGTCTCAATACCGACAATTGGGATGGAATTTGAATCAGTTGAGGCTGCAAAGGTTTTCTACAACGAGTATGGCGAGAAAGCAGGTTTTATGACTCGAACTGGGTCAAACAGACGCTCTGCCAATAGTGGCGCTCTTACAATGCAAAGGTTTGTCTGTCATAAAGGGGATTACAAGACCGGTACTGGATCTAATGCAGGTCGGATGAGACGAGTGTATAGGAAAAAAACAACTGAGACCGAGGAAGACGGGCCGGTTGCGAAAAGAACAAGGGGTAGTAGGTCAAAGACTGAGGTGATTGAATTGGAGAGCTCTGGAGAAGATGAAGAGACTGAGAGTGACGAGGGTAGGGCTGGCAAGGGTAAAAAAGGAAAGAAGGGTAAAAGGAAGAAACGAGTTGCCGGGTCTGGATCAGGTGCTGGTGGTAGCCTGTTGTACAGGCTGATTCGAGTGCCTCATCACAATAATGAAGAGAGGAGAAGAATATTGTTAAAGTATTTGAATAAGAGGCGGAATAGGGGTGTTATTGGGAGGCCTGGAAAGGTAAATAGTTTGATGATTATTGGGAGCTTATTTCTGTTTAGATTCTATGTGAGTGTGCTTGAAGTGTAATTTTGCAATTTGTGTTGTTACTTTTATGTAGATTGCCTCGAGGCAAGCAATTGCTGAAAAGCGTAAGAGAGGAAGGGGTGGAAAGTTCCTCTCAACTGATGGATCATTGGTAATTTAAATAGCTACCAGTTATACCAATTTACATTCCACATGCACTTACAGCAAGAACACTTGCCTTTTTAGAAATACTTGTATGACCTAAAGTTTGCAATAAGAGGTATAGTGCTCTTGTGCAAAGACTAACTACTAGAACAAGAATGTTCCTTTAGAAACTCCTTTAATTACTTTTGACTTTATGTTTAAAACAGTTTGATGTTTTTGAAATTTCAAGTAGTTGCAGTAGGAAATGCCTGGAATGCCATGTTGTTATCCTCTTTTGTTTCCCTTTTCACTCATTCTGTGGCTTCTGTTTTTAATTAGTCTTTTTACCTTTTTGTTTCAGACTACAGGAAAAACTCCAGGGAGACGCTCTGGGAAGAAACAAACAGAGGTAATAATTTTTAAAATACTAGGCAGTTGTGCTCATACGGGTACATTGGTTGTTACCTGAAAGTTTGTGATGCTGCATAACTTGTTAATGCAAAATAAACAAACTCAGAGGAAACAATTAAAACACAGTAAGCGCCTCCTCCGCAAAAGAAAATAAGGCCACTTACCAAAATCCCGGTATGTATTTACTGGTGCAATCTTAAGATTGTATGTCTGTATTTTGTAGTTCTATTAATACAACTTTAACATAGACTTGTTACTTAATTTCAGACCACGCCAGCAGGCCAAGTTGCAGCTGTACCAGCCTACACATTGATGTACTGGCCAGTATATTCATATCAGGGTCTGGCAGGTACCGGTACCGGTACCAGCACCCCTGTGCGTCCAAAACCCCGGTCCCAGCCCCGTGTGGTACGACTCTTTGATATCAGTTTGATTTACTCGTGTTGAATACATGTCACAGTGGTGCGTCTAGCTATGATGATTATAAGATATTTAAGTTTTACATGCCTCTCTTCAGGATGCCAACAATGCTGATCCAATAATAGGAAACTAGTAGTAATACCTGGACACTGATATCGTACACGTACTAATACGGGGACCGATATCTGTGGTTTCGGACGTTTTGTATTATCTGGTAAATTATTACCTTGTAAACTTATTTTGACGCAGTAGAAATTGTGGAACTTCAAAATATCTGTTGCATCTGTCTTCCTGCAACTGGTAACATTTTTCCTTATTTGGCTTTATCTAACTAATTTCTTGTTTCACCTCTTTTCTTTTAGCTCACGTATAAAGAAAATGAAACACCTGAACCTGACCCAACAGAAGAGATCACCGCTGATCCGGGAGGTGAACCTAAACTTGGCATGGTTTTTGAGAATGAAGAAAAGGCACATGATTTCTACTCTAAATATGCAATGAAAATTGGCTTCACCATACGAAAGGGGTGGTGGGACCGTGCTGGCCGTAGCGTAACTAAGTCCCGCTCTTTTGTGTGCTCCAAAGAAGGCTACCGGCCCCGCTCCAACAGTTCAAACCCTAAGAGGCCACCACCAGAGACCCGTACCAATTGTGGGGCCCACATGACAATTAAAATTACTGTTAGTAATAAGTACGTTGTGACAGAGTTTGTATCTCATCATAATCATGAGCTAGAACCATTGTTGATGGATATTCAAGCTTTACGCAAGCAAAATTTATTAGCCAAGGTTGTGCGAACACCACGACCAAAGGAGAAGGAGAAAGAGCAGGCAATAGTTGTACACCAAGAAAAAGAGAGAGAAAATGACAATGAGATAGAGGCACCAGTGTACATACCTGATGAGTACAAGAACTACGTGAGGTCAAAATTAATTACAAAAATGCCCCAGGGCGATGCTGGTGTAATATGCGAGTACATGCAAAAGGTCAAGGGAGAAAACCCCAATTACTTTTACTCGGTTCAATTGGATGAAACTGATCAAGTAACTAATGTATTCTGGGCTGATGCTAAATCCATTAATGACTACCACCATTTCGGTGATGTTGTTTGTTTCGACACTCGGTATAAGATTGAGAATTATGGTCGCCCGCTTGCTTTATTTCTTGGTCTCAACCATCACCGCCAAATTGTAATTTTTGGCATGGCTTTGATGTATGATGAGTCACTGGCATCATTTAAATGGCTATTCGAAACCTTCAAGTCAGCCATGTCTGGGAAGCAGCCAAAAACCCTGCTGACAGACCAGGGAGACGCAATGTCTGAATCTATTTCAGCCGTCTGGCCAGGTACAATGCACAGGATATCTGTGCTTCATATTTACCAGAATGCCACCAGAGAGCTTGAGCATGTTATGCAAGGTTCTAACAACTTCTCGGTGGAGTTTGCGGGGTGCTTGAATGGTTGTGGTGAAGAGGCTGAGCTCGCCTCAGCCTGGGACCTCTTGTTAGAGAAATATGACCTCAAGGACAATGAGTGGATGAATAAATTATACATGGATAAGGAGAAGTGGGCTTCACTATATGCCCGTGATGTGTTCACTGCTGATATCTCGGCTACATTACAAGGCGACAACATGACCTTGACTTTGAAAGAGTATCTCAAGCCCGAGCTTGGGATTTTAACATGTCTTAAGCAACTCGAGCAGTTTGTCGAGGAGAGAAGGTTTCATGAGCAACAAGCTGATTACTTAGCAGGCCAGGGGGTTCCACGGGGCCACAACAACTATCGTCTGCTCTGGCAAACTGTGAACGTCTACACACCAGCAGTCTTCAATTTGTTCAAGCATGAGTTTGACATGTTTGTCATGTGTACAGCTTTCACTTGTGGAGAGGTTGGGTCAGTGTCAGAGCACCAGGTAACGGTGAAGGATAGGCCACCTATACATTATGTCAGGTTTGACTCATCAGACCTCTCTGCTATGTGCACATGCAAGAAATTTGAGTCGACGGGCATCCCATGCTGCCACATCTTAAAAATATTTGACATAAAAAACATCAAGGAACTTCCCCCGCAATACATTCTGCACAGGTGGAGGAAGGATGCAAAATTGGAAAATTTGCGGGAGAATCATGGTTTGGGATTTGATGATGACCCAAGGTCATCCTTGGCAAAACGCTATGGGTCACTGTGTAGGATCCTGTATCGGGTTGCAGCTCGTGCAGCGGAGAACCAAGAGGGTTACCTGTTTATGCAGAACCAGGCAGCACAGCTAATTGACCAGGTGGAGAAGGTTTTACAGGCCCGAGTAATGGACAAGGGGGCGAATGTCAGTGGTGGGGCGCTCAAGGGGATGCAACATATTTTGGGGTCAGGAGAGGGGACAAGTGGGGAGACAAAGAGAAAGAAGAAGAGTTTAAGTAAGAGACAGAACAATGGGGTCGATGTGAGTGGTGGTGGCAATAAGAGGAAGAAGGCGCGTCAAGGTCTTTGTCTCAGTCTCTATGTTATATTTTTCTTTCCTGTTTCATCTATTATGAAAGGAAACGAGGATAAGATTCTCTTGGATAGGTTGGGGTTTGGGTAGTGAAGATTAAATATGGTAACCTTATCTTTAGAATTGAATTTAAGTTCCTAAATCTTATATGTTTTCTTTCTTCTAAACAAGGAATGATTGAGAGAGGGGATTTGGATTTTTGGTTTGTTTGGGATTCTTTTCGAACTTGGGATCAACTTCTATTCTTTCTTGTTTGTGTGCTGGACTGCAGGCCGGGGGGGGGGGGGGTATCTCTTGGAATTAGCATTCTAGAGATAGAGAGTGGGAGAACAAATTGATTGTTAGTATTAAGATGTACAGAACCTAGTTCAATTAATCAATCAAGTGAATGTATTGTTTTTTTTTTTTTAATTAATATAGGTGTTTCAGAGGATCACCAACTTGCAATTAGGGCTGAAGAGCCACCACCACCAACAAATGAAATTCCTGCAAGGAATGCGCCACCATCTTTCCTTACACCAAGTCAGCTCATGCAGGTGTTTTTCTTGTAATTGGGAGTATCTACTCTTTTTGACAAATATGAACTGACCTTTTGGACCTGTGTTGTAATATTATTTTTCTTGTTCAATTTAGGCTCCATATGTCCCCAATCCCCAGTTTGCGCTTGGTGCAGTGCAAGGATTCCATGGCATGACGCAGTTCAGTCAGGTAATTTCCATGCTACAATATGAATATCAAAATTTAAAAGTTGTACTAGTAGTAACTGTAGTAAAATAGTGACTATTATTGTCATATGTTGTTAGTATTGTTTCTTATTGATGCTATTATTGTTTTGATATATTTCTTAGATTGTCCGTTATATTTATCTTTTAACTATGATGTATAATCAAACAGATGCAGGATTCGTCAGCTACTCTTCAGCAACAGGCTTTTCACAGCAACACTCAAATGACGCAGGTCAATGCAATAAACAATTACATGGTTGTTTAGAATAATTCATTTGTGGTCAATGCAATAACCATGAAATATATTATTTCTTTCCTTTTGCAGGCCATACCTCCAGCACCTGACATGCAATCTCTCCAATTTCTCGGCAACAACCCACAACTGGTTGGTACCAATCCACAAATGGTTGGTAATAACCAGCAACTGGGCCACCAAAACACTGATCAGGGACATTACACCATTCCAGTCTGGGATTTCCTGTGATGTGGCCTGTTGTTGTGCTCTGTTGATTATTGTCGCCATTGAGGTGGCGGCCCTTGTAAATTATTTTATATATGGTAATGATTTGCTTGTGTTTTAGTGTAAGCTTGTTTTTTCGAGGTGGTAGTATTGACAAAGATGGTTAATTGTAGTTTTGTTTGTGTTGTATCTTTCTGCTGTTCTTGTAGAGTCTTATTGGTAGTGGTATCATACTGTTTAGGGATGTTATAATAATAGCTTATTGTAGCTAGTAGTTGCATCTTAACCTTGGATAATAGTTATTTGCACTTGTTCCTGGTAGAAGGTTTTTTGTACTTGCCGTGCATAAGATTTTTTTTTTTTATCTTTTATTACCTTTTACTGGTCCTGTTGACGAGAAATGCTTTTAGTTGAACTCGAGTTTGATGTCTGGGAAACAGATTTCGTTTTTAGTACAAGCAAAGAAATGTTTTGAAACGACGTCTAGGAATGGTTCTTCGACTCGTCTTTGATTAGTCAGGGTTGGAGTAATAATGCCTGTTTCCAGTAAAAAGACAAAATATCCATATTTATCCTTCATAGTCTTTGTTCCAAGCAGGATTTATCTGTTAAATCAAACTTATTGGCAATCTATGTCAATAACCTTTTAGCCCTCCTTTTAGCATCTCCCGCAACTTGATCATGTTGTTCTCCTGCTCTCGTTGAATTGTAGGAATGTCGTCTTCAGATGCTATTAATAAAGAGAGTTGTGACTTATCAACTTAAATCTTTACATATTTTTATTTGGAAAGCTAGAACGTCATGCCCTATTTCTATCATTCTGACCCATTTTTTTTTAGAAATTTTTAATTAAAATTACAAGTGGGCAGATACCTGAGAGTCAAAAATCAAAAGTAAGCTATCACTGACTCGATTTAACTTAGCCCTCTGCACCAACATTGTTTTGTGTACAGTGAAAGCAATTATTATAGTAATCATAAAATTAGGCTAAAAAAGACTGGGTTGATCCATAATCCGGCTCGTTAGGTACAGTCGGGTTGACTCGTGACCAGACGGGTCGGATACAAGGTCATTCTTGACCCGACGTATGCTCAGGTTGGAACCGACTAGTTTCAAATTATATAACATTCACGGTTTGATCCAAACCGAACTGGCCTGACTTAAAAGTTGACATTTCTAACGGAATCAAAGGCATACACAGGAGGGGTAGCCCATTGCTCCTGTATGAAAAACTATATTTCATTTATATTCTACTGAAGTACTTCTCTCGTTTTTCTTTTTCAGTAACAATTGCTTTCATCAATTTCGGCAGCATATGACGCTTCTATTGTTATTCCGATTATACAGGGTGGTTCATTTGAATGTAAAATACATCTGCTAGGTTCAATGGCACTGAAGGGGTAAAATCGTCAAATATTGTTTATAATGCCAGTGAGCAGCATATGATACAATTTTAAAAGACAACTGCACCATTTAAGCAATGCCATACACAATCAACTGTAACTTATCAGTTCACAACTTCACATAGTAGCATTTTTGACATCAATACAATGCATCTTTTAAATAATAAACTACCAAAGAACTATAAATTCCTAACTTAACACCCACTGAGAGAAAATGTAAAAAAAAAGGAAGAAAGAAAAATGGGAAACTATCACAGCCTCTCTCTAATCATGGCTTCATCCATTTCCTTCATATGAGATGGGAACAGCTCTATGTAGCGGCTGCCAAGTGTCATTCTGTCATTCTTCATAGCCGCTTTAGAATCCTCAGAGCTACTGAACTCCACAAAGGCCTCCCCGCTCGGGCGACCGTCGGAATTCACCACCAGACGAACCCTTTGCTCGGTCAACTCAAAATCTTTGAAGAAATCTATTATTTCCTCCTTCCCGGCTGAAAAAGGAAGGCCACGCATCCTTAAAATACCGGTGTACACCACATGCTCGTCCTTTGAACCGTCAGCTGATAGCTTGGGTCTAGGTGGCGGCGCAGTTCTTCGAGGAGAGGAGCCGCCAACCTTGCCGCTAGAGACTTCCTGTGCTACGGCTGCGTAATAATCTTCTCTCTTGCACCTAAACACCTCAATGTATCGCCGGCCAATGTTATGTCGGTTTCGTTGAACTGCGAAATCAACCTGTAAATAATGGGGTTAATATCAGTGTGCACATTTTGGCACTGCTGAGAATTGTTTTCCTGTTGCCATTACTCATTTTTTTGAACAGATTATACAACTAAACAGACTTTTACTTTCTATCAATAACTATACTTTGGGCAAAATAAATTTGTGGACAAAATTCAACCTTGTACCTTCTATGTACAC
This sequence comes from Carex myosuroides, assembly GCA_028015225.1. Taxonomy (NCBI): domain Eukaryota; kingdom Viridiplantae; phylum Streptophyta; class Magnoliopsida; order Poales; family Cyperaceae; genus Carex; species Carex myosuroides. The sequence continues at coordinate 2,506,084 of CM051489.1, read as the reverse complement.
CTATTTATCTCCAACAATAGTAAGGTAAGAGTATCAATGTATACCAGTCATTCCGGTACCGGTTGTACCTAAGTGCTGACATGTGCCAACCAGATGTAATGGTAAGGTGCGCTTGGTTCTGGCAGTCTTTACCCAACCCACATGATTGGCCCAATATATTGATGGGTCATTTCAGTCCATTTTTTTTACCCGATGAGTAAGATAAAATAGGCCTGACAGGTCATATGACCCAACCCTGCTGTGTAATTTTTGGGTCCGCCAGTTCAGATCCTGAAAGAAAAATGGAAAACATAATTTTTTCAAGGGTGGGATTTAAACCCACACCCTTCCCAACCGATGTTAAAGATCCATCCAAGTGTGCTAACTATAATGTGTAAAAAATACAAAATACATACTAAACCTGACAAAATACGAATTTCTTGCTTTCCTAAGTCAGGTCAGGTCTACCGCATGTAAGGAAAACAACAAAACAAGTTTGTCAACTTAACCTCAACCCAAGACAACCTGGCAATTATAGACCAAGGTGTGCCATAACCAAACTAATACTATAACAAAACTGACAAGTTACTACAGATATGTCAGATAAAATTTTTACCTGAACAGGATATGCCAACATGCAAAACGCCTCACCACTAAAGCGACCTCCTTTGTGAACAAACAATATGTCGATCAAATCAAGCCCCTGAAAGAAGTCCACAACGTCATCTTCCGAGCAGTCAAAGGGCAGGCCACGAAGGCGCACAACTGGGAATGGGGGGGACTGGTTCGGGTACCCGAAAGCGCCCGTGGGGTACATCATGTTTGGATCCCCCGGCATGGCACCGTATAGAGACGCACCTGGTGCATATGACTGGTTTCGCTTCAGGCCCATCTCGCGGGCGTTGCCGCCATCATACTTCCTGGAGATGGATAAAAGTTCTAGAAATGGTTAACCTTCCTGAAGATTGTTAATGCAGACTACCACACAACTCGCTAACAATAAAAGACAGAGCAAAAGATAAAAATAGTAGTCAAATAACAGCTCCTTTGCTTTAATGTTATAGAGAGTAATCTCTCAGCTGTCAATTCAAAACTTAATAATAATTTCTATAGGTATTTGATCTGTCGGATGTACCTTTACCACACAGAAAGATTCAAAAAAGAAAGTAAATAAATAAATACAGTAACAATTATAATTATAATAATAAAGAAAAGGGAAGGTATCTCGGCGATTTTAACATCTAAATAGTTCTGCCTCCTCAAGCTTGGTAACTTGGATTATCAATTAGTGAAACCTACAAACTATGGAAAAGAAAAGTCGAAAGTCCAACTATAAAGGGGGGCTTTGCACTGAATAGAAGAGGAGACACAAATCAATGAAATCTCACCTCTTCCTATACATTGTTGCCTTGCACAAGATCTTGCCTTTTCTTCTTTCGAAATATATCAGAACCTCAGCTGATCTTTCTCTTGGCGAACTTTCTTCGGTCTGCATAGTTAATTGAACCAAACAAACCAGATGTTTAATTAAACTAGGTCTAATTGTGATTTAATTTATAGACGAGTATGGGCATCTATAAGATACAAAATTCAATTCAACTGTTGTGACATCTATTGAACAGTTGCTAATCAATAGAGGCCAAAACTTCAACAGTTGCTACATCTATCAAAATCAAACTTATAGTAATTGCTTCCAGATCTCAACTAAAATGGTTTCTCAGTCCATGTGTTTGTGCCAGAGAGATAGAGAGAGATGAGTTGCTTTATAAAAGTTTTTAATAATAAAAACTATATTAAATGCAAACATGATCCTCTCGAATAATTCTCAATAACTTGACAGTTGGTTCTCAGTCTATATTTCATAAATATTAATTCCAATTTCTGGGATTACAATCTCGGTCTTTGCTAAGTCAAGTCTGGACCACAGTACCATAAAATAGGATTCTTGACTTATACCTTAAAATTCCAATCTGAATTGTATTATCAAACCAAGTAGGTAAAGCATTGTATAACATCTCTAACCAGTACTAACTTAAATTTTATGTCTATACCAATGTAAAACATCTCTTGCTAATTATCTATGACAAATGAAAATTATAGAGCTAATGACGTTGGGTTTGAAAATTAGGCCAAAACCTTCCAATACTTCGCAATCTGGATCTAAGTCTGTGCCAAAATGCAGAAAATTTGCCAATTTAATGTTTTCTAGGTCCGAAAATTTGTGAAAAGATCGAAATTTGTTTTCTTGCGGTTTATAAATTAAAAGGTCCGGAATGTTAACAAAAACAAAATTTTCCAAAATTTTCAAGGGTTTCCTACTGCAAAGTATCAGTCGCGGGGGGCGGGGGGGGGGGGGGGGGGGTAGAGAGAGAGAGCCCAACCTAGTGTAGAGAAGAGAGGTGTATTGACAGAGGATAGAGGGAACGAAGCGTTGCACTAGGGTTCCGCCTGGCGAAGACGAAAAGCTTAGGCCCAAGTGCTAGAAAAACTAACCTTATTTCGTTGGAAGATCAAAGTTAATGAGGATTTTCAGGCATCTCCAATGATTTTACCTCAATTAGAGAGGAGAAGACGGAGAACGGAGCTTTTGCAGGACAAAGGTTTTGGTTTTAATCGGACTACAAAAAAGAGAGAGAGAGGACCTGAGGAGTGAGGATGTAACTTGTCAACTCGGAGAGAAAAATAGAATTATAGACGGAGAAGAGCGCTCCCTGATGGCGCGGATCTCCACGCAGATCCAAAGGGCGGCATTTCAGAGTTACAGAGTGTGTGCTTACCGAAAATTTTAAATATAACATTTGAAAAAATAATAATAAACAGAAAAATCACAAATTTGGTGGAATTCCATAGCTACCACGGTGGCAATCTCAACTTGATTGCGTCATATATACATTCGGCAACATTAAATAGGTTTTTTATTAATTTTCAAAAATAGATGGAGAAACTTATAATTTGAATGTATTAGAAGGAATATTAAATAAAATAAATAAAATATCTTATAATTTAGATATAATGTATATCTACGAAATATTTTTTGGGTATGATTTTTTGTGGCCGTAAAAAAAATTAAAATATTTCTTGATGTGTTACTGAAAAAAAATAAAAATATTTTGAATCTCAGTTATTGATCCCGGTTAAAAAAAAAACTTCTGAGTATTAAAAAATTATCGTGGTTCTTCTAATACATTGAAATTTTAAGTTACTCCATCTATTTTCGAATTTTTTTTATTTGACATCATTTGACAGAGCCGAAATTTAGATTCTTTTATAAATTTTCAAAATTAGAAGGAACAACTTATAATTTGAATGTACTAGAAAGACGACGATAATTTTTTTAATACCGAGAAGTTATTTTTGAACCGGAATGAATGACTGAGATCCAAAATATTTTTATTTTTTTCCAGTAACATATCAATAAATAATTTAATTTTTTTTACAACTGCAAAAAATCTTGACCGAAAAATGTTTCGTAGTACTTCTAGTACATCTAAATTATAGGATATTTTATCTATTTTGCTTGATGTTTCTTCTAATATATTTAAATTATAAGTTGGTCCTTCAATTTGTTAAAAATTAATAAAAAAAACTATTCAACGCTGCGTTGAATTCCATATACATATGATTTAATGAACGCAATCTCAAGTTGCGTCTACCAATATTTGAACGCAACTTGTGTCTACATCTTTGGTGGACGCAACTAGAGGTTGCGTCTGTGGTAACCATAAAATTCCACATAATTCATGATTTTTCTGTTTATTATTTTTTTATAATAGTATATTTAAAATTTTCGGGTGTGCTTATGAAGCATATTAATCTTATCCTTTTTTTATTATGATCAAAGAGGCATATTTCTCATGCTTTAATTTATATAAGAAAAAAATATATATTTGTATTTCTTTGTAGCAATTATTATGTGGTTATTTGTCTTGGCTTTCATTATATAATTCTTTTTAATTCTGAAATAGATATTATTATTGAAGCAAAGCTCGAGAGATAATCATAATTCAAATATGATCTGCGGGGAAAAAAATCAAGAAAAATGAGAAATATTTTTTTAGGATTTATGTTTCTTGTCGAAAGATTTGGAGAAAATAATGTGAAGCAAAAATAAACTATTTTTCTTTGTTATTCAACAAGTCTTGATTCATGAAAATTTGTTGATTTATTCCATTATTCTTCATTTTCTAGCATATTAGGTGCGATAGTTTCAAGCAGTGAATTATCGAACGGCAATTGGATCAAAATGAATTCGATTTGAAGCGGTTCTAGAACTTTTTTTCTAATCAACTGCACTACCGTTCGGTATCTATCTTATCGATCAAAACGGGAGGTTGAACCGGTATTCTCGCTTAAGTTCTGATCGGAAGCAAGACATTAGAGTTAGTGGGATTTGATAACACAATGACAAGGCGAACAATTCACAAATTATTTATTTTCAACATCTTCTCTAATGGACAGACGAATTAAACAAAATTTTGAATTATTCACAAATTATTTCGTCCTCAAATTATTCACAAATAGAGCTGTATACTCTTCTTAATTAACGGATGGAATAAGTATATTATGTGTATGATGGAAATGTTTTACATGTCAAGTTATTTTGGACTGAAATTAATAATAGTTTAATTTTTGAAAATTAAACTATGAATTAAGTTATTTTTGGGCCGCATTGATTATGGGTCCGAAATTATGATATATCTGAGTTGAAGCTTGGTTCAGCCCAAGAAGAACTGGGCCTTGTGAGTGAATTAGAACTGGGCCGACCTGAGAATTGTGGCCTGGGAGACGGATTTTGCAGCAAAGGGGGTCGGTTGGAATTGTAACCACGTGGGCGATATCCTTTACCAGGTCTAGGGTTTGTGTAGAGCGGACCCGATTTGGGTTGAGTAAACATCGCAGCAGGTGATTGAAGAGAGGGAAGGGAGAGATTACCACCAGTTTGAGAAAAGAGAAGTGATTCATGGGTGAGGAGCATCGATTCAAGATCAGCAAATGTGAGATTGTCTTTGGAATTTGCTGCAGCCACAACTGAGTTGAAATCGGATCCGATACCATTGAGAACTTGAATCACCAAGTCATCATCGCTTACTGGAGATACGATGAAAGCTAACGTGTCGGCTATGGCACGTATCCTCTGACGGTAATCAAGACAGCTTGAGCCTCCTTTAGTTGTGTTCTGAAACGATCGGTGAAGCTCTGTCAGACGGGCGCGAGACGAAGCGGAGGACTGTTGCAGCAGCTTCCAAATCTAAGCTGAGGTGGTGCATGAAACGGTCTGATTGAGGATCGTCTCTGACAAGGAAGATCGAATCCAAGTGAGTAACAGCTGGTCTTTCTTGTACCAGTGGTAATATGCCAGATTGCTCGATTGGACCCTGTCGACAGTGAGGTTCTTGGAAGGAGGTTCTTCATCGAGGTACTTGTACAGTCCATGTCCATGAAGCGCTGGTTTGATCTGACACTTCCATGCCAAGAAGTTGCCTCGAGTGAGCTTGGTGGAGATTGGGAGATTGAGGATCACAAGATGATCAGCAGAGGAGCGGTTAGTGCTTAGAGTCGCTGTAGATGTGAAAGTTGGGAGGGAGGGATTAATTGGGAAAGAGATAGGATCGGACTCCATTGGAGCTCTGATACCATGTAACTGAGAGAAGAGATAATTTTGTGAATTCAAGATTTCATTAATTCTTGATTAAAAATTTCTTACAAAATACAAGTCACCTATTTATAGGCAACAACTCAATCCTAATTACATCAGCTAACTGTGATTTAGACTATTTAATTATAGTTCTAACCACTTCTAACAACCACTCAATTACTAAATAATTCCTTAACAACCTAGCTAACTAACTTCACTTAACAGCAAATATCTTCTAAGCTAGCTGTTGTCTTCATTTTTGAGTTGTTGAAACTTCGCTGAGTTGGTTGACTCTGTAACTCTATTACCCCCTCACAATTACAGGTACCAATATGCTAACTGGTATGTATTAACACTACAAAATCACATTTTGTACCTGAGACGAACTTGTATGGTGCACAAAAAGAGTTGAATTTTTTCTGTTATTTTGTTATGCATGTGTTTGTCAGAAATCAAAACTGCTATTGCCGATTGCTTCCGAAAATGAGAAATGAAAAAAATGAAAAGCTATTTTGTGTGTCATGTTCAGGTGTGGATTGAGGAAGGATTAATTGATCTCTATTTTTTTTGTATTTACGTATGATTTTATATATAATTTAAAAGTAAAAATATTATGGTAGTGTAAAATTGACTCTTGTTCTCCGTAGGAAAAATTTATATAATTGACTTTCATATGTATTTGATCCTCGTAATTCGAAAATCTGACTCCACCCATGTGTGAATGCCCAATAAAATAAAAAATAAAATATTTTTTTCTATATGCTCTCTGTGGCCGGTGATTTATGATGTTGTTGTCCATAGAAATTGAGAATCCAGCTGTTTGTTGCTCAATGTAATCTTTACCGTTTTGATTGATGACGAATGAGTATAATTGTAATATAGTCTCGTAATTTTGGAATTAAGTGCTGACAAATATCATCCAAGAGAAATCTTTGACCCAATGCAAGTATGAGCAATAGAAGAGCGACATTGGTATAAAGGTGTTTGCATGGATATACAAGTATCTTTAGGGTGATTTATATAAATGTTAAAGAGTTTTGTTATGTCCTGGTATGTTCTTTGTGCCTTGTTTTGTAACTCTATATTAGTGGTACCAGAGAGATGGTGTCAGGTTCAAAAACATTTTAAGGGTTTTCATGTTGAATGGAAATCGGTGGAAATCTCCACTTCTTTGAGAAAAATATATATATATATTAAAGAGATTCAAAATGTTAAAGGTGTTCAAAAGACGAAAGCAAGGAAAGAAGATTAAAAAAAAAAAAAAAAACTCAATACAATTAGAGGTGTCAATGGGTACAGTAAGAGTTGGGTGGAAACATTTTTATACCTGTATCCGTTACAAATTGTCTTTACCCAAACTCTATTCTTATTCGTTATAAATTATCTTACTCATATCCTACTCTTACCCATTATGGTTATTGGATAACGAAACGGTAGCGGGTAAATAACGGGTATTATTAATATAATAATAATTTTATTATTTATTAAATAAAACATTATAACATATACATTCATTTCACACATGTATAGTACTTTATTGAAAAAAAAATATGATTATGCTAAGCGCAAGTAAATTAATTAAAGTATCTTTTTCAATGCTTATTAATATATATAATATATGTAATTTTTTTATAATTACCCGATCAGGTAACCGGTACGAAATAAGCTTTACCCGTACCCTTACCCGTTTATATAACAAAAAAAATCTTTATCCGTACCCGATAAGTTTACGAATTTTTTTTTCTTATCGAATACGATACGAATTGAGTAAACAAATAAAAAGGCGCCATTGACACCCCTAAACTAAAATAAAGCAACATAATAGCGGTAACATAACATCAATCACAAAAAAAAAAATCAAATGAATATGTAAATGTATTAAAAAAGCTTCTTAACCTCCTGGTGTATAACTTTACATATTGTAAAAATGTAACCGATAATCCTACCATATCACGGGAAATGGATTAGTGAAAACCTCTGATCCATAACATTTGGATCAAGTGGACCGACCACTTTATTTAACACAACAACAAAAATTAATCACTAGTAAATGATGTTATGAAATTTGTTTTATAAAATTGAGAAATACTTTGGAGCTCCTGTTGCTAGTAATCTCTTTTGTCTTTCTTAAATATAGTAATGCGGTTTTAACTTCCAACTCAATAGTGTCTCCTTTTATTATCATCTATACACAAAAATTAAATAATAAAAACTTACAATATAAATGTCAAAAATAAAATAATAGTTCATACATTAATGGTATTTGAACTCATCCATAACGAAGAAATGCCAATCGATGCAATTCTACATAATGGTAATAAAATATTATAAAAAAATGTAGAATAAAATAATAATATAATATGTGATGAGATAAGTAAAAGTAATAATTTATCTTTATATTGACATTGTGAGAGAGCCATTGAAAGCTGTAAATAATTTTTTAGTTTCTTCAAATATCTCAATTTTGAAGTCCAACATAAATTTAATAATATGAGGTGTTAGTATTTTAAACATACAAGTTTAACCAACAAGATAGGGGTGTGTTGTTCGTATTATATGGACAACACATGTAAAATCTATGAACGAGAGGCATGGGAGGTATGAAATGATCACACCATTTTATACATTTTATTCTCTCTTTTTTTCCTGTTAAATATCAATTTATCCTATTACCTGACTGATGTTGCCTCACAAATAATCAATCAGCCTGTCAAATTAAAATTCAGACTTCAGCCTGTTATGTCATTTAATTTTTTAAATTGGGATGATTAGTTGATGGTTATTATGTCATTTAGTTTTTTTATAATATAGTATTTTCATTGTAGAAATGAAGATTTTTAGTAACACTATGTAGGTATCTTCAACAGAAAATAAAAAAGATAGAATGTAAAAGTTTTTTGTAACATATTTCAATAGAACATAGAAAAGCAAAACATCTCAGAGATAATTAAAAAAAATAGGTGTATAAAAAATCTAACAAAAAGACATTTGTAATAAATATAGTAAGAATAATTATTTGAGTATCCTCACTTCAGTACTTGTAAAATCCCCGCACCCTATTTAGAGAAATTATGTACTATTGTATCCACTAATTATTATTCTAAAAAGATATTATATGGTTCCCACTAATTATTATTTTAAAATCCTTGCAACACTCTTCCTCTATGGTCCCTCTTTTCTAGACCCTCATCTCCGCGTCAACCTTCATAGGTATAAATACTCGGAAGATAAGATATTAACACTAAAAATAATATATTAATACTTTGATGCGTAACTTGTCATGATCATCTCTTTTCCAGTTCCCCAATAGTTTCCGCATCAACCTTTCTCTAATGAAGTAGTGGGGACCCCGTATCACCGCATCAACCTTCCTTTCCCGTGTCAACCATCCTCTAACAAAAATAGTTGACCACACATGTATATATACTTCAGTGCATAGGTATAAATACTTGCAGTACTTGATATAAATACTTTTAGACGTCATCCAGTGTCATATATAACAAATACTTGCAAGTATAGGTATAAATACTTGCACGACGAGTTATAAATACTTGTGTGACGACAACCCAAAAGTACGTCATCGTGGATCTTATTTGAAAAAAGAAAATTGCGTAAAAATGTTCATGGTTTTAGATTCGCAAAATTCCTCACAAATCATCAGAAATATGGACGAGATTGAACGGAGAGAAAAAAAACCCACCTCTAAATGTGTATGGTCCCCACTTGTAGTTTGAGTGCTCCCCTACAGATATTTATGGTGCGAGTACGTTTGGGAGATTTGGTTGGAGATAATTATTAGTGAATATGTATAAATATTTTCTTGCATAAGTATTAATACTTTAAAAAAAAAAACTCATTGCTGAAGTTTTTGCTGTCCTCAAGATAGTTATGATAGATTGGTAGTTATGGTGCGGATATAGTACAGATACTATAGCGCGGGTACTGTTATCAGCTTCCATATAGTAAATATGTGCTGGAAATATTTTCTTAATTCTACGAAAATTCGGACAATTTTAAAAACAAAACTGATATATCAAAAATGTAATAAAAAATTGAATATGTTTGCATAATATGAAAAATTCTCAGCGATACAACAAAGTATACAAAATTGAAATGTTTGAAAAGTATGAAGAACGCAAGAAATTTTTAGTGAACTGAACTAATTCGTAAAAAAATTAACAAAGTCTAGAGAATATGTGAAACAATTAAAAAAACAAACTTTTGGCTATATGCTACAATTTGTAAATGAAAAAAGATATCGCCATAATCTTTTTGAAAGTCTTTGATAAAACAAGAAATTTTTTTATTGTAAAATAAAAGCTAAAATTCCATTCCAAAAACATGTATTAATTTCTAATTTAAGAATAAAAAAAAAATGATGTATATACATTTTCTAGACTATGCATACAAAAAATAATCATATTCACACAGATTAAAGCAAAAAAAAGTAAAAATATTAAGGAGCTCACAAAACGTATTCAATGTTGGACTCATTTAATTTTACTCCTAGCGATTAAAGAAATATTATGGAAAAAAAATTAACACATTAAAATATTCATAGTTGAAGATATGCGCCTCCAACATACTAAATTGACTTATATAAATAAACATTTTACAATTTGGAAAGTGAGTAATAGAGTATACAATGCTATATGTATAAGAATAGAGTTAAAATACACTACTGGTTTTGTGTTTTAATCATACTCCATATTTTTAATTATGTTTTCAAAGTCCGAGCAGTCGATCCGAAGTACTCAACGTGATGTCTATATTAAAATGAACATTTTTGACTAAATTTTAGATTTTTTATAATTATTTTACTATTTGTTTTAATAATTAACAATTATTAGAGCCTAAATTTACGCTGAGTTACATAACATTATTTTTTTTAAAAGTAATATGTATAGCACCTATCCCCCGTTGATTTTCGGAGATAGTAAACAGGTCTTACAAAAGAAAAAAAAATAGATAAAGCAGTCCCTTAACATAAACATATATTCCCCAAGCCTGTCATAGACTGTTAGTCCATTAAAAAAATACCAAATAAAATACAATCAAATTCTCCTACGTACAACTACAAGCCTGTCTTAGTGCATTCTGCTTCTGTGTATTGTTCCGCAATACTCTCTTTACACAAGTTTTTGTTTGAGATGAGGAACAGTGTCCTCAATCACTCCTATGACTAACGTTGAATTTTAAACTTGCAACCTTCCATACGAAACATAATACTTTAACTATGTTAGGTGCAGTTCTTCACACACACAAGTCGTACAAAATTAAAGTGGGTATAAAGAAAAGGTATGTAGTATTCAATGAGTCAAAATTGCGACAGATTTTGAAGGGAGGTATTGTTGCCAAGTTTCACCATTATGAGGAGATTGCTGCTGGGTTCTGTAATGTCTACATTCTGTTCTGGGCCCATCAAACCTAGTAACCTTCTTTTCATCATTTATTGAATTTTCTAGTTTCCATGAAGGAGGAAGTTTCTGATATTTCCCATATAAAGCCAGCGCCATTGCTAGTCTAATGTGGTTTCCCCTGTATATAAAGAAGAAATATAAGAAAATATAAAGATCAGTCAATGCATGTTCTTGTATCCCATGTATGAAAATGGGTGACATAAATACGTGCTGGAGAGGATGGAATCTTTGACAGCAATAGGTTTAGTCAAAATTCAAAATCAAATGTTTTAAACTGACTCTACCAATAAACATTGGCTCAGTACATAAAACTACAAAGAGTACCAGGTCCAGAATTGTACTATTCAGATCCAACAAAGATAGGCATCTTAAATTTGTCAGTACTATACATCTTCTAGAATTTCCCTCTTCTTTTGGATTTTTAGTCATCTACTTGCATTTTGGGGGCTTAAAAGCAAGTTGCAGCCAAAGAAACCAGGCTGTGGGTACTTGTGGAAACACTGCCTTTATAATGCTCCTCTCAGGTATTGCATGTACATTATATGTAAGGATGCATGATGCTCCTTTACGGATATAAAATGAAAGTAAGCAACCTTGCAGTTTCCAAATCAAGAACTTTAGTCCACCACCCAACAGCTTCAGTGAGAGTATTATCTAATTTCCTTGGATCAACTAATACCACATTAAAATCAGGTGTGCAGGCATCCTTGTCATACGGTTTTTTGGATACCCAGCTTTTGGCTGCAGTGCGCTGAATTGCATTGAGCACCTCAATATTTACAAATTCACCAAGCCTTATTTTGCAATCTTCAGCTGACCCAATTGCATAAGGTCCAAGATCAATATCATAGAGATCTTCGATTTGCCCCTGTTTATGTCAAATTTGTATTTAGGGATTCACTGTACCAATAGGCACTTCAACTATCATCAACTATCAAAATGATAGCAATTAAGAGAAATAAACAAGAAAGAAGAGTTGAAAAGAAAATTTATTCAAACCGAGACCAATGAGTACCAATCTGGTAATAATGGTACACTCCAACAATGGTACCTGTAACGATAAACTGAACCTGAATAGCACAGTGTTGAATCTGGTAAGTAGTACATTATCCTTGCAAGTACCACTTCACACAAATGATATTCATGGTTTTCAGGAACAACAAAAATGTGCCCAAGGAACTCCAACAAAAATGTGCAAATATCAACATAACCTTACTACATGAGTTACCTTAATGATGGCATCGGGTGAGATATACACATACTTGCTCAAGGAGAGATGGGATTTTGGCACAATAAAAGGAGCAACTTCAAGAAGGAAAGTCTGTAGAGAATCCCCTTCGAGATTTGGTAGCTCTAATCTCTCTTTGATGCCCTTTTGCCTACAGGGAGGTGAAGGATTAGTACCAAGGATCACAAATGGTTGTACTGGCAGTTTTATGAATAGTCCAAGGAGATTTTTTGGTACTGGTTGGTGTGTGAGAGGTGAGGTGAGTCTTAATTAAGATACAACAGCAAATTGATGTAAAGGAAGATGATTTACAGAAATTGGGTATGTAGCAGTAAGTTACTGGTGGATAAAATAGCAACCCTTGAGATAAATAAATAGATGATATGGCAATCCTAGGCTAAATTGGGTAACAAAAGCATTTTTGTTATTTTGACAACACCAGATCTTACTGTTGTCGAACCAGAGACAGCTTTATTATGATTAATACTCACCCAACTATTTCAAGGTTAGACTTAGGTAATACAACTTTTAGCTTGTAGTAAGACAGCTTATCATCTTCTTCGGGAGGTATAAAGAAATGAAAAAACACATCTTCTGGATACCTGAAATATAAAATTAAATGAACAGATATTTTACTACAAATGACATGAAATATGATTGGACATTGTACTACTGATTCCAAGGTACATTACAATAAGCTGAGTAATAGGAGCTGCAAAAGAATCACCTAAATTAGGTTGTCCTAAAAAGGAGGAAAGTTCTACTAGTCATCGGCTCATTTCGACCAGATTATAGGAATTAAAAATAAATACTACAGGACGATCACTAATTTGAAAATTATGATTAACTAGGTAGTCATAAAACCCGTACCTAGCTATAAAAATTGAAATTAACTCCGGTGGTACTAACCCAAAAAACAAAATTGTTGAAAGTGACATTATCACCAAGATATTTTGATCGTAGACCATAAAATTGCTTATTGGTTGCTTGGTAGATCATTGCTTGGATCACATGAGGAGAAAAATGCACGTCTAATTTCCCACAATTTATGTGGTACAATGCAAAGAGTTACTATTTTTTTGCCTTTTCTATAAAAAGCTTGCTGACTTTATATGTCATGAAATAAGAAGTGCACAATGCAAATGTAGGCATTGTTTTGAATGTGCAACTTTATAACCTGATTCATGCAAATTTACCCTTAATTTGCAACTTAACACAAGGTAATTCATCAAAAAACAAAACCAAGCAAAAAAGGACACAGAAAAAAAAAATAATAACCTTGACGTGGACAAGGTAGAGTTAGTTAGCACGGCAAGCATGGGTAGGTTCAGGCAGTCAGTCCAAGAGAATATGTGAATACCTGGAACTTCAACCTCTTGATTTTCTGCGCTACTTGATTGTTCATCACTTCGAGGATATTTTGACTGTACAAATACAAGATCAGTTACTCCAAACAAGTGATAAAAAATAACTTGATAATGAGGTATATTCTTCGTCCAATACAAAAGCTCAATCCTGAGATAGAATCTTTTCATGTATAGTGTAGACAAAAATGTAATTATAGTCAACATAAACCATCCCATCAGAGGGGTAAATAAATTTAATCAACATTACAGGTACCCAGCATTGTAGTCGTACTACAATTACCAACTTCCTGTAACAGAAACGTAGTATATGTCAAAAGCATAAAAGTTAGCCTAATTGGTTGTTGAGCTACCAGATCCAGACCAGAAATCAAAATCAGCCATTTTTAAAGAATAATTTGCTAATTTAACCAACATAGTAGCTCAAGTGCTAAGCTACTAAAATAACTTCCCAAAGTTCAGGGGTTTTAACTTTTAAGTCCCAGGGGGCACAATATGGTGAAGGATTTGCAGCCTTTTTAATCATCCAACAACAAAGAATGTTGCTAACTGGCACCGGGCAGTGTACCAATTACTGAAATCCTGTACTTATATAACTTGATCCTACACTGAGACAAACGCCATAACTTAACATTTTTTCCACCTAAAAGAACTTGCAATAATTCAAAGCAGAGGTGCTCTCCGCACGTGCTGCGTTGCCAGGACTGGTGGATGCTTACAATGGGAGTAGAGCTGGTCGGATCAATAGGTATCCAACTTCGATGAGGGTCCTTGGGGTCGCGGAAGTGCGTAGGAGAGAGGAACAACTGGATACAACCGAGAGCCACAATCGCAATTATCGCCAGCTTTTGCATTCCCGGTTTAGGCCGTGGTGGCGGCTCCACGTCGGGCCGGAGCGAGTCAGGCGCCACGCGGCTTGCTGAACCGCCCGTTCGACGTGTCAGACCCGAGCCGGACGCGTGGTAACTCGACTCCGACGGTGAAGCCATTCGACCTCACTATCTCCCGCTCTATCGGATCTTCAGCGCTAGCAGAATCTTGTGTAAGAGATGGGTTGGGTCAACGGCGGGTTATATACACTGGATGGTCCTGGCGTACTGTAGTTTGTTCTTCTGAAAAGGGTCACGGTTCAGCGGTCGCGCCCATAAACCATGTTTACTTGATGAGTTGGAGTCTTGGAGACTTGTGAGTCAACGAGACACGAACACGATAAGCGGGTCTTCGAAATCAGCTCCTCTCAAAAATTTAGGAGATTGTCGGATGGTCCCAGAAAATTGTGGTCGTTGATTCTATATCGAACCGTCAAAACCATTCTTAAGCTAAACGTTGAGAAATTTGACCAGCTGATCTGTCATGAATCATGATCGTTATGGCTCGACCAATTCGATATACACTAAGTTGCAACAAAAAAATCGATTTAAACTAAGTTGCAACAAAAATATCGATTCAAACTAAGTTTCATCTTTTTAAACTAGTATCGTGCTTGTGCTACAAAATAACATATTTTAGAAATTAAATAGATCGACAAAAAAAAAAGTTATTTAACAATAAAAATATAGACCAACATATTCTCATACAAACGTAGAGCCCATTCTTTAATTACATACATATGAAACTTTCTTTTTACTAGTACATAGCAGTTTTTTTTTTTTTCATGTTGCCTAATGGGAAAATAAGAGAAAAATTATTAAAATAAGTTGTATTATTTGCTATTGTCATATTATGTCTATTGTTATTGTTATAAGAGGTGTCATCATTTTCCTATTATTTATATGCATTTGTATACTTAAAATAGAGAATAAAATCATATTTACTTTTATGAGATCATTAAATGACAAATAATGAAGACATGACCAATCAATCAAAAATTTCTAAAAAAAACATTTAAAAAATGAAAAGAAATTGAAACCAAAAGAAGGCATATTAAGTAGACTTGTGACGTGTACGTATTAAAATAAATAAATTTCTACATGTAAATAAACATAAAAAAAATATATAATCAAAAGAAAGCAGTCTATTTGATTAGAGAACTGATATTCAATCTGAAATTTTATTTTTTAATTACATCCGTCAGCGAATTACAACATTTACGTGCTTAACATTAGAAAGAGATATCTATCGGGTCTACGGAAAGCGAAGAAGAAAATCTAAAGCATAGATTTTTCATAGATTGATACAGACTAATACAAACTTCATTACATAAATCGAGTTAAGAGTAAATTACGTAATTGGTATTTACGCTATGTATGATCTAAAAGTATTGAGCCGGTTTAAGTTTTAGTCATTAAACTTTAAAAAAAAAAATCAAGTTGGTCTTTAAATTATAAAAAAGGCTAATTTAGTCCTTAAATAATTATCAAAGTAATTCTCTTGCTTTCACAAAAAGGCTAATTTAGTCCTTCAAGCATACTTTATTGTTGAGTGAATTATTGTATTTTTTCTTGAAAAGTAGTAGATTAATCTATCAATTGTTTATTGAAATCAGATGACCATGGGACAAATATCCTCCCGGTACCGTAAAAGATTCCCTTTACTTTACGGTTTGAGATTAACTCCTAGTCGCTTTGGGATTCGAGCTGACGGAGGGGCAGTATTATTGGGCTTTGAGATTTGTGCCAAGTTAAAAAGAACGGTCCAGATCAAGTAATTGTAAAAGATTTCCTATTACCGTACCGGGGGTGATCTGAATTCCGTACCTAAAACAAATACCGAAACATAGCCCGTATTACACTATATATCAATTCACTTAAATCACCATATCTAAATATGCATCTAAACCTTAACAACCTAAACCAGTAAACCAAAATTTACTGTTGAGTGAATTATTATATTGAACACGTCGATCTCTAATATGCCACCTAGATACGCATATTACTATGTTGACCTAAATTAATTCTAAATGATATTTATACTGAATCTAACTCGCTTCAATTTTGATCTTTAATCTTATACACTAAATTTTTCATTAAATCGTACTTTCTACTTTTTTCATTAAATCGAAAACAAATTGTTCAATTTTCTATTTGTGATGCAAATATATTGATATTTCATCATATATTTTTTACGTGTGTTCCAAGTAACTCTCAAGTAGTTGAATTAAATGACTAAATATTTTTCTTACAGATGCTAAATATATTTTTTATTTTTGTTAATATATAATAAGATGATACTTTATAAATTTAAATTGAGTTATAATAGAAAAATAATAAATTAAATAATTTTATGAGTTTTTGAATTTAGAAGGATAAAATAATATGATGAATTTTAGAAAAAAAAACGTAATTTCAAAAGTTTTTAAAGAATAGGAGGAATTCATTTACAACATTTGTCAATTACAATATTTTACAACAATTTGATTTTGCGATTTTTAAAATTCAAACAGTCGATCCAGACCATTCAACATGATCTCTATCTTAAAATGTGCTAGGAGAGCAAATTTTATATTTTTTGAATTTTTTTACTAATTTATTAAGTATTTTATAAAACTGTTGTTTTTAATTAGTGAAAACAATAATTTTGTAAAATAATGATTGAAAATCCTAAATCGCTGAAAATGGTGTTCCACCGCAATAATGATTCGGTGGAAAAGAATTTGATGGGGGTATGTGGCCAATTATGATGTACTTGTGGCTGGATAAAAAAAGTGATTCATGAATAAAACCATTTTCTACTGATGAAGCTGTTGTTTTTTTAAAAACACTCAAGCGGCGGTGCTCTTTTTATACAAACTTTTTTGTTTAATTCTAATTTAAAAAAGTTTGAAATATTTTTCCTGCAAATTATTCGAGGATTTACCACTTATGTCGTACTAATAAAAAATTCTTAAATGAAGCGTCCCGAACACAAACAAACAAGCTCTTATTATAAGTGCAGAACCCACTCATCTATGGATAATCTGGTCCGATACCAATTACCAAATTACCGACCAGGGTCACCAGAGTCAACCTGCTCACGAGATCAATTTGGGTCCGATGCCCATCGGACTCAAAGTGAGTTCGATGGGTTCTATGAACGTTCGATTTGTTTAAGATTCGCGCCCTCGACTTTCTCGTCTGTTTTAAAATTCGTGCGCACGCGTAAAGAAGATCGGACGGTCTCGAAACCCAACCTGCTCTCCCTCCTCACTTGTCTTTACAGACCCGACTTCCACACTCGCAGTCCTACCTCCCCACTTCAATTAAAATTGCGTTTCTTTCTCCTTCTTTCTCCCCAACCAAAGGCGAAGGATAATGGCAGGTGGATCCGGCGGGGTAGCGGGTCTGAATCCGACCCTGATAAGGGTGATGGTGGTGATGCTGGGTCTGGGATTGGCTGGATACATCGTGGGCCCTCCTCTCTACTGGCACGTGGTAGAGGCTCTCGATGGCTCCTCCGGTTGCCCCCCTTGCACCTGTGATTGCTCCTCCCAACCTCTTCTTTCTATTCCCGAAGGTACCGTATACCTCCTTTATTGCATTTTTTTTCTATTTAATGGAGTATTTAGATCGTGGATCTGTTCTTATTTTGTAGAAGTTCTAATTCCTTTCCTATTTTGTTGTGCAGAATCGAGCAATTTTTCCATTGCAGGTTAGTGTCTGATTTCATCTCTTGTTTAGCTCTTTAGTTTCTGAGAGAGAATATGTATAAGCTAACAATTTTTGATGGAGGGTCAGTCATTTGTCGTAAATTAGTCGCTCAAGTTTGATTTGTTGAAAAAGTCACTCAACTTCTTCATTTGTCTTAATCAAGTAAATCTATACTTTTCCATCCAAAATGCTAACGGAATATGCTTATTCCGTTAGTATTTTGGACGGAATGGGAATATTCCGTTAAGATTTTGGACGAAAAAATATAAAGTAACTTGATTGAGACAAATGATAAAATTGAGTGACTAGAAAGAAAGAGACAAATCAAAACTTGAGTGACTAATTCGTGACAAATGACAAAGTTTAGTGACTTCCAGCGAAATTTATCCATTTTTGCTGCTCCACCTTTTACGAGATGGTTGTAGCTAAAAGATTAGAGGGTAAAATTGATAATTACAAAAATGTTCTGTCAGTATTACACCACCCCAATTGAACCATGAGAATAAATGTTCAATCTTGTTCTTGTAAACAACACTTCAAATCACCAGCAAGTTACCTAAAATTGCAGTTATTTGTACTGTATAGATAATTTGTTGAACAAGAGAGCTAATTAGTCAATTTATATCCAAACACAGAATTGAGGAATTATGTACTCTTAGAAGGTTATGGTAGTGGTACAGAACCAGTTATATTTTGTTTTTAGAATTGTCTTATCTTGTGTTTAATGCACATTTGAGGTTAAATTGGGAATAAATGGGATAAATCCATTGATAAATGGCATATTGAACAAATGCTATTCTGGCGAATTTGCTAAATTAAGGATAACAGTTTACTGATAAGTTGGGTTGACATGCCTATAGATTTTGCTCTTGTCAAGCCGATACCACAATTTGCTGAAATTTTTATTAATACCATTTCCAACAAAAAAATAAATAAGAAAACCACAAATTTTGGAGAATTCGATATTTACCAGGGCCGCAACGACAAATGGCGGTCCCATTAGGTGCCGCCATTTGTCGTTGTGGCCCCTCAAAACCAAAAAATGCACCGTAATATGCTGAGTTTTTTGGGTTTTTGAGGAGCCGTAATGGCGGCCCTAAGAATGAGGCCGCCATTTGTCGTTGCGGCCCTGGTAAAAATGGAATTCTCTGGTTTCAATGTTTTGGTTTTTTTTATTTTTTTTGGGAATGGTATAATAAAAATTTCGGCTTCTACAATTTGACAAGTAACTCTGCTGCTCAGTTTAAATTATTGTTGATTTTAGAAAACTTGTAAAATTGGGGATACCTATACAAAAGATATGGCCAAAAATGGCGAGTTTTGGAACAGATACTAGAACTTTGCGCGCCTTTCCAGGATTCCAATTTCAAGCAAGATAAAAAAAAATCATGACCCATTAATATGGTATGAAACCAATATTTGAATACGGCGACCTTTGGCATCCCTACTGAGCAAAGCTGTTTTAATGATTTTTTTTATTCAAACAAAAAACCAAATTAATCTCAGATTGTGCCAAACGGGATTCTGAGGTGAGCGAAGAGATGGACAAAAGCTTCACTGATGTCTTGGCTGAAGAGCTGAAGCTGAGAGAGGTGGAGGCAACGACAGCTCAACGGAAGGCTGATGTGACCTTACTTGAGGCGAAAAAACTCTCATCTCAGTACCAGAAAGAGGCTGACAAGTGCAGCTCTGGGATGAACACTTGCGAGGAGGCCAGAGAAAAGGCCGAGGCTGCTCTGACACAGCAGAAGAGGCTGAGTGCGTTGTGGGAGTCGCGGGCCCGTCAACAAGGGTGGAAACCTGGGAATGCGAGATCAGCGTAGGTTGAGTTCTGTTTGAGAGTAGGGGATTAATTTGGTTATATAAGCGGTATTTTCTCGTCACCAGAATAATGTTTTATTCCATTCAGACGTGCTTTAAGTATAAATCTAGGTTTAAGTGGGATATTCTGTTGGCGAGATTTACTTGTCTCTGGACCTATTGTCTGCTTTTCTGCATAACAGTTCATTTGTATTGGAATTTTAGATTATATATATAGGTTTATTTCCTGATATGATGCTATGTATTCCTGAATCCTGATAACATGATTTTTTTTTTTTTTTATTCTAAATGGTAATAAAAATGTGTATGTTTCTCATGTGTATGTTATCGTACTTGCTCCATAAAAAAAAGAAGGTTATCGTACTAGCTGCTTTTGATGGTAGTAAATTCTTTTCTAGTCTGAAATAATTGCATAAATTTCTTTTTAGTTAGAACATGTATCTCAACAAAAAAAGTTATAATGTAACACTACTTGATCGCGATGCTTGTGACCGGTCTAAATCAGAAGGATGAAGGTTAGGTGTGAAAACAGTATGGGTAATATCCGATCTGTATTCAATACGTATTCAAAAAATTAAATGTTAATATTTTATATTTGAATATCCGTGTGGATATGAATACTGATATAGTTGTAAATTTCAATTATCTGTATTGAAATAGTAGATATATATCATATATTTTAATTAATATTATGAAAAAAAATATTGTTATTCATCATTAAAATTAAATAAGTATTATGAACTTTGATATTTTTTAATATTTTTATAATAAATATGCGATATCTATATCTGATAACTAGGGCTGCAAACGACCGAATCGAACTTACCTCCAGTTTGAGTATGGTTTGAATTAATTTTGAACTAAGTTTGGTTCGAATTAATTTCGAACGAACTCAATTTCGAATCGAATTTTTTACGAACTCAATTTCGAACTTTTACGAACTTTGTTACAACTTACGAGTTATGACTTATGGCTGAGCCATAGTTCGAAATTACATCACTTCAATAAAAACTTAGGCATTTTGAATTCTAATTACACAGTACACCAAAGTTTATATCAAAGTTCATTACAAATACCAAATTTATATCAAACACCAAAGTTTAGTACAATCAATCAAAGTTCAGTACAATAACAGTATCCAAAGTTTTCCAAATAGCCAACAGGAGCAACATCACCAAAGTTAATAGAAATACAGAACAATCACCAAAGTCTTAGAATTATTACAAACCCAAATATTATTCTAAATAAAACATTAAAGTTCATTATAAGCAGAAATCAACGGTTCACGTTTGAGTTAATTTTGAACTAAGTTTGGTTTGCGAACCTATTTCGAACAAACTAGGTCCAGTTTGAGTTTGGTTTGAATTAATTTCGAACTAAGTTTGGTTTGAATTAATTTCAAACGAACTCAATTTCGAATCGAATTTTTTACGAACTTTTTCGAATCAAACTCGAATCGAATTATGAACTACGAATTTTTTATGCAGCCCTACTGATAACCGATCCGTATCCGTATTCCGAAAATAAAAAATATATGGATATGATTACCACTATTCGCTCCGTTTTCACCCTTGACGAAGGTACATGTACCTTGGGCTTATGATGGTTCGATTTGAGTTTATTTTGTATCAGCACGTGGCATAGGATCTTTGTGATAAAATAATTATTATCTGATTAGTTTTTTTTTTTTTCTTAAGTCCTGATTAGTTTATTGCTTTGACAGTTTCGACTCTTGAAGTTCAGAAGGAACGGAGATTTCAATTGGCCAATGCATTAGCTTAGTATATTACAATTGTGTCAAATAAAATGTGTGAATTCTATCTCCCAGGTGCCAACACAATATGCAATCCACCGGAATGTTAAAGACGAGCAATATTTAATTAAATATGGGCCTTATCTTTGGCTTGTTTGTGGAATATTTAATGTGAGCATGCACATGAAAAGGAAATAGCACTGCTCACTGGTCATACTCAGCAGTCAACAGTCAACACTGCCATTTTGCATTACTGCCCCCCTGATGCTCTATTATTTCTGAAATTCACAGCTTGACCAGCAGTGAAATGATAAATTTCTGCAAGCAGAACATAACAAGAATCTTTAATTTCGGAGTTTGTGTTGTCTTTGATGTTATTTTGTGGACCATTGGAGAGCAACCTATATTTATTTACAAGCGACAAAGCAATTCAAGCTATTATTCAATTGTGATTTATTGCCAAAAAATAGAAGAAGCATGTTTGAATGCACCAATAACAACAGAGGCTATTACAAAATATAGCTATTTTGAATAGCAATGTGCACACAAATAATATTTTTATTATTTGAAATAGTTAGAACAATTGTTATTCTCTATTCCTTGTAAATGTTGAAATAGTTAATATTCGAAAGTGTGAATAGAGAAAAAAAAATTTCCTTCTCGGATATCCGCAAACACAGTTCCGAAATAACAAAATTAATGCCACTTCTATCATTTCCACATCGTGACAATTCGTTTGAGACCCCACTTGTCTATCTTTCCTCATAATTAGCACCATGTTGATATTATTTTTTCTCAGTTACAACTATTAACTGTTCCAAATGTATAATTCAAATAATAATTTCCTAATCCGGATAGCACTAATATGAAAATTACTATTTTTTTCTCTATTCTTATATACTAATCACAAATTTTTCTATCATAGTTCCATCCAAATATACTATTAACAAACAAATTTAAAGCAAAATGTCCTGCACAATTTGTTAGCATGCTTGTTAAAATAAAATCTAGCAAATGACATTTTCTTTGGATAAGGAAAACTATTTAATATTTCTATTACATAAATTGGTGAACGCAAAACTATTATTCGAAAACCTGACACAGAGAACCTTTGATTTCTGTAAGTTTATGAAAGTACCCTTTTGCCGTGCTGTATATGCTATGTAGGTTGGACTATATATACCTTATCTTTTGAGATTCATTTCCTATTCGATCAAACTCGACCATACCAATCACAATCTAGAAGATATTTCATTTCTTAAGTGCGTCCCATTAGAAGGGACTACTTACACAATTATTTAATATTATATTTTAGGTTTATTATCACTGTGTCTTAATTTGTTTAACTGCGTAAACTTCGGTGAATTTTTCATTTTAACTTCTTTTTTTCACAATTTATATAGCAAAGTTTATCTATCACAATGTTTACATTCATTTATAAGTTCCTAATGCTTCTTATTGTTCTAATGCTTGATGTACATGGCGCTATCAATTATAATCAATCAATCTTTTCATCCAAAAATTATAATGAACCGTGTGCCAATTAAATGCACACTTAACTCCGAAGAAATTCTTGGTGAAAATAGTAAATTGGCCCACTTAAATGAAATAGCATGATTGGAAGGATATTTATGCAAAATTCCCAATTATATGCAGAGACGTACAAGCCCCAGTCACAGGCTGTTCGCTTCTAAAATCTTCTTTCTGACTCCACTGTGCAAGATTCTACTACTTTGTACTTCCCTTCTTAGACGCCACTCTACTAAAATCGAACCCTCTAATAATATGACATCTCATCTGTAGGAAGCAACTTACTTTCTGATAGCAGTACACTTAATTTTAATAATTCCGGGTACATTGACGAATTCACTCGCTCTGTGGCTCCCAATTTAAATTTCAAATTTCCCCACCTGATATTCTGTAAAAAACGCCTGCTTTTAATTTTCATTACATTCCAAAAGGAAAGAAAATCAAGAGCTAAATACGCTCCTAACACTTCGCCTTCGTTTTGCCTCTTTCCGATTATATACATCTCTTCTACCTCCGAAAATGCCAAGAAATTATAAAAAAATGAAAAGATAATCGATAGAGGAGGGAAGAGAGAGCTCTACCTCAGTCGATCTTGTTTATATTTAGTACAAATATGGGGTGGTTCTTTGATTGCTTTCGGGTTCAAAATGAAGGGAAAGGGAGGAGAAGTCATAGCTTCTCCAGCTCAATTTCGTCTAGAAGCAAGGTACAAGTTGAATTATAGCTGCTAAGTTTTGCTATTGTTTTTGTTCCAAAAAATTTCGAGTTTGACTTCCTTTATCATTGGAAAATTGTAGGTTAACGAGAACTTATTATCAAAAAATCAGATCCCGTCTGCTATATTGCAAAAAAAGAAAGGTGCTATTATCAATATTTCCGAATTTCCCCTTTTTGTTGTAATTCTTCAATGCCTTCCTTTCCCTTTTAGTGATAATGGCTTCTTGTTTACCTTTGTTTAAATTTTCTTAAATAGAAGATACAACCCCCTTTGAGCAAGTCACGATTTTGAAATCCACAAGCAATCATGAACGGAATAGAGAAAACAAGGATCAGGTATTCAGTTACATTTCACACTAGTTGTAGCCTAATAGTATGTTAGTTCTACTCCACATGGCACTGGAAATGAAGAATCCCTCTTCTCTATATACTAATTTATTTTTGAAGATTGTATCAAAGTACTTATTACTATGTGTAATTGCAGAATTATGAGTGCAGGCCAGCTTCAAAAAACCAGCTGTCCACTGTGTTTCTACGAGAAGGTATCCTAGTTTGCAAATTATATATAGTTCAGGATCACCGCACCAAATTGAAATACTGTTTTTATTGCGAGATCAACATTATGGACTTGCAAAGTATGGTGCTATCAATATTCAATTTGCATCTCTTTTGGCATGATTTTGCTTTATCGCACAGTCTAAGGTAGCTAAGAGTTGACAAAAGGAATCTTAACTATAGATTCCAGCACGATTCAGGCCGAACAAGCTGCAAATTTGAGCTAATCAATATGATTTTTTTCATTTTTAGATTTAGAGGAAGATGCTCCACTAGAGAAAATTGAAGATGTAAAGCCAATGGAAAGAACCAGTACTGGTATGCCCAAAAAAGAACACAAGCATGAGGTATGCCTTCTATATCAAATAACTTGTTCTCAAATGTCTTTTAACAGATATAATCTGAAACATAAGTCACATAATATGTGTCCTCATTTTGGTTGGAGTCCCTGTAAGGTACATACCAACAAAATGGTGATCAAAGCAAAGAAAATATTAGTTTTTTTGACAATTGCTTTTAACCTACATGTAATGTCAAAGGTGGCATATCAATTTCAGAGAATAAAAACTTGAGCCTTCCTATTGAAACTTTTTATTTATTTTATTGGTTGTAAGTTTCTGAGCCTTCCTCATTATCATATTGTTAACTTTCAAGTAATAGTTATAGACTGAACAGCCTTTTTAGTTAATTTATATATAACTAAAGAGAAATATATTCAAATATGAGACCTAACAAAAAACAATTAATTAGTTAATTTATATATTTAAATATAATAGTCTAATAGAAATATAACTAAGCACTTTAATTCTGAAAATTGTCAAAAGAAGATCACTTGTAATAATGATGCCTGTAGCAGTCTGTTGTTGTCCCAGTGAATGCATATGGATTAAGTCCTTCATTTCTTTGTAATTTTTTCAATTTTAAACTCAAAATCCCATTTTAAGCAGGAAAAGGATCCTTACACCAAAGAAGACACTCCAAAATCTTCAAAATCTACTGCTTCATCGACCGATTCAAAACTGACCAACTCATTCATAGACAAACACATACTTGAAGAAGAGAGCCCCAATTCCATCATAAAAACTCCAGTTCCAAACAATGAAGCTACACCAGATTTGTGTAATAGTACTGACTCAGAACTCGCGGCAATGAGCCTCTCTCAGTGGTTAAAACCCCCAAAACCATTTGACATTTTCTCTACCAAGTCTCAGTCTGGTAACAGTACAAATCCGGATAGGCCCATTATTGGTTCAGTCGCAACGCACTGGAGCGAGGAGTCAGAGACTGTTAGCATACCTCCTCCTAAGGTCTGGGATGGGAAAGGTATACCAAATTCGACAAACAAGTACAAAGAGGTACAAGTCCATATTGGTTTCTCTTTTTCTTTGGGTGTAATATTTGTGATTGAAGTGTTTAGCATGTGCAAGGATTTATGTGTTTGACAAAAGTACCTGGTCAATCAGTCTAGGAATTAATATTCCCCTTGATTTACAGTTGTTGCAAAAAAAATAGAGAAAAATTGTTTGGCTTTCATGGGTTGAGACTGGCGTTCAGTAGCTAAATTAGGGTTCCATTGGGTCTCCAAAATGTTTTTCTAATTGGTACCTTTATCTTATCACCACACTACAAGAATTTAGGGAAAAAAGAGCAGTGCTGGCATATTAATCTCTTAGAGCTTTTGTAATTAGATAGATTGTGTGCTAGTTTTGTAAACTATGTACCACTTAAGTCTACGGGATCGTTACTTGGTCAGAATATATTTTGAGCAGGATCAAAAGGTGAGTTGGCATGCAACACCATTTGAAGAGAGGCTAGAGAAGGCCTTATCAGAGGAAAAGCTCAACTCACGGAGGTTTTAATATTCGAAATCTTGTCTTTTATTTAGTATGTATTACCTTTTCTTCTCAAATAATTTTCCCTTTTTTGTGTTATCTTTTCTAGGATATGCTCTACAAGCATCCCACTAGAATTTACTGATGAAGGGGAGGAAAGTGACACAGCTGCATCCTAGAAAGGGAAGTTTGATTTACTTCTTGAATTCTGACACGAACCATTATTTTGAAAATGGTTTGACATGCCATAGTTTTGTTATACAGGGGTTTTCTTTTGTACCTAAGAAGCACTAATTGAATCTATTAACTTGGTGCTGTATAAATGTTACTGTGTGGTATGCTTTTTGTCTGGATAATATAGATGTTATCTGGCTGGCATAAATTTACCTTTCTACTTGTGTTGTTGTTGTTGTTATAACTTGCATCTAATGGTCTGCAAGTTTGTCATAGCATTTTTTTGTTCTAATATTATATTATGCCACTTTAATTAATGGAAAACAATGAGGGAGGAATTGTATGCCTACCTTTTGGTGCCACATCATAAAGTGGTTGCACTTGAATTCAGTTGACATTTATTTGCTGTAAATTGTAAGTGAAGAATGTATGTTGGAAACTGTAGCACTTGCAGCTCTTCTTGTTTTTGAAATTTAAAATACAAAATATGTGGTAGGTTGAATTTGAACTCAAGTCCTTACACTCACAATATAGCTCTACCAACCATAGTGACAACTTAATTGTTCGGGAAAGGTTCGGTGAGATCAAAAATTCATGATTCGGGTATAATTTAGGAATGATTCGGTACAATAAGGAAGCAAAAAAAAAAAAAAATTTAAAATTTTTTTTTTAAAAAAAAGTAAAATTTTATTTTTTGCGTTTTTATAGCGAATAATTCTTAATTCTCGTTTTATTTGCAAATAAAATGTATTATACGTTTTTTTACGTTTTAAATGGAGATCGGTTCGGTAACGTCAAAAAAATGTTTAATACGTGAATAAAATGCAAATATATTGTGAGTGCTGTCACTATGCTACCAACTAGATTACAAGTATACATTTTATACTTTATAAAGGGAGCTAGACTATATAAAAAGTTTTAAAAAAATAAAATTCAATTTAATTTCAATATACATAATTAAATTTTTGAAATCATAGGAGTGGCTTAGCCACTCTTGGTTAACCTTTAGATCCGCCCTTGCCAGAACCTATAATTGACATTGTCTGTAATGCATGCACTATTTGTTAAATAGAAAGAGGGCGAAGGTTTGAATATTCCATTGAGAATTTGGATCTTGAATTGTTGGCACGTGAAGGTAGAAAAGGTAGGCATTAGATCTCTAAAGCACTGATATATGTAACGTATGTAAAATAGATGATTTTTTATTTATTATATTAGGCATAAAATATATGTACATCTTTTCTTCTAGACTTGATCTTCAGTTCATAGCACTGAGAGCAGCACTGGTTATTGTTGTACAAAAGGCAGCAAACGATAATTGCTATTAAAAATAACCTTTTTTTTGTTATAAACAAGAAACTCAATTTTGTTTAACATAAAATTGCAACATGTGATTCATGTTGGAAGTTCGAATTCTAGAGTAAATTTTGTTTTATATGATTTTAGTTGAGGCTTATTAGTTCCTTTATGTTCCATTTTTGTTTCAATGGTACCTTTACATGATCAGTTCCTTGCTGATGATTAGAGATGTGTCCAACGATGAATTGTACACAAATTTTTTTTTTCAATTTATTGTCTGTGAAGATAAACTCTTGCCCAGTAATGGTTGGTAAGCTCGCCTTTAGTCAATTCTGAAAGTCCATCATTGTTCAACGAAACCTAGTCCAATTGCAGTCATTTTTGTTTTCTATTTTTTTTTTCGAAGTCTTTTCAGCAGTAAACATTGAATGATATTTTTTTGTATTGAAAAACAAATAATATTTTTTAGAAAAAGGTTTTTTCCTTAGAACTAATAAGAATTCATAGGAAATTTGAAAAATCCGATCAATAAAGTAACATCTACCGCAGGGTAAACCACCTTCTCTCCGACTTCCCAGCTAGAGAGAGGTCAACAATCGACATAGACAATAACCCCAGTTCTCATTCTCTGAAATCATACTAGCCTTTTCGTATGGTAGAAAAGGGTTTTTGAAACCGAAAGTTATCAGTTCAAATCCAAGGAAGGACCTTTTCCACTAAACTCAAGTGTTATACCTTGTTTTTCAAGCAAACTCTTTTTTTTTTTTAGAAGAAATAAGTCATATAATGAATTTGAATTTTTTGCAGTTTTTTAGTTATATTTCAAAAATGGGATAGTCGTTATCATAATGACTAATTATGAGTAATTGAATTTTCTTAGGAGTAATCTGCCCATAGTGACATAACCCTCTTCAAGTTTCATTATTTCAATTTGGTCTTCTAGAAGGTGTAACCGATATATTCTAGAATATTCGAAATATTCAATTATTTATTTGCAAACCAAAAAAGTGTTATTATTTCTTTCTTACCTGACTCAAGCAAATTATGATCGGACGGTCCATTTAACATAGCACGAATCTCAAAACAGACCCCCTACAGTCTCAATAGGCACCGGATTGAGTTTAGCCCAGATAGAATTAATCTGGGCCGGCCGTTGCAATTTGCTTGAGTCAGGTACCTGGGAGGATATCTGTCCTGTTGAGACAATTGTCTGATTGATGGGTTGTTTTAAATTATTTTCTAACTTTATTCAATGAACTTAGATTTAAAGAAAAAGAAGAAAAATTAGCTTGATCCTTTTTGTTTGGTTATGGGCTTTTGAACTTAACAACTATTGCACTTTATAAAGTTTTGCACTATGATATTTCAAAATGATTTATTAGCAAAAGTAAATGTATATAGCTCTATGTTGAGGCTACACCTAATGCAATTTAACATGAAATATTTAAATTGTTCAAAATCCTTTATAAAACATATTTATGCTATGGACAACATTTCTAGAAACATGATTGTAACTATTGCTCCAAGTATGAATTGTCAAACTAACACCCAGGTATATTTTTCGGCACTGAACCTGTACATGCACCAGTGGAACAGAGATTATTGGAAGTATATTGAAAGCAATATCCTGATTAATCTACCGGTAATCATGAATTATGCTCTGATTCATATACTCCATCATTCTCCCAAGCTCGTCCCAGCTTCCGTCTTTATGGTACCACTCATTGACAAGTGGATTAAGACCATTTGGATGGATTGCCGCTGCTGGATTTTGTACTGTTGGATTCATCCACCTTCCCTGGTTCGTTTGATTCATTTCATCAGAATAGTTGTAACTCGACACTGGATGATCCACCAAAAATTGTGAATCAACATAGTTATTGGGGTTTCTATTGTCAATTTTATACCGGTCTCCTCCATCATACTCGAGACTGCTAGTGTTTGAGCTGGAATACTGATCTATTGAGGTTTTCTTACTCGTGGCTTCTCTGCAATTTTGTGGATTTTTTTTGTAAGTAGCACTTCTCTTGAAAATTCGACAAATTGTCCAAACCTCCTGCATTAGTAAAATTTTAGTTTGATATTACTACCAAATAATGAAGCCCAGAGATATCATGAACTAGTTCTCTATTCTTCCTTAACAAAAAATGTCAACCAAAAATTGATAGAACCAGACAAAAATTAGAAGTCATCCGAATAAAGTTTAAAGACAAATGAAAGAAAATGAATTCTCACAGCTTCTTGAGTGGTAGGAGGGGCACTATCATCCTTCTTTGAATCCAAAGGAAGACGATACTCATGCATCATCCAATCGGTTTTCGTCCCCTTGCCAGCAGAGCCTCGATAATAAACCAAGGATTTCTTCAGTCCGATACAATCACAGGCGATGGTTATGCTGGATGGATATATCGGTCGGTCAATACCGGTCGCCTTCCAGAAACCTGAACCCGTCACTCTATTTGGTCTAATGCTATTTCTGTACTTCCTTCCTCTTAGGCAAAAGAAGTACCATTCTTTCTCTCCTCCTCCACTGCTGGTTTCTAAATTTGCCATGAAGACGCAAGAAAAGAACAAAAAAGCTTATCAGTATATCCTTGTGACGGTATGATCATAAAATAAAAAAGTTGAATTACAAGTTGTCCCAATTTCAGTGGACAAAGAGGTGGTGCTTTATGTGTGTGCCGTTGGTAAAAGAGAACCCAGAGGATAGCCTAATAAAGGTATACATCTAGGTACAACAAATTTAGTGTTGAATATGATTTTTAAGAAATTTTGTAAAAGAAAATTCATCGCAGGTGTGATTATTATTTCTAAAACATCTATTCATGCTTAGCTAGCTAGACTTACCGTTGAAATTAATATATAAACAGAAGTTAAAAATGAATCACTCGAGCAGTCACAACAATTCGCGTACTCATAATTGCTAGAGTGCATAGTTAATTTTTCAATTAACTTTGTACACTTGTTGTTTAATAAAATTCAACTTGGCAGCCTCTGCCAAGGTTAAAAAAAAAAAAAAAAACTTAGTGCACTTACTTGGAAGGTCCCATGGATCAAACTTGTAGATATTAACCTCTTTAATAATCTCTATACTCAGCTTCTTCTTGTCGACCTTTCGCCGAAGATAAAATGCGACAAGTTCTTCATCTGTTGGGTGAAATCGAAACCCCGGGAGCATGGTTTCTTCATCTTTCTCTTCTTGTGCAAGTGCTCTTAACATGACCTCCTTTCCACATTTTCTCTTCTTTAGATTTTCCCTTTCCATCATTATATCTTGTTAGAGCTTTTCTTTTTTCTTTTGTCTGTACAAATTGTTATACTAAGCTGTTTACCTCTCTCTTATTTATAGAAGCACACCTGACACCTTGGCAATGAGAAAAGGATGTGGGGGCATTGGTCAAGTTCTTTGCATTGACTATCTCTCTGCTTTCAATTGCTGATTGCTTGTTTGGAAAGCAATATATCATAATGTGTATCTCTTTCAGTATAGTTTGTGGACCCCTAATTTACATTGATGAAGAAGATGGTTCTTGATTAACCAAATTAGAAGAAACTATATATGATTTCCTATGAACAACCCACACACAATTACAAGTAATGTTAATGTTAGCATCCACTTCTATTATTCGTTATTTGTTTTATGTTTGGATGAGCTCATTTTTCCTTGACACTAACAGTCACACCCCAAGCCAGGAATATATAGAACCAGATCAAACCAGCAACGCACGAGGGGAAGGGCGCAAGGGTCAACCTTGCAGAGGGCAGGTGAGTTAATCGCGCGCCTAAGCGCGATTTAGTCATCGCGGTACAGAGGGACGGGATGACTGACAAGACAGCGCGCGCGCGAGAGAGAAACGAAAACCCTCGGGTGTTCTCCGCCTCAGCGCGAAAGAGAGGAAGGGAGATGGCGGCCCCCATAGGCAGAGAGAGAAGAGTCCGGATCCCCTA
Organism: Carex myosuroides; assembly: GCA_028015225.1. NCBI lineage: Eukaryota > Viridiplantae > Streptophyta > Magnoliopsida > Poales > Cyperaceae > Carex > Carex myosuroides. The sequence continues at coordinate 2,474,264 of CM051489.1, read as the reverse complement.
AAGTAACCCAATTTTTGAGTTTAGACGTGTACGGTGCCTATTCGGTGGTAGCGCAGGGGGCCAGTATTATTTGTGGGGTCCAGGTTCTTTAAGATTCGTGTTAGAGCACCTTGGACGGTTTGGATCAAAAACTCAAAAATTGGGTTACTGCACTGGATCTGAATTCGAGAGAGAAGGGAGAGAAGGGGAGAGGGGTTAAAAGGGTTTCGGCTTTGAGATCCGTGCAAAACTAAAAAATGAACGGCCGAGATAAATCGAAATCAATTAAAGACTTTAAATTCGGGGATCCCTTAAAAATAATTCATTTAGAATTCGAAGTAATTAAACGAATTTTGCGTTTAGACTTTAATACGTACTTCTCGATGGTTCTCGGTTTATTCATAATTTATTTGTTTACTTGTTTAATTATTAACTAAAATGTTTATTAATAAGATCGTGTTTAATTCGGAATTTCGTATTTACAAGAATTAAAACTATTAATTTATGAGTTTTAATTTGAGTTAACGTATAGATCAACATAATTTATTCAGTTTAATAAATTCTTTATTTACTTAATTACTTTCAAAATTTGTTAAGTTTTAAATTAAAATTTTTAATTTCCTAAACTAATAATTTGATTTAATAGATAATTATATAAACAATTCATTTAATTAATTATTTAACCCTTTGTTTGAAACTAATTAATTAACCGAAGTTTTAATTAGTTGAAATTTTTTAAATATTAAGCTAATTAATTATATTTAATTCTACGGGTTATAACACTAACATTGTTAGCATTCTATGTCAACAAAACATTATTAGTGTTAGCGTGCTGTTCATTTTTCAAAGTCCTATTTGATGTTCCTTGACTAAAATAATATATTCAATTTTTATACTTTTCTCATCTTGGTAATAAATTAAATTGTGATCCTTGACTAAAATATCTTAGATAGTCCATATTGATTTCATGGAACAATTATAATTTAATTAGAAATTTATGTTCACAGGCGTTAGTATCATTTTTATCTTTGGATCAACAATTATTAGTATCCAATCTATTAAATTTGTTACTACAGAAATTAGACCTGAATATTTAATTTTTGTATTTCCATAGTTAATGGAAAAATGAAGATCAATTATAATATTTTTTTTCTAATAGAATTGATGTACTGATCAAAATTCCAATAAAAAATTAATTAGCTTACATTACATGCACGAGTTACGTGGCAGTGGCATTCCACTAAAGTGGCTGCTAACATATAGAAAACATAGAGAAGTCCAACAGTAGCACTGTCTTGCTGTTTTGACTCTTGACTGCCGACTGGTATCTACTTATCTGTTCATTTTCCAACTGCATTTGGCCTTTTTGTTGCTATTATTAATTCCAACTCCAATTCAAACAAACAGAGTTCTCTGTGCTGCTATTATTAATAAAAGAATCAACATAGCATATTTTCGACACCAATAACTGTTTGACAATGGTAAACTAGTCTCCAAGAGATCGATGTGCACCTCAAGCGAAGAGGAAACCTAATAAAGGTTTCCGATGGCAAAGATTTGTGAGATGGTGGTTCACTGAGGTGTAACAATGGTTGGTAGTTTTTTTTTTTGAAGGTCAGTAAAACTGACATTTTGATTAATATAAAAAAAAGTTAATTACAATCAAAACCCACTTATTTACAACCTAATTATTTACAGATTTTAAGAAAATCCCATCTCGGTATTTAGCCCTAACCCACCCCTGATCTAACTAGATAGCCAATTCGCTGCCTCTTGCTTGGCCTGGTATGTGAGTTGAGCAATCTGCATGCTCTTTCCTGTGAATAGTCTTCTGTTCCTCTCTTTCCACAGTGTCTAGCAGCCTGCCGCCTAGATCACATCCCATTTGGTTCTGTCTGCCACTGACATGACCTCCCTTGGGGTCCACCAAAACTCATACAATTCGTCAGTCTGGGCTGACATTCGCGTTGGCCTCCCTAGCAGTGATTGCCATAACCTCCTAGAGAAAGGACAATTATATAGCATGTGCCGTGATGTTTCCATCTCCGTGGTAGTGCAAAAGTGGCAACACAGTCTCACATTACAGCCTCTGATTCTCAAGTTTTGTTGTGTAAGTAATTTGTCCTGTATCGCCACCCATAGGAAAATCTGATCTTGGTTGGGATCTTAATTTTCCATAGAGCTAAATTAGTTGGGGTAATCACTCCACTATCCTGTAACATGCGTAAGCCGATGATATCAAAAAAATCCCATTGGCCGTCCATTTCCATTCCAACAGTTGTCCCGATTGCCCTGACAGTTGTTGTCTGCTAGCGACGGATACACTATAGAACTCTGACATATCAATAAGGGATATTAGGAAGGAGTACCTTGGATTGTTGGATAGTTGAGCAGAGTTGCGGATGCCATACAACATTCTGAGCGTCTGCCCCCACATACCAGAGGCTTCATTGTCTAATTTCCACAACCACTTTGTCAAGAGAGCTTGGTTTTGTGTTTCGAGATCGAGAATACCCATTACTCCATTTTTTCGAAGTGCACATACTTTATCCCAGGCCACCAAATAGTTTATACCCCTACATTTTTTATTTCCTTTCCAAAGGAATTGCCTCCTTAATCTATTTATGTGTTTTATGACTCCCTTTGAGATCTTGATAGCCTGCATGTAGTGTAGTGACAATGCCGTGAACACTGCTTTGACGAGTGTCATCCTCCCACCATAAGATAGGAAGGCCGATAGCCAAGATTCCAATTTTTACTGCGTAGACTCAATAAGTGGTTGGAAATTCGCCTTCCTCAGTTTCCTGATCGACAGTGGTAGGCCTAGGTACCGAATTGGTAGGGTAGCGACCTGCGAGGATAGTATTCGCTGGACCACTGGCACTAGTTCACTTAGGATCGCAATTGGGACGAAGCTACTTTTTTGCAGGTTAATCCTTAACTCTGATAATCTGCCGTATGTATCCAATATTCTAGCCATTACCTTCAAAGAAGTTGGGTGTGCCTCTGTGAAAATGATCGTGTCGTCAGCATATTGGATAGCCTGAGGTGGTACAACCATTGGTGAGTTCATTATCAGAAAGGAACTCTGAATGAACCACTTCAATCAGTCAGCTACCAGGATAAATAACATTGGAGATAGGGGGTCTTCCTATCGCAATCCCCTCTCGTGTTTGAAGAAAGGTGTCAATTCCCCATTTACCTTTGATGTCTCGTTATTTTGTCCATATTCTGACCGTAGTTTGTATTAAAACCTGTGCCTAAAACTTTGAAGTCATATTTATTTCATTGAATATCTGTAGGATGTGGTACTGCTGCGCTTTTGTACTTATTTTGCAAGAAACGGGCAAAACAGAGAAAGAATCTAGAATATGAAGGCCTATACACGGACCGTGCACCATATACATGCGGACCGTACACCCTCTGCTCGACCACAGACTGAAGACACACGACCGTGCACACTCCACCTTACCAGGACACAGGCACACGGTTCGTGCATCCATGCATACGGACCGTGCATGCATTTCCGGAAACAGAAACCAAAGAAGGAAATAGATGCCAGCTGGGGAAGGTCGCGAATGAAAGGCATTAAAGCGAGATCCTGGGCAACAGAGAGCTCATTCTGGACCAGGGATCGAAACCTAGGGTTTGGGAGAAGACGGCTTGGCTTGGAGAAGAAGAAGAGAGGACGAAAACGAGAGTTTTGCAACGAATCTTCTTGTTTCTTCTAGTTTTATCATGAACCTTATCTTTGCTATTTGTTTATTTAGCTTTTTGACTATGTTAGGCTAAACACTTTGTTTCTAGGGTTAAGATGCAGTCGAATGTTTAGTTTTATTTACTAGTTACTTGGAATTTGTGTTGAATCTTGTGCTTGCTTGATTGTGTAGTATTTTATTGCTTAGTTGAATTTGTTTGAATTGAATGGTTAGTCCGTTAGATGAAAGGCCTCATCTAGATGGTAATATTACCTTGATATTCACTCGACCAAACTAGGTATTTGAGATAGGTTTGTGAGCCGAGAGGTGAAACCAAGTAGTAGCCGAAAGGTGAACTTTTCCTCTCGTCGAGAGATCGAGGTTATCTTTAGTAAACCAACAAGTGACTTAGAGTAATTATGCCAACAAGCGAGAGTTGAGGTTTAAGAACCCTGAGAGGGCAGAAATTGAGTTCCGTACTAAGTAATAATTAAGCCAACATACGAGAGTTGAGGTTTAGGGACTCAGGTACGGTCAATAGAACCTTGCACAGAGAAACAACACAGAAACCAGTAGTCGCTGTATCAACTTGAGGGCCACACGGACCATGTATGAGAATACACAGCCCGTGTACGTTACACACGGCCCGTGCATGAAAGTGCACAGACCCGCACCTTGAGGCTAAGCTGAGACGAAGTCAGAAACCATATGAATCCCTTTTTATTCATTCTTAAACCACTTATTGTTTTCAATCTATTTAGAATATTAAATACCCCAAATCAACCTTTGCATACTTCTAGAATTTCTCATAGATTGAGTAGAGTCCGGTAATTATCAGACCGTCCTTGTGAATTCGACACCCAGCTATACCCAACTTCCGTTGTAAGCTTGCAACTGAACTGAGTAGAACTAGGTATTAAACGCCTATACGCTTCTGAGCGAACAACCTTTATCGCCGAGTTGACGATTTGATAATCTCCAGTAAGGCCACGATCCACCTAGGCGGGAATCCTCTTTTAACAAGGAGGTTTGTTAAAAAAACACCAGTCAACTGTGTCGAATGCTTTTGCAAAATCCACCTTATACAAAATTGACGGAATCTTCAAATTATGGCAGCAGTTTAGGTACTCCCTAGCCACTAGAAAGGATTCCATGATTGATCTCCCTTTGACGAACACCGTCTGGTTGTTTGACACCAGGCACCGGAGATGTGATTGCAATCTATTAGCCATTATCTTAGCAATGATCTTAGCGGATGTGTTTGTCACATTGATTGGTCTGAAATCAGATACCATTGAAGCTCCTCTTTTTTTGGGGACCAAGGTAATTGTCGATTTATTTATAGGCCGCAGGCTCTTACCCGAGTAGAACCCCTTAATGCAACTAATTGCATTAGGGCCTAGTATGTCCAAAAGGATTGATAAATCTCTGCCGGGTCCACTTGCTTTACCCTTAGGCAATCCATGTACCACTGTCTTGACTTCTTCATCTGTTATGTCAATGTCTAACTGCTCAAGTACTGCCTGTCACTGTGGCCCTACCCTACCTGTGAGATCAAATGGGTCTCTGTCCGCCTGACCAGTTCCCAGTAATGATCTGAAGTGAGCAAACAAGACCGTTTTTAGATCATCACTATTGACAGGATCTCCCGTTCCTCGCAGTTTAGTGTTATGGTATTCATATTTTTCCGACCATTGGCCATGGCATGGAAATATTTGTATTATTTCTCCTAACCTGAGCCATCTTGCTCCCGATCTTTGCCTCCATCTCTCCTCCACTATCCTTGATAAATTAAAAATATGTTCTCTAAGTGAGATTCTTAAATGAAATTCACCTTCATCAAGTTGCCTGACCTCCTCCGCATGATCCAGTTGCTGAACCACCCATTTAGACCTGCGTAAGTAAGTGTTATGTTGCTTGTAGGTGTCAGCCGCCTATCTACTGAGCGCCTGCTGTGTGGCTCGAACCTTCTGTTGTAGGCATTTAACCGGGTCCGAGCTTGTTGCCCTGATTCCCACGCATTTTGAATGATTGCCCTGATATCCGGGTGTCTTAACAAAAAATTCTCAAACTTGAATATTCTTTTAGGCGGGGGAACATGTCGTTTCATATGCATTATAATCGGGGAGTGATCTGATGCTGTCTGATGGCCATCCTTAAGTGAGTATGAGCCCCCCATTGAATTTCATTAGTTTGAGATTAGAGCCCGATCTAATTTAGAAAAAAGTTAGTGCTGATCTTTTATTAGACCAGGTAAAAGAACGGCCGACCAAAGGAATATCAAATAGGTGAAGGTCATGCAAGAGATTATTAAATTGTATCATTGTTCCTAAATTAGAATTGGAGGCCGTTGTGTCCACATGTGAGAGGATCATATTGAAATCTCCAACTATTATCCATGACAAGTTTAGAAAGCTACTTTAAATAACAATACCATTTCATCCAAAAATTATTGTCTAACATATATATTTACTATTCAGAAAAGTGTTAGAATTGCAATTTCTGAATATTCCTCAAAAATAGAATAACGAAAGAGAATCAACTTTTTTTTCATCTTTTATAAATCATTAAAAATAGAATAACGAGAATCAACTTTTGATCTAGTGACAAATGCAATGCGTGAATTTGTTATCTTCCATAAACTATTTTTTTGTCATATTTCCGTATATATTTGTCCATATATATTCACATTATCAATAAATTTGTCCAAGTTAATTGAATGATGAGAATCATCCGGATAAGAAAATCTTTTGTGGATATTAACTAATTAGGTAGCTTGAAGTCCATCCATGCATTAATCAGAAAAAAAAAGTTGACTGAATGACGGGATTGATGAGCCAAAGAGAAATGGGTTGTGTCCGGGTGTCAGCATCGAAAATTTGAAAGTATTTCAAAGTAGGGTATTGAAAACGGGCCGGGTCGGGGCGGTCCGGTCCAAATCCGTCCGGTCCACGGGTTGACCCGGACACGGGTTAGTCCGGGTCAACGGGTTCAGTCGGGTAGGGGTACCCGGATTTATTTTGAGTCGGCCAATCTGAACCCGGCCTAAACCCGGCGGTTAGGTCGGTCCAGGGCGGGTCAGCGGTCTGATCCGGGCCGGTTCGGTTTTGTTTTTTTTTTCCTTTTTTTTTGTCAAACCATCACAGAGGCAAACCGAGCATAACACAGAGGCAAAAAAAAAAATTCCGAATTTTAAAAAATTCAATAAATCTAAAATAAATCCGAATTTAAAAATAAATCTAAAATCTAAATTAAATGTAAATCTAATTTAAATGTAAATCTAAATTAAATATAATCTAAATTACATTAAATTAAATCTAAATTAAATATAATTTAAATTAAATTTAAATTAAATATAATATAAATTAAATTATCTAACCTATTTGTAGTTTTGTACCTTGGCTTAAATTAAAGGCAAGTAGGCAAGACAGAGGCTAACCAAGCCAAAGGCAGCGCAAGCCAGAGGCAACACAAGCCAGAGGCAAGTAGGCAGCGCAAGCCAGAGGGAAAAAAAAAAATCCCAATTTTGAAAAATTTAATAAATAAAAAATAAATCCGAATTTAAAAATAAATCTAAAATCTAACCTATTAAAAATAAATCTAAAAAATTTCCTTTTTAAAAAAAATTTCAAATTCCAACGGGTTGGGTCGGGTAGGGTCGGGTTGGCTCGGGTCCCGCCGGGTTTTCGGCGGGTTCGGGTCGGGTTTGGGGGGGTTAGGTCGGGTTTAGTCAGGTTTAGTCGGGTTCGGCCGGGTTAGACCCGGATCTCGGGATTTGGGTCTGGGTTAGTCCGGTTTAGGGTCGGATTTGGACGGTTCGGTCCGGGTTTAGGCCGGTCCGTGTCGGGTTCGGGTTGGCGGGTTCAAACGGGTAGGGTATAGGCGGGTTTGGCCCAGAAAACCGGATCCGACCCTAGTGAAACCCGGCCCACCCGTTAGGACGGTCCGGTCCGGGTTTTAGGGTCGGATTCGGGTCGGTCTGGGTTCGGGTCACGGGTTTCCTCAGTCCGAGTCGATCCGCCCGGGTAAAATCAATACACTATTTCAAAGGGTTCTGTAAATTTAGTTAATTAATTTTAATCAGGTATAAAAGAATCTGCGGCGAGATAAAGATAAATATGAATGGAAGGACATAAAATTTATCCATTTAACACAAAAAATCTCTCCAATACGATGTCTCTAAACTGATAGTTTGACTTATGTCCTGACTTGCAAGGTTTAAATTTGAATTTTTGGGATAACCCCTAGTGATGAAAAATGCTTGCTTTGGAAGCTAGCGAGCGACCATGTCATTAGTGATTAGTCATAGGCGCATAATTCCATATCAGACAGTAATACTATACATTATACATACCTTTCTTTAGTTGAACTCTTGGAAACGCTTATGTCACAGTGACGTCAGACATTTCATCATGTGTTGGAGGTCCGTTAAAAAAAATATTTGAAAATGAATGAATTCTAGAATGGGGGCTTCTCAGAACAACTGTTGAAGAGATGGTCGGATCAATTAGTTTAACACACAACCAGGTTCTAGAATACAAGCGTATGGGTCAAGTTTAAAGGAGTTCTGATCTGCTTGGCCATACTTTTGTGAGTCCAAATCTGCTGCGATTCTGAGAGAGATCGCAGGATTCTGAAATTCCGAGATCAACAGTTTAAATTTTTCCGTGAGCGGATCTCGGAAACGTTCTCAGAAAAGTAAATTTTCATGCACGCATTTCGAGAAAAATCAACAGTTGAGATCAGATCGTAGAGTCCTGTGATTCTCCGAGAATCACAGCAGATTTATTTTCTACTTTTGTGGCGGATTCATATAAAAAGTAGGAGTATAAACACAGGGACGGAATTATTTTTTTTAATAAGATGAAGTAAAATTTTAGAATGGAATATAATTTTAAAATTATACAAATCTCATGTATATTTTTATAACTTTCTTATTAAAGAAAAACATAAGAATAAAAGTATATTTTTGAATTTTTTTTATCAGGAATAACAATGCCACCCCTGACACAACATGGTTCAGCACGTGTATAAAAGAACAATATTATTAAATTTATAAAGAAACTTTTTTTGGTATATTGAAGATTAAAATTCTTAAATCACTTGAAGCGTTAGCATTAAATTTTGAACTTACAATTTTTTATACAAAGAATAATATCTTAGATGTCCTTGACTGAAATATCATCATTAAATTTATAAAGAATATAAGAAAAAGATACATTTCTTAAGTATTATAATCCGCCCCTATTAAATAAACACAAGACTCGACATGTGTTTTATTTTCAAAATATTGGTGACGACTGTCAAGTATAATTTTCATTAAATTAAATAAAATTATATCCATCCTACAACATCTAACAACACAGTATTTAAATAATCTAATAACACAACACAACGTCTACTATCACAACATTTAGCAGACCGACTTTAAGCGGTCGCCACTCTCCTTTGTCATCTTCTTAATCTCCGTTGCACCAACTAGCTAGCAAAAATAAAGATAGACATTTAGAACATTTTTTTGTTGGAGTAAGATGGCGGGTGAGGAAGGCCAGCACAAACAACCACCTCCTCTACCTAGGATTTCAGTTTAACTGGTTTAACTGGTTTAGAGATAGATCTAGAGTTTGGAATAGCGGTCTAGAGTTTAGTCCGCGAAAGATGGAGTAGTGGCAATAAAATATGGAGACCGTGGCGGACCAGATAACTAACGAAGTGAGCCGGACAGAGAGGTGGGCTTGATCTGACATTTTTATTAATATCCAACGTGTAATATATATATATATATATATATATATATATATATATATATATATGAGGAGGGATCAAGTTACAACAAAGTTACAACAACCATTTTTTTCATTTTCAAAATCCTAATCGTCGATCCAAACCGTTCAACGTGATCTCCACAATAAAATGTGCTTGCAGATCAAATTTTATATTTTTTTGAATTTTTTTACTATTTATTAAGTATTTTACAAAAAATAGTCATATTCAAACCATTGAATTTTGTACCCATCTTAATAAATAGTAAAAAATTCAAAAAAATGTAAAATTTAATTTGCAAGCACATTTTATTTAGATAATCATGTTGAAGGGTTTCGATCGACGATTCGGACTTTGAAAATGAAAAAAATGCTTGTTGTAACTCAAATTTGTTGTAACTTGATCCCTCCTCTATATATATATATATATATATATATATATATATATATAGAGGTTGGCTATTCTACTTCCATAAGCATATGCCCACATATGCTTATAACTCATTTTTGCGTTTCCAATGTTTAAATGGTCGATCCGAACCGTTCATCTTGTTCTCCATATTAATATGTGCTTGGAGATCAAATTTTACATTTTTTGGAATTTTTTTACTATTTATTAAGCCACTTTGAAAATTGCTGATCCGGGTGAACAGTAAAAACAGTGCAACAAAATTCTGGACCATATGATGAGCAATTTTCAAAGTGGCTTAATAAATAGTAAAAAAAATTCAAAAAAATGTAAAATTTGATCTACAAGCACATATTAATATGGAGAACAAGATGAACGGTTCGGATCGACCATTTGAATATTGGAAACGCAAAAATGAGTTATAAGTATATGTGGGCATATGCTTATGGAAGTAGAATAGCCAACCTCTCTCTCTCTCTCTCTCTCTCTCTATATATATATATATATATATATATATATATAGGAGGGATCAAGTTACAACAAATTTGAGTTACAACAACCATTTTTTCATTTTCAAAGTCCGAATCGTCGATCCAAACCCTTCAACATGATCTCCACAATAAAATGTGCTTGCAGATCAAATTTTACATTTTTTTGAATTTTTTTTACTATTTATTAAGTATTTTACAAAAAATAGTCATATTCAGACCATTGAATTTTGTACCCATCTTAATAAATAGTAAAAAAATAAAAAAAATATAAAATTTGACCTGCAAGCACATTTTATTTAGATAATCATGTTGAACGGTTTGGATCGAAATTTGGACTTTGAAAATGAAAAAAATAGTTGTTGTAACTTTGTTGTAACTTGATCCCTCCTCACACACACACACACACATATATATTCTTTCACGTGTATAATGAGATCTAAGTCGTCCGTTTTAATTTGGCACGAATCTCAAAGCTGACCTCCATATTTCAAATAGGCTCCAAAATAATTTTGATTCGGTTGGAATTCACATCCCTGAGATAACTCAAATTTTGAATTGATATATGGAAAATCTAGGCTGCATTCTCAAAATTAATCGGCACAACATTCGCAGTTTAAATATTTTTTATGGAAAATATCCTGACTCCCGAGCCATCATATCTGAGCGTGCTCCTCCAACTAGTTTAACAGAAAAGAACTTTCCAATTTTGTCTAACTTCTATTTTCAATGCTCATATCCAACTTTTTAAAGTTTTATTTATAACATTTTACAATACTACTCGCAAGTATTTAAATCTCTATCTGTAAGTATTTAAATTCTAAATTTGTATAGTTTTAACTCCTAACTACTTTTGTTTTCAACCCACCCATTCTTTATTTTTTTATTTTTTTCTCTGATCATTCTTGTCCATTTTCCGATAATCCGTGATGAATTTTACGAATCTAAAAATACGAACGATTTCAACTCGATTTTCTCTTTCAAATAAGATCCATGAAGAAATATTTTTGTTATTTTCAAGTCGTTTATTTTTTTTTAAATAAAGCCCATTAGCACTTTAAATTTTTAAACTTTTAAGCCTCAGTCTACAACCATTTAAACCTCTGATGTCTACCATTTGAACTACTACGTTCAAGCGTTTAAATCTCTGTCGATCATATAGTATCACATGTTTAAACTATGTCTACAACTGTTTAAAGTAGTTGTGTTAAGCATTTAAAGTAGTTGTGTCAAACATTTAAATAGTTTCCATGTCAGATTTAAAAGGTTGTAGGCTGAGTTTTAAAAGCTTGAAAAGCTTGAAAATTTAAAGTGCTCATGAGCTTTACTTAAAAAAAATGACTTTAAAAAAAACTCAAAAGTATTTCTTCATGAATCTCATTTGAAAGAGAAAATCTAGTAGAAATGTTTATCGCTGATCGTCGAAAAACTGGACGACAATGACGAGAGGAAAAAAAAGAGTAGGTGAAAGAAATCTTTTTTTATTTGGTTTGAAGACAAAAGTAATTAGGAGTTAAAATTACTCAGATTTAGAATTTAAATAATTGTAGATAGAGGTTTAAATGATTGCGACTAACATTGTAAAAAGTTATAAACAAAGCTTTAAAAGCTTGAATATGAGCGCTGAAAATGAAAGTTAGACATTAAATACTCGGAGATTTATTTGAGAGCAATAATCAGGCTCCATTTTTTATATCATTTAGTCTTCAATCAAGCCATTTAGAATTTCTAATGTGGGGTTTTAACGATTGTTTTGTGGATGACCAAATTTATTTTAAAATGACTCAAATTTCATACACAAACCTATTTGATGGAGAACACATCTACATATTTAAACTCTCTAATAATTTTCAAGATGTCAATAAGTATAACATAAAAGACAAATATATGCTACAATTGTCCTTATAAAAAAAATAAACATACCAAAATAATTCATTGTTTGAGTTCTTTAATCACATACAAAATGAACTCAAAAGTTAAATGAGTGGGAACTATTTAAATTTCTAAATACACTTTTTGAGCATCGGTTAAGGTATTTGTTTCGTGGCCTAAAAGATTTTAGAAATATGCCTTTTATTATGTAATTTTTTACGAGTGAGGTTCTGGTACTATGGTAATATGCATATTATATATCAATTTGTATTATGAATTTATATCTTTATTTTTAAAGTTCAAATAGTCGATCTGAACTAGTAAACATGCATCTTTATATGAAAATGTACATGGAGACCGAATTTTACATTTTGTAAATTTTTATTTTTATTTTTTAAATAGGTATTGATCAAACTGGACCATCCGAAAGTAGTGATTTTCTATCTATTTTAAAAAAAAAGTAAAAGTATTCCAAAAATGCAAAATTCATACTCCAAGTACAAATTCATAAGAAGATCACATTTAACTGTTCTGATTAACTATTTGAAATTAAAAATAGAGATATAAATCCATAGTACCAGTTGATTTGTAATATACATATTATCATAGCCTCTAAACACTTATGTTTGTAGTCAGAAATATTTTTAAAATTATGTTTCTTCCTACACTTTTTATCCTGCTTTGTTTTTTTATTTTTTTTATTTGCCCCCTAAACATCTTAATTAGCTACATATCACAAAAATATTACTTATTGATGTTGAATATATATCTCATACCAATATAATTGTCTATACGAAGTATTTTGTTAACACAGGCAGGGGTGGAACTAGAAATTTTTGATAAAGGGGGCTGAAAATTAAAATGTACAATGTGGTGAGTGGGATTTAAACTCAAGACCTCTCAACTACAAAATAGAGCTCAAACCAGTAGACTACAAGTAAACATTTGATTATTATTGAGGGAGACTAAACTATATAGAAACTTCTAAAAAAATAAAATAAAATTAAATTTCAATATAATAAACTAAAATTTTCAAATCATAAGGACGACTTAGCCACCTTTCTAATGCATTGAGATCCGCCACTGAACACAGTTATTTGTTGATTTTTAAACCTTATAGCAGAATCCGATTGACTGCTCAATTCTTGTTCACTATATAAAAAAAACGACGGACCGTATTCATGTTTATTTATATATTCCAATCCATCCTGAGATTTAGAGCTGAAAAAAAAAGTTACGCATCGTGTAACACCGACATTTTTATTAATATCCAAAGTTTAATACAAATTAATAAATATACCCAGAATCCGGCCCAATATCGATATATACCCAAGCCGGCCATTTTCTGGCCGGCTATGTACCCTCCCTAAGCCGGCCAGAAAATGGCCGGCTATGTACCTTTTTTTTTTTTCCGTTTTTTAGAGAGAGACACTATGAAGATCAAAGTATTGAAATTTAACACTTAAAATTTGAAATTTTTTATTTAAATTTTTTGTAACCATATGACAATTCAATATGAAGGACACGCTTAATTATTACTCTTGTCGGAAACATTGACTGATGATATTAATGTAATGATATTGATGGGACTTGTCTCATAGTGAAAACAAATACCTCAAAAATAACATCAATATCATCACATTGACTGACGACAGTACCTATCTATTTTTTTTTTAACCCACATTATTCAACTTCTAGATATTAATAAAAATGTCGGGTATTAGTTCATAGAAAAATTTGCCATAAAACAATATAGCACATATACTCTTATAACTACATGATATACGGCATTCTATAATTTACGACTTACGATTTATAATCGAATTTTTTTTCAAAATAATTTATAACATGATACGTTTCGAAAATAAAATGATAGATAAAGGGTGAATTTTGACTTAATTGCATTATTTTCATATTTTATTTATTTTTACAAAATTTCAGCCTTTTTTTTGGTTAATTACAACCAAGGCGTGATCACATTTTCATATTCGAACTTTTGAAACCCCATATGATGGTTTTCTGACTAAGCTCAAACTTTTGAAACCCTAGATGATGGTTTTCAAACTTTTTATTCAACTTTGGATATTAATAAAAATGTCTGTTTAATCTTGATGAGTTTATTTTTGCTGTTTAACATACTTTTCTGTTTATTTTTTATGTTGTGCTATTATTTTAATGTTGTAATATTTTCCGTTTAGCATTATCATGATAATTTTTTTATCTGTAAATATAAAAATAGTACTATAAAAGTACACATACACAAGAACCGAAATATAGGATAATCCAAATATACAAAACATAAATAGTATATCAAATATAAATAGTACAAAACTAGTAAAAATACAACTAAAACGGAGAGGGGGAATATCGCTGAGGCGGTACTCCGGCGTTCGCCCGGCGCCAGCGCGGCCAGCCTCCGTCTCTCTCGGGCTCATCTGGGGCATCGGCAGACCTCAGTATCTGCTCGGCAGTATCCCATCTGGCATCGCCCGTGGAGACTGTCGGTACTGGCGGAGGTGTAGCGAAGATAGATGCGGCAAACCCAGTCCCAAAGGCAGGCTGAGTATGAGACCCGCTACCACTAGCCTCTCCATCATGCGGCATCTCTGTGCCATATCGGGGCCCTGCCGGTGCCGACATGAAACTCTCATCGAACTCATGGAGACTGCACGAGAGGGACTCGTACTCAGAAGTATCAGTCTCCACAGGTGGTGGTTGTGGTGGCATCTCTGCTGGACCCTGCAATCATACACATAAATTATTAAATTTGATCTGAATGAAGAAATTTATTAAAACCTGACAGATACTGAAGTATGACATACATATGGCTGCACCGGACGTCCATGCTCGTCGTACCATGCCGTCCACCCAATGTCGGACAATACCCAACGATGGTAGTCCCACTCTGGATGTGAATCGGGGGAAGATGGCATATCATCTAACAGAACCGGGCTCGGATCGGGCTCCTGCGGATCTATCTCACGCCAGTTGATGTTCTCTCTGGCGTCTCGCAGCATATCGATGATCTTTCCACCGTGCCCGGCATCCTCAACCACATTCGCATTCTTCTTGAGGGTGCGGTACCCAAGCCGTCTCCAGTTCTTCTTTCCCAGCATGCGGATCCCATGCCCGCACTCCTTGATCGCGGCCAAAAGCTGAAAAAAATTTAGCATGTCAGATCAAACCTTGATGTATTACTAAGTTAGATCAAACCTTGTGGTTGTAGGTGATTTACCTGGCGAGCCCATCCACGACCGTTGGGATGGTAACCATCATCCGTTTTGATCCTGTCGCGGAGATGGGCACCGTAATCACCCTGCAGATAGACACTCGCCATGCAGACCTGCGTGTACCATACATCGTACCTCAACTGGGGATCCCCTGGGTCTGCTGAATCGCCTCTGGCTCGTGATAGAAGTCTATATACTGAGGATCCTGGGCCGTCCCGTAGTATGCATCGTAATAGGTGCTCCAGTCCTTATCCAGTCGCCCTCGGTGGGTAACGCTGTAAAGAAGACGTTAGTTGCAATAAAAAACTATCAAGTAATATGATTTATTTA
Source organism: Carex myosuroides (assembly GCA_028015225.1). Lineage (NCBI taxonomy): Eukaryota > Viridiplantae > Streptophyta > Magnoliopsida > Poales > Cyperaceae > Carex > Carex myosuroides. Next base: position 2,458,496 of record CM051489.1, on the reverse strand, counting down.
ATAAATACAATAGACTATGACTTACCGGTGCAGGTCTCTGTGCGTGTAACTCGGCAAAGATGGGTCTATGGGAATCAACGCCGCTCGTCCAAACTGGCGGAGCACCCGATCTGGGTAGTGGTGCTCCACTATCCAGAAATGTATGAGTGGACCTCGATAGAACCACATCTCCCGCTCGTGCTCGTCAGTCACACTGCCCGGCAAGAGGAACTCCTCGTACAACTGATCGTACGGCGTCCACTCAACAAGAGGCTCAGGCAAACTCTGAAGCTCTGACCGGACTGGCCTGATCCCAACGGTAGCACCGTGGGTCCGATCCTGGTAGTTGTGGAAACCGTACCACTTCTTGGCGTATGCCGGGCAGTGAAACACATCTGGCTCTCCCCAATCCGGCGCCTCATTGGGGATAGGACGGCCCACCGGTAGCCGTGACCACGACCAGTGCTGAAGCAGGAGTACCGGCCCGTACATCTGCTTCGCCGTCGGCTTCATTTTCAAGAACATTACACGTCAGTGTATTTTGATAGATTGATTGATTAAATAATTTATTATAACATAAGAGTTGGTGACTTACCTCACTACTACGACACAGGTGGTAGTACAGATGCGCCAGGACAGCTCCACCCCAGTTGTACGACGACGGCCGCTCAATGTCCATCAGCAACGGGAGATACATCATCGGCATCTGATCACCGCTGGAATCAGGAAACATGACAGAACCAAAAAGGTCCATCACGTAGCCCCGTGTATATCTGCAATACAAAACATATAAAAATTCTAATAGAATCATCGTATTATAAATTAATTAGTAGATATTAATAAAAATTTACCTCTGAATCTCCAGCTCGGTGGAATTTGCCGAGAGACCCGCGATGAAGTGCTGCCGTAACCTCGTCATCCGCAAATGGAACTTCGACCTCCCATGTTCCCCAATGATATAGGAAGGATCAGCTCCCAATAACTCATCGACATAACCTGCGAATCTGGTGCTGTCAGAGACGCCGCCGACGGGTGTGCCACGGATAGACAAACCCCAGAGAGCACTCACATCCTGGAGAGTCACTGTCATCTCTCCGAATGGCATGTGAAACGTGTGCGTCTCGGGACGCCATCGCTCCACCAGTCCAGCGATGAGAGATGCATTGATGCTCTTCTCTGTCCGCACGATGTCCACAACCTGGTAGAGACCCAGGTTGACGAGGTACGGCTCCATCACCTCGTAGTACCTCATGTGAACGCACCTCAACTTCACATCTAGAAGATCCGTGTCCTGCGTTGAAAAATGTAATCCGCATGGTGACAACATAATAAAATTTAAATCCAACAAAATTTAATGAAAATATAAGAAAAGGAACGTACCTCACGAGAAGCCAGTGAGACTCGGTGCTCGCTGTGGGGAATCCACAGGAGAGGACTGATGTGCTCCGTGCTGCTAGTACTGATCGGCTCGTCCACTACTGGACGCTGGGTAGGCCGTGCTCTAGGCATCCTGATATCTAAAATAACCTAAATTCGGTGAAATTACGCTTGATCAGCATAATTATGGTAAAAAAGGCCAAAATACCCTAAAAATTGGTTATATGTGCTAATTACACTAAATTACGCTTAATCAGTCTAATTAGGGTAAAAAGACCAAAATACCCTAAAAATTGGTCAAACGTGCTAATTTCGGTAAAATTACGCTTAATCAGCATAACTATGGTAAAAAAGACCAAAATACCCTAATTATTGGTTATCGGTGCTAATTACACTAATTGCGCTTAATTAGCCTAATTATGGTAAAAAAGACCAAAATATCCTAAATATTGGTCAAACGTGCTAATTTCGGTAAAATTACGCTTAATCAGCATAATTATGGTAAAAAAGGCCAAAATACCCTAAATATTGGTCAATTGTGCTAATTAAACTAAATATTGGTTAACTTAGCTAATTACACTAAATTACAACAACATAATCTAAATTATAACACCTAAAACTTAAATCCTAAACTCTAAAATAAATAAATTAAAAATTAAATTAGATAAAAAAAAAATTTACCTCAAAGAAGAAGAGAGAATTCGGAATTCGGTTGGGATGAGAGAATTGTGAGAGGAGAGAGAGAAAAAAGGGTATATATAGGGGTTAATGCGGGAAAAAAAAAGGTACATAGCCGGCCATTTTCTGGCCGGCTTAGGGAGGGTACATAGCCGGCCAGAAAATGGCCGGCTTGGGTATATATCGATATTGGGCCGGATTCTGGGTATATTTATTAATTTGTATTAAACTTTGGATATTAATAAAAATGTCGGCGTGTAACACGCTCGTTTTAATATTTTCATTTATAACTTGAGTCAGTTTCAACTCAAATTAGATGATCTTTTTAACTCGTAATCTGAGTCTGAACATATTCCAACTCATTCATTAACAATTTGAGTTACATATCATTCACCACAATCAATCTCACGTCATGGATGATTGGTAAATTCAAATTATTTTTCATAAGATAGTAAAACGAGGAGTTATGGGATGGAAATAAGACTCTATTTCATTCATGCTCCAATAAGTTTTTTAATATTATTTTGTAATAAGGTAACAACTTAAAAAGCATAATTCACCGTACTATACATCAGGAATGACTGTAACTAGGAAAATTGATTGGGTCAGACGAGCTATGAACCAATTTGAGTTGGTAATAATCTGAACTCGAGTTACATTTTCAGCTAATTATTGTCTTCCCAACTCGATTTAATTTTCTCATTAACTTAATGAGCTGATTATGAGTTAGAGTTAACTCGCTCAAACTCCGCTCATCTAGAGACTAATTGAGAATTCTAATCAGATGACTCAAAAACTCTTTATGGTTGCAGCTGAGTATCTACATTTATGAAAGTAGATCGAAATTAGAATATAATAATTGAAATTATTTTTTAAAAGCACTGCACTCATGCATTTAAATTTTTTTTTTTAGCGTTCAAAAATTGAAAAAAAAAATTATCATATATAAAAAAATTGTGATAAATGAGTGAATATAAAGAGATAGGCTATCATGCTTTGGGAAGTAAATAGGTTGTTTTACTTCGGCTCATATCTCTATTTTTAAAGTTCAAACAGTTGATTCGAACATTTCAACATGATCTTCATATTAAAATGTGCTTGGAGACCAAATTTTTCATATTTTTGAATTTGTTTACTATTTGTTTAGAATTTTTGAAAATCACAGCTTTTCATTAAATAAAATAATAATAAAAAATTCAGAAAAACAATGTTTTTCAAAAATTCTAAAAAAATAGTAAAAAATTTCCAAAAAAATGTAAAATTTGGTCTCCTAGTACATTTCAATATGAAGATCATGTTGAGAAGTTCGGATTGACTATTTGAACTTTGAAAATAGAGATATGAGCGGGAAGTAAAACACCATCTTTACTTCCCAAAGCACCGTAGCATCACTCGAATATAAATTACTATTTTATCAACATGAAGTTTTTGAAAAAAAAATTCGTTAAAATATATATTGATAAAATTATCATACATTATTTAACATGCAAACAAAATTATTACCTAAAATTTAAAATAAAAATTAAATTACCAACGTAAATGCTCTAATGAGATAAAAAGTAGTGGAAACGAAATTCCTACACAAGCCAACAGAAGTAATCAATTATTTCTGAAATTTTTATTTTTACCATTAAAAAATAATAAGAAATTTGAGAAATTTTATTTTTGATACGTAACGTGAAATTGGGCGGCCGCAACTTCACGTTGCATCCACCAACTTTGACTATTCAAATAGTTTGATTGAATCTAATTGGCCCAAAAACATGTGAGGCCCACTCAATTTTCGGCTTTCACGTTGCTTGTTGTGAGTTTGAGGGAAAAAATAAACTGGTAGACGTAATGTGAAATTGCGACTACTCAATTTCTGATCGTAATTTTACATTGCGTTTGTATCAAAAATAGAATTTTAACTAAATTGTAGTTTTTTAATTTATCTTTTTTTAATGATAAAAATAAAATTTCGGCAATTGTAGATCTTAACTAGTTAGTTTAACTTCGTCCAGCGAACATTTAATAAAAGAAAAAATAAAAAAAAATATAATTTGATATGCTGCATTAAGCTAAATTATATTTGTCAATACCTTAACCTGATTAACAAAAGTGGATTTGAAAGGAAATCACATGAATTCCAACACTGTGAGCTGCAGTGGCAGAGTCACAACCAATCAGGAATAGGCGGTAGTACTCCTGAATTTTGAAAAATATTACTAGATATGTACTAATTTTATTTGAATTTGGATTTTGCCTACCCCTGTCCTAGTGCTCTCAGCTAATAGGAAATCGGTCGAGTCACAACAATTTCTTCCGAGTTTTTCATCAATATATTCCAAAAATTAAACAAAAGAAGGAGAGAAAGAAGAATTTGACAGTGAGATCACAATGAACTTGTTATTTTTTTTTTGTTTCAAAGAGTTGAGTCAAATTGTTTTAAAAAAAAATAGATCGAGCTTTAAAAATGATTAAATGTTCCGATGGACTATATTTTTAAGTAAAATTGAATACTTTAACGTTTTATATATTCTCTAAAAATTTACATTAACTTTAATCATAACATATTTTTTTGGAAAAATTGGAGTTTCTAATCTAATTACGCCGATTTTTACCGATTTCTCTCGATCGCGATTTCATGATCACTTTACCGATTTCACTTCTGATGAAAATTAATAATAATATTTAATTAAAAGTCATGGCTACGCTATGTATGGTTACTTTGTTAGTATGTGGTTGTCCGTGGTACAATTCGGCTGCGGGTAGAGCCCTAAAGTCATTAGACATTAAATTGTCAAAATAGAACAATGATACGATTAGTGTATTGATTTTATCCGGGCGGTCCAACCCGACCCGCGCAAACCCGGGACCTGGATCCGGACCGATCCGGATCCGACCAAGAACCCGACCCGAACCGTCCTAGAGTGATGGGTCGGGTCTAAAACGGGTCGGATCCGGTTTTCTGGGTGAAACCCGACCCCCCCCCTCCCGTTTCAACCCGTGACCCCGAACCCGACCCGGACCGGACTAAACCCGATCCGAACCGACCTAACCCGACCCAAAACCCGAATAAACCCCCTTTAACCCGACCAAACCCGCCCAAACCCGACCAAACCCGCCCAAAACCGGGTCAAACCCGCCCAAACCCGGCGGGACCCGTCCCGGACCGAGCCAACCCGCCCCCCCACCGAAAATTTTCAAATTTTTTTGATTCTAACGGCAGTTCCCCCCCCCCCCCCCCCAAAAAAAACACCCTTAAATATACCCCCATTCTTCATAAATTTTCACATCTCATACTCATTATTCTCAATCCTCAATCTCTCATTCTCTCAATCTCATATTCTCAATTTCTCACACTCTCAATATTTTTATTATTCTCAAATTTTATTTTTATTGTTTAAAAAAAAAGAGTTGCAATTTATTTCATTCTACAAATACGCAAAAGAATACGAAAGACGAAAGTAGAGGAATTACGAAGGATTTTTTTCATTCTACTTCCCGCAAGATTTTTCCGCGAGATTAAAAGGTTAGATTTTTTTTTAGTAATTGTTAAATAATTAGAATTAGTTTAAATAGGTTAATTTAGTAATTGTTAGGAATTGTTAGATAATTTTTAGTAATTGTTAGTAATGTTTAGAAATTTGTAGTAATTGTCAGTAATTGTTATTTGTTAATAATTGTTAGTATTTTTTAGTAGTTGTTAGTAATTTTTAGTAATTGTTAGATATTGTTAGTAATTTTTAATATTGTTAGTTTTTCTTTAATTTATTTTTAAATTTGTTAGATAAATAAGCTACATTTATTTGTTTCTTCAAATAAATGTTATATTTGTTAGATTTTTGAATATGTTAGATTATTGGATTTTATTTTTGAATATATTAGATTATTGGATATGTTAGATTATTGGATTTGTTAGATTATTATATTTTATTATGAAATTCGGATTTATTTTGAAATATGTTAGATTTTAATTTTTAAAATTCGAATTTATCTTAAATAGGTTAGATTTTTTAGTTATTTCTTATTTTTGAATTTGTTGGATAGTTAGATTTATTTCTAAATATGTTATCTTTATTTTTAATAGGTTACATTTGAATATTTTCAAAGATGTTAGATTTATTTCTAAATATGTTAGATTATTGTATTTAATTTTGAAATATGTTAGATTTTACTTTTTAAAATAAGTTATTTTATTTATAAATAGGTTAGATAAATAGATTTGTTTGATAAATATGTTATATTTTATTTTTTAAATTTTGAATATGTTAGATTATTGGATTTTATTTTGAAATTCGGATTTATTTTGAAATAGGTTAGATTTTATTTTTTAAAATTCGAATTTATCTTAAATAGGTTAGATTTTTTAGTTATTTCTTATTTTTGAATTTGTTGGATAGTTAGATTTATTTCTAAATATGTTATCTTTATTTTTAATAGGTTACATTTGAATATTTTCAAAGATGTTAGATTTTAGATTTATTTCTAAATATGTTAGATTATTGTATTTGTTAGATTATTGTATTTTATTTTGAAATAGGTTAGATAAATAAATATGTTAGATAAATATGTTATCTTTATTTTTTTAAAATTTATAAATTTGAATTAGACATTTTTTTAAATTCGAATTAAACTTATTTTTTAAATTTTAATTAGATTTTTTTTTAAATTTAAATAATTTATATTTTATTTTGTTAGAGTTATAAGTTGAATTAGACTTATTTTTTCTTAAATATATTTTTTAAATTTGAATTAGAGTTATTTTTTTTAAATTTATAAAATTGAATTAGACTTTTTTTTAAATTTGAATTTCAATTAAACTTTATTTCTTTTAAATTTGAATTAGAGTTATTTTTTTAAATTTTTAAATTTGAATTAGACATTTTTTTAAAATTTGAATTAGACTTTATTTTTTAAATTTTAATTAAACTTTATTTTTAATAAATTTTTTATTTTTTTCTTTTTCTTTTTCTTTTGAATTTCGGTCAATGACATAGGCAGATAGGCTAATTTGGTTCGGCCAATTTGAATTTAATTCGGCCAATGACATTCTCAAGGGCTCAAGGTCAAGGCAGAGCCAGAGGCCAATTTAATTCGGCCAAGAAATTTTTTTTTTTTTTTTTCTTGTGAAGTTCGGCCAATTTGAATTTAGAGACTTAGAGGCCAATTTGAATTTAGATTTATTTTTGTTAGATTTAATTTATATTTAATTTAGATTTAATTTAGATTTAATTTGAATTTAGAGGCTAATGAGAACTTTAATTTATATTTAATTTAGATTTATGTTAGATTTAATTTAGATTTATTTTAGACGTAATTTAGAATTAATTTACATTTAATCTAATTTATATTGAATTTAGATTTACATTTAAATATGTTACACAATTTCGGATTTATTTTGATATGAATTTGGTTTTAATATGTAGAACAAATGGACCCCGAAATGCCCGAATGGATGCATGTTGCTCATAGAGCTTCCGCCGATTTTTTCAACCCTACGCCCGATGGCCAACAACAAAATATGGAGGCAATAGAAAGTAGGATTCAACCACAAGAACCACCTATTTATCCACAAAATCCCTCCCAAGTGCAACCGCCGTATCCACAAAATCCCTCCCAAGTGCCACCACCTATTTATGAATGGTGCACTGTTTCACCAAAAGTGTGCTTGCCATATACTAAACCTTACCGTAAAAGATGGTCTTAAGGTAGAAGCCGTAAATGACTTGATAATTAAATTCAAGGGAGGTCTTGCCCATATTTATTCAAACCAAGAAAGAAAACAAAATTTCGCAGCTTTGTGCGAAAGAATAGGTTTGGGCAAAATGAGGGTACCTTGGGATATAGACACCCGTTGGAATTCCACCTACAGGATGCTGCACCGATGCATTCCTTACAAGGCGGCTATAGGGGAGATGTTGAGATCGACGAACGAAGGACAAGCTTTGGATCTCACCGATCTCGAATGACAGCTAATAATAATGCTTGCACAATTCCTTGGAACCTTTTTCTCCGCAACCGTGAAATTATCTTGCTCGTACACACCGACGGCACATGAGTTGCTGCACCATCTCTACTATATTTCCAAGGTGTACCGTGATATGGAAGATAGGGATAATGAGGATTCCCCTCTCCATCCGATCGTAGCAGCCATGAAGGTAAAATTTCTTAAATATTGGGAAGAGGTACCCCTCTTGACCGTTCTCGCAAACTGCCTCCATCCGGCATACAAGAAGAAGTTCACGGTAAAAATACTCGTAGCCTACAAGAAAAATCTAAAATTAAATTGGAGGGACGAGGATCCCCGCGTACAAAAGGCATTGGACGACATGTTTGCTATATATTACGAAAGAAGAAATGCCAACCAACCGCCTTCGACCGGTGGCGTGAGGTACGAATATAAATATACATATGCTTTTAATATTTATTATTTATAATATCTACATTATTTGTCCACTAATTTTTTCTATTGTTTTAATAGTCTATCCACACACAGCAGTACTGGATTGTTAGGCGATTTTCAGGATGATGACGACCCGACGGGATCCCAAGGTAACACGAACGAGTTAATGAGCTACTTATTGGGGACCACCGAAAGTGAAGGAGTTGACGTCATGGATTGGTGGAGGAGGAATGCAACTGCCTATCCAACACTGGCGATGATGGCCCGCGACATATTTGCCGTGCCCGTGTCAACCGTCCCTTCTGAATCCTGTTTTAGCTCGGCGAACAGGATCCTTACCGATAAACGAAGTAAGCTGGGTGCACATGTTTTCGAGAGACTTGTGTGCTTGAAAGACTGGATTGATGCTGAAAATCGCACGCAACATGCCATGAGATTGGAAGCGTCATCATCCGGTGTCGACACTCAAGAAAGTGGTACCGAGGGACCTGAGCCTAACGAGGATTCGGACGGTGAGCAAGAGAGCGACCTATGGTATATGCACAACAACTACTAGATAGGTAGTGTCGGTATAAAATTCTATCCTCTTTTAATTTTTATTTACATTTTTTTAAATTATAATTTCTAAATATTTCAATTGTTTTATTTTAAAGAATAATTACTAACAAAAAAAAGTTAGAACTCCGCCTATGTTATTTTACATAGCCGGTCCCAAGCCCGGAATAAAGGAGGAGGGTAACTTTTGTTTTTAAATCTATTGTTTTAAAATAATTCGATTTTAAAGATAAAAAATAATTCGGTTTTAAACTAATTCGGTATATCTCGGTTTTAGAATAATTTGGTTTTAACAAAATTCGGTTTTAACTTAATTTGATTTTGTTAAAAGTTATAACAAAAATATATTGAGTTAAAATAAAATAAAAAGAAAAAAAATGCAAAAAAAAAAAATGCTCTTTGCCGCTGCCCTCTGCCCCTCTCTGCCTCTCTGGAAACAGAAAACAAAAAAAAAACAGAAACCGGAAAAAAAAAAAAAAACCAAACCGGACCGGCCCTACCCGGACCGGACCGACCCCTGACCCGTCCTAACCCGCCGGGTTTAGACCGGGTTAGGTTCGGCCGAGTCAGACCCCAACCCGCCCCCCCTACCCGACTCAACCCGTTGACCCGGGCTAACCCGTGCCCGAGTCAACCCGGGGACCGGGCGGGTTTGGACCGGACCGACCCGAACCGACCCCTTTTCAAACCACTAGATACGATGTTCTTTGTTAGTATGTGGTTGTCCGTGGTACCAACTTTTGTCTATCTTCAATCTCCACAAATTTTCTAAAACAGAACAATGATACGATGTTCATTGTCCTGTTCTTTACTTCATTATATATCCTGGACTTTTACACAGTAATAAACTTTGCAAATTTTTCTCAAAAAAAAATAAAAATAAAATTGGGACATCACACAGAAATTGTATGACCTAAAGATAATTCAAATTTTGACTTTAGATCCAGACTCTACCACATGCACGAAAGCGAACACACATAATTAAATGCCAGCTTTTATTATATTTGAAGAACTTGGAAAAATTAAGTTATGGCATAGAGTTCAGATGCATTATGCATATACAATATATATAAATGCAACCTCAGATCGTTTTCATATATCTAATTGACATGGACGGAATGCAATTAATTAAACCGTTTTAATTATAGATATTTAAATTGATTGATCGAATAGTCTTGATATTATCCACCTCTCAGTGGACGGAAAAATGCAGACCGGAATTTTGACATTTTTTTAATCCACTGGCGGCTTGGTTGAATATTTGAACACATAATTACTATAATTAGCTAATAATTGACCATAGGCCATAGTTTATGAAACTAATTTGCCTTTTTCTGATCGTTTCATCGCACGTGCTTAAGCACGACCGGAACTTAAATGGAAAAAAAATAGAGAAAAGGATGGGTTATATATATGATATCCGACTCCGAGGATCACATACAATTAATCACAAACAGGGACAGATATCCTCCCAGGTACCTGACTCAAGCAAATTGCAACGTCCGGCCCAGATTAATTCTATCTGGGCCAAATTCAATCCGGTGCCTATTGAGACTGTAGGGATCTGTTTTGAAATTCGTGCCATGTTAAATGAGCCGTCCGATCGTAATTTGCTTGAGTCAGGTTACCTGAGGTGATGTGAATTCCACAAAGAGTGGACACAAAGATCCTTAGCTAACTGTAGTAATATGGAGTCGCAACCATTTTCTTGGAGCCATTTATTTTAAGACGAATTATAAGCTTTGTGACTCGCGTGTCTTATAACATGTCTTCTTTCGATCGAAAATAATATATCATGTAAACTTATCTGATCATGTCATGTCATATGATACATGACATAACAAAAATTTCCAATATTGTTTCTTTATTTTAATATATTTGTATTTTGTTTAGCATATTTTTTTTTTCATGTGAACTAACTAAAAATCTAAAAAATATAATTAAACATGACAAGTCACGTTTGATCACGTCACACAGGGGTAGAATTTCGAATTATGGGGATCAAATACATATGGGATCAATTATTTAAATTTTTTCTTCGGAGAATGCATGGGGTCAATTTTACAATACGATAACATATTACTCTAAATTATATAGAAAATTATATATAAATACAATTTTTTAGAAAAGGGGGTCAATTGACCCCATATCTTCAATGTATAGAAATCCATCTCTAGACGTGACTATCCTCCACTAATTTAGTCATGTTACGTGAAAAAAAAGTTCAATCACATTGTCATGATGTGACTAAATCACGACACGACATATTAATCATGTTACATCATGTCACATCACTTCACCTTTTTTTCTTTTATTAAATTTTTTTTAGTATGACTGTGATAATGAGGTGAGAATAATATATTGCTATATGGTAAAAAATAATTCAAAAGACGTTATATAAAATTTGAGCATTGGATTTTCTTTTTCTTTTTTCACATAAAATAGAACGCTACTTGTTAATATCGTTAAGTCATTTGACATTTAGGACTTAAACATGTTGCCTTTGGAAAAGTAAATGACATTGAAAATTCAAACAACTAAGTTAGAATATCTTAGTGAAGATAAATGAATGAAAGTGAGACATGAGGTCAGACTCATAAAATGAACCGAATTATTGATTCAATTTATTTAGTTGCTATACATAAGTTTATACAACAAATTCCACTCCTAAACCCTCTAATTTCATGCAGATTTGTGAACTTTTTATATAGTTCACACAATAAATTCGACTTCTAAACCCTATAATTTCATACAGACTTTGAACTAGAAAGTTCAATTACTTTTACATAATTTAAATAAAGAAAAAGTTTTTAAAATGCCTACATCCCATCCAATTTTCTATATTATTTTTACATCGTTTCTATAATAAAAAAATTCTGCGCCACAAAGCTTCACATTCTTCCCCTTTAACACGGTCAAGTAGAAAGAAAGAAAATAAGAAGAAAAAAAAAAAAACAGGAAACCAAAAATTTCAAAGCTAGAAAGTTTACCGACATGAATAGATGAGAAATATTATTTTAATTTGCGGATAATGACTATTAGTCTAATTAACTATATACTGTATTGTAGTTTGGGTGGTGTGTTATCGATAATATAGCTACATGTCGTATTAATATCTCAAATATTGACTTCAAATAACGAATTTAAACTATTCAATCAATTTTATTTGTATAAAGTCAAGCCGTCAAAAGATAATAAAAACTAAATGTATTAAAATTAATTTATAAATATTTTTTTTGTATTGTGTAGAATGAGTTCACATATGAAAGTGTTTTGCTTTATTATCCGTGATTTTTTTTATATAGAAAGGTGGAGGTCAAGCCTATCATTTTTCATTTAATGTCTATAAAGGGCTTTCCATCCGAATTTCGAACTCACGACCTCTCATATGGAGGGTGATGTCTTTTGTCACTAGACCAAAGGCTGGTTCTTATCCGGAAACTTTTTAGGAGTCCAGCTAGTATGACATCGGTGTCATATGACACCAACTCCAAAACTTATTAAATAGACTTCAAATAACTAATTCAAACCATTCAAACCGATTTACAATATGAGTGATGTGTTTACATGTCAATTTTTTTTTCGAGTCATTTAGTATCAAGTCAAGTGGTAAAAAATATTGAAAAATGAATGCATTAAAATTAACTGAAAAACTCTTACATTTGACCGCTTGACTTGATACTAAATAAATTTAAAAAATTATAAATTTTGCATGTAAACATATAACTAATGAAGTAGATAGGTTTGAACTGTTTGAATTCACCGTTTGAAATCAATTCGATAGGTTTTAGCGTTAGTGGTATATAGGACTAATGTTATACTGGCTAGACTAACTTTTTAGCATTGAAAATTGTCAGTTTTATAGTCCGTCTTCTCGTTTGTAAATTTCAAAATATTAAAATTAACAAAATAACCAAACTAAAAGCCAAGTTCTCTGTTGTAGTGTAACTGTGTAACTCATATATCAGAGTTGCATTAATAATGGTAATATATTTTCGTATTTTTTTTAGTAAAGATGGGGTCAAGTTATCTAATTAGTTTAATATTTACGGAAAAAAAATTAATTCGGATTTCGAATTTGCAGCCTTATGTACAGAGGATCACTATGTATCTCCATTCCATTATTAAGCACGTTGATGTCCTGATCCACTAACGGCTACGATTGAAAGATGAAATTTCGGATTTAATATCAGCCATCCAATCACATAATCTATTATCTTTTGATTAAATGCATCTCTTTTATGTGTAGAAGTCTATCTTTAGTTAAAAATATACTCACCACACGAACTGCCACACGATACGTTACAATTAAAATTGAGCAAACTCCGCAATTTAGCAATATATTTCTCAGTTTCCTTATTTCTTTGTTTTCTTATTCATCCCTCTTCAATTAAGCAGACTCCACCTTCCGTTTCCTTATTTCTTTGTTTCCTTATTCTCCGTTTCTATATGGGGTAGCGCAAATCTGAGGTGAGTGGAAATTTTTTTTTGTACCAAACTGTCCTTTCATTGAAAAGGAAACAAGATATAGGATTACAATTTTTCAAATCATACTATCTGTTCCATCCAAAGAAAGTTATCGGATACGTACTATCAACATTAATTAGAAAGTTATAGGATTCCAAATTTTTTAAATTAGAAAGTTATCTTGAACCCATCGATATTTATGTCTGAGAGTAAATTTATGCAATTTATTTGCTTTTACGGTTGAGCAAAAAAAAATTAACCTTAAAAAAAGTTGAAATTCTGAAGTTCTCAAGTCTGCTGCAAGCTAGACGATCAAATTATTTAAAAATTAAAATTTTCAAGTTCCAACAACAACGATAATTCAAAATGTTTAATTAGTTTTATTTTTCAAACACTTTCAAGTTGTTTCTCTTTTATTTTGCAAATATAGAAATTACATGGTAAAAAATAATAGCAATAATAAAATTACATATTAGCTTTTGTTCAAATACAAAAAAGTTATTTTTATATATATTCTATTGTTTACCAGATGAATATCGATGAGGCGGCAATTTCATTCGAACATGAAGACGAAAAACTTGGATTGCTCAACTTCAAGTACGAAAATCATGAAGATTTAGAGCATTTTACTCATGTGAAGGATGCACATTATCTATTTGTAGTTCAATCCAAGTATCAACAATGACTTTTTAAAAAAAGAAAGCTCCTAAAGAACTTATTGCTAACTTTATCTCAAATTCTGAGTTGATACTCGAACCAAAAGTTCCACACAACAAGTCAACAAGTGCAGGCTTCGGCGACCAAAAAAAAATAAACATTAAGTTCTACCAAGTAAGATCTTTCTAAATTTGAACTTGTGAAAGTATTGAAAAAACACAAGACATGTGCCAACAATCAAGCCCCTCGAGTCAATGAACCGGCACATTTTTTTTTCATTTTTTTAAATTCTTAGTTATATTGTAAAACTGATAATAAACTGTGTCAAGACATTCTATTCAAATTTATGTTGTTAAGAAAAAAATTAGTAGTGATTTTTATTTCAGGTTGTAAGTTGTTCAATTTATTTTTTATATTCTACCTTTTATGTTTTGTTTATTAATTTTATGGTTTGAATTTATATGAATCTAAATGAATGTCTCCTCTTCCTCTATATTTTCGACATTGAAAATGAAAACAATAATATATTTTCGAATTTTGTTTAGGGCTACTGTATCTTTGTGAATAGATGAAGAGCAGATCTTGTGCTGATGGAAACAATCATATCTTTCTGATCTGGAGAGAAAATGAAGAATATCAAGAATTTTCGTGTAGAGAAATGATATGTTGAGAAATTTTCATTATTAAAATAATTTCTATCAAAAATATATCATTAGAGAAAAAAATCCTTGTTTGAATCATTTAATTATATTTTTCCCAATTTTATTTCTTCACAAATCATTTTTTCTCAAAATCGTTTAATGACCTGTCTTGTTTTTGGAGAAAATTAGATATTAAATCGTACAATAATACTTCAAGAATTTTTTTCATGTTATATTTGATCCGTATTTTTTTCATTTGTTGTTATTTCTTTTATTGTTATTTATTATTGGGATCTTCGTTTTTTTCTTCATTTGTGTCTTTTATTTTCATTTAAATATACTTTTTTTTTAATTTTGTGTGAATGTAAAAAAACATGATCTCTTCATATTCTATTCAATTTTATAATATTTCCCCGTTGCATCGCACGGGCACGATACTAGTATTTTATTAATTTGCTTTGGAGCTGCTATTTTAATTTAGTAACGTGATAATAGTCCCTTCAAAAAATCTCTCAAAAATCCTCCAACTCTTAACTATTTTAGAAAGTCACCAACGAATTTACAGCTAGTACATGCAAGTGTTGATACCTATACATGCAAATGTTTATATAAAACATATCAAGCATTTATACCTAGCATATCAAATCTTTCTAAATGCTGAACATATCAACTCTTTATGAAGATTGTACAACTGGTTATGACTTTAATTTGAATTTGAATCTTTCATAAATACTATTTATAATTAAGACTTTTCACCATGCCTATAGAAATATCTAATATTTATATATAACATATCAAATACTTTTAAGTCTTATACTTAAGCTTTTTAGTCTAAGTACTTAAAACTTTCAAGTTTTTATATCTAGCAAATTAAGTCTTTATACATTGCATATCAAGTAAAAAATTAACAGGACAAATAGAACCCGAAAGTACTTCAATATGGATCTTATTTGAAAGAGAAAATAATGTACAAGACGTTCGTAGTTTTAGATTCGCAAAATTAATCGCAGATCGTAGGGAATATGGGAGAGATTGAACAGAGGAAAATAAATTCTCCTCTGAAAACATGTAAAAAATGAGTGAGTATTTAGAGAAAAGAATAAATTTTCTATTTGTGATGTAAGTATTGATACCTACGTGTGCAAGTGTTGATATATAACAAGTATTTATATTAAGTATTATATCTAACATACCGAATGTGTGCAGAAATAATAAAAAATGAAAGTTAAACTTGGTAAAAAAAAAAGTTACGGAAGTTCAAAAATAAAAATGGATTGGAAGATTTTTGAGAAACTGGAGAAGGAGATTAGATAGTTTCTCTTTAATTTATTATTAGAACATTTACAATGGTGATTTCTTTTAAATTGCTAATCTAATGTGTTAATTGCAAATATAATTGCTGGAATGTACCATAGTTTTTAAATTAACAAGTTTGCTTTAAAAGCAACTCTTTAGAGCATCTACAATGGTGATTTATTTTAAATTGCTAATCTGATGTGTTAATTGCTAATATAATTGCTGGAATGTACTACAATTTTTAAATTAGCAAGTTTGCTTTAAAAGCAACTCTAATTAAATAAGCAGCTCTAATTAAATTTTTGGGATGGAGTGATTTAGAAATTATGAATCCCTTTAATTGCTAAACTCAGTGATGTGGTCCAAATTATTTGCTAAACGTTTGTTGGAATGGAGATACTCTTACGTTTAATAATAATTTTTTTATTTAAACTAGTGCTTTTTATTTAAGATTATAAAAATATATGATAAACGGACAAAATACTAGATTCGAAGGATCTTTTACTAGATGCAGTATTTAGATTGAAATCCATCTCAGTTTGAAAATAAAAATGATACGAATTAAGTTAAAAACCGAACACTTGTAAAATAAAATAAAATAAATCTAAACATACTTAGTTTCGTACTCTATTTGTTTCGGAATTCGTATCCTGTGCAGTACCTGAGTACAATCAGATCTGAATCGTGAAGTTTAAATATCAAATTAGCACCGGATTCCAATCATTCGGTTGAGATTTAATAAAAACTAATTGTTCTGTAGAAAGTAAGATTGAGAAAAGGTGAAGGGGACCAAACGAAAAGTCGAAGTCAACATATTTTCCATTTTCCAACGAGAAGGAACCTCCAGGGAAATGAGGGTACAGTTCAAATAAGGAAAATTTATACTATCAAGTCGTAAGGTTTGACTGAAATTAATGAAACAAAAATAAGTAATCAATGCTGTCATGAGTGTGGATTAATTGGAATTTGGAATTTTCAGATCCCTACAATTAATATACTGTTCAAAAAGTTGGGATTAAGCATTAAATTGAACTCTTGGAGAATCTCAAGATAGAGATGAAATATCTTCGGAATTTTTATTGAAGTCCATATAGTTCATATATATATGGAAATGATAATATGCATTGTCGATTTATTTTTTATTGAAACACGAATATATATCATTATTTTGTCAGTTATGAACATGATACATGCTAGGTACAAATATGGCACTACTTTGCAATTGTTTAAATGAACCGTACCACATAGATTTAATTATACGCAAGTTATAAATAAGTTTTAGAGCATCTTTTCTTTTAAATTGCTAAGTCTGATGTGTTAATTGCTAATATAATTACTGGAATGTACCACAGTTTTTAAATTAGCAAGTTAGCTTTAAAAGCAACTCTAATTAAATTTCTGGGATGGAGTGATTTAGAAATTATAAATCCCTTTAATTGCTAAACTTAGTGACGTGACCCAAATTAATTGCTAAATGTTTGCTGGAATGGAGATACTCTTATAGGACATTTCTTACTTTATTCAACAATCAAATTTCCAATATATATGATATACTTTCATTTATGGAGATACTTACATTCATTAATAGGTTAAATAAGAACATTTAAAAGGGTTACTTTCATTTTATTTTTAATCTGAAAGAAGAATTAATCTAGTTGACTTTTGGGAAAGAAATAATGTGGCGTCCAAAAGAAGGGGCTGCTATGAGTGTGATTGATCTGTTCATAATTAATTGGTACATCATCCTTATTTGTATTGAAATGTGATCAATGCTGGTACCTGGTGTATCTGGATTAGTTGTCAATTGCCAATTATTTTGAGATTATTGATTATTTATTTTCTCTTTCAAAGAGACTACTGATCACCAAAATAGTACTACTACTTTCAAATAGACTACTGATTGTCAATTATTTCGATATCCGTATTCAAAAATTAGATACAGATATTTGATACCAAATATCTGTATGTATACGGATATGGGTTTAAAATTTTATACATGCATCTAAATATTAGATATATACTATATACATTATTATATATAATGACAAAAATTATGTATGTATCTACAGATATTCAATCTGTATCTATATCTGAAAAATAAAAGCAGATATTGGTATGATTTTATCACTATCCGATCTGTAGATATCAAGTTGCTAGAAAAGAAGAACCCCCATTTGATTTAGTGATTAAGGTTGTGTTATGTGCGTTGAAAGTTATATGTTTAAAACTTGGTTGATAAGTTTTTATGGATATTTAGAATTTGAGAGATTTTATCTTCATTTTTATCTTAGAAATAGTAATTGCTCAAAAAAGTTATTTTTTCTGTCACCTCATAAAAAGTCGAGACTGCAAAGTTTATTTGATCAACAGTTAAAAAGTATGTGACATTTGTTAAAAACAACTAGCTATTATTGAAAGCAACTAGTTGTAAGAAAAAAAAATTCCCAAGGATTGATGGACTTAATTAGAAAATAAATATCTTAAGGGACTTTAATATCAAAAGGCTTTTCGGTTTATTTTACTTTTGAATGGAGAGGCTGAGTAATTGTTTCAGTTGGAGATACATTTAAAAAAAAAAAAAAATTAGAAATCAAGCCATCTAACTTTTAATATTCACAATAGATTTTTTTCATCCGGATTTCAAACATGTGACTTTCCATCCACAAGTACATTGTATTTACTACTCGATAAAAGATTGATTCTCAGTTAAAGATATATTTTGTCTAAATTTGGTCACCTGTAGCCCAATTAGATCATGTTTAACTTTTTTCGAACTTTAAGTTTAAGTTTGTTTAAAAAAGAAAATAATAAATAAAATGTAAAAAATATGAAAATATTATAAAATAAGACACACATTATAAAAGAATTATGTGTACAAAATATATTTATTGTTAGAATTTAGAGATAAATAATGACATAAATGTTATATTGTTTTGGTCATGTGTAGTTATGGCATTGATCAAACTAACTAGTTCGTGTTATGTGTTGCGCCTCCACTAAGATATTAACACCATTTTTTCTTAAAAAAATGATCATGACATGTGACAATCACGATGAATCACAATACGTAACACGTCACAGCATGACTTTTTTACATATCCAGAGACTATTTGAAAATTAGCCTTGAGATGGGTGGCATCAATAAGTCTGTCTTGGTAGAACCTTGCGTTGGAAAGATGAGAGTTTAAGGTAGACTGAAATATCACCGGAAGTTTGAGTGAGGCTACGGTGATATGCATTGCTCCGTGCTACGGCTCAATATTTGAGTTTTCAAAATTCTAACGGTCAATCCAAACCATTCAACATGAATATGTAATTGCAAATCAAATTTTATATTTTTTCAAATTTTTTTACTATTTTTTTAGATAGGTAGAAAATCACTGTTTTTGGA
This sequence comes from Carex myosuroides, assembly GCA_028015225.1. NCBI lineage: Eukaryota > Viridiplantae > Streptophyta > Magnoliopsida > Poales > Cyperaceae > Carex > Carex myosuroides. Next base: position 2,439,067 of record CM051489.1, on the reverse strand, counting down.
TGGTCCAGAATTTTCAGATCAAGTGATTTTCTACCTATCTAAAAAAATAGTAAAAAAATTTGAAAAAATGTAAAATTTGGTTTGCTAGTACATATTCATTTTATAATCATGATGAACAGTTCGGATAAACCGTTAGAATTTTGAAAACTCAAATATTGAGTCGTAGCACGGACCAAACCGTGCTATGCATAGTACCGTAGCCTCTCTCCCGAAATTTTTATTTATAACATAGCTTAAAAAAAATATAAACCAAAAAATCACCGTTTTTGGAAATTTCAAAATATACCATAGCTGCACTAGCATTGTGCGGTCCCTTTTACTGGGACTGCATAATACCGATGCGGACCCTGAAAGGGAGCAGTACAATGCCGAAGCGGACCCTGAAATGGGGCCGCACAACACTCAAATTATATCCATGTACTGAAAATTCTCCTCAATGAAAATTCTCCATGTTTTGCGATACTGAAAAATCTCCTCAATGAAAATTATCCTCAATAGAACAAATCCATGTACTGAAAATTCTCCTCAATGAAAATATCTGTGTTTCTTGTTGATTCTTTTACTCACAGATTTTAGGAAATTTTCACGCAAGCTTTGTTCTATCTGCAGTTGTTTTGCTTGTTTGAAGTGGTTAGTACGTTGCTATTTATATTGTGTTCTCTCATTGTTGTTTTTGGGGTTTTTGTTATAAAGTTAATTAGTTGTTGTGTTTCATTTTATGCGAATAGTCAATTTTGCTCGAAAAGAGCAAGCAAATTTTAACCTGCATTACGGAGTATGTATCTTCTCCGGTACCGCATGAGTTGCAAATAAACGCGACACGATTCTAGCCTAAATATTGTAATTTTTTTGCTTCAAACACGCCCGTAGGCAATATCATTAGACCGCAAAGAGTTACAGGGGTTACATTCGAAAAGTTGGAAAAGTAAAACCCACGTAAGTGAACCCTTCCTTTCTACCCAAACCCGCTAAAAGATCCGCCATTTCATTATGACATCTTGCAACATGATTACATGTAAAACCCGGATTTAATTTGAATAATCGCCAAAGCTGCAATAGTTCTCGAGAGGCTCTCCAATCCACCTCTGTGGGAGGTTGTAGTTGCGTAACGGAGGATACAAGAGTGGTGTTGTCTGAGTGGAAGGAGCAGTGGGTCATTGACCTTTGCATTGCAAATCTGACTGCTTCAAGCAAAGCTTTGGCCTCCGCCTGGATGGGACATGCCGATGAATCGTGCTTGACCCCGTATGCTATTAGTTGGTCATTGCTTGTAAACACAAATCCAAGGCCCGTATCCCATGAATTGACCCAAGAGGCATCACAATAACAGACATTACCCCTGGCGGGCAAACCCCTGTCCGTTCCAGCACCCGAACTCCCCAGCACTGTAGGTACCGTCCCGGTATGTAAAGGCCCTGTCACCTTGGTTACCAGTGCCGTCTCGGCCCTCATCGCCGCTACGAAACTTTGAAATTGGTGAACCGAAGGCTGTTGGGCCTGATAGGTGCGGGCGTTGCGACAACGCCAAATGCCCCAGATGTTGATAATAAATACCGACCATAGGTCCTCGGTACAGGTACTGAGTATGAACAACAGAGCTTGCTTCAGGGAATCCGGTAGGTGGTCAGTTCTTATCGGAAAAGCCGACGCCATCCAGCAAGCTCTGGCAAAAGGACACCTGAACGCCATGTGCATACCGTCCTCTTCCGCCTGGGAGCAGATAGCACATGTTGGGGAAACGCCCGCAATCCGAGCGGCGATTGTCTTGGCCAGAGGTAAAGCATTCGATACCAGCTTCCAAAGAAACAAGCGGACCCGCGGCTGGATCAACCCCTTCTTCCATATCCCATTCCAGAAATCCGGAGAGTTACCCGGAACACTTCTCCAAGCCTCATTCAGCTCGATGTATCCCTTTTTGACTGAATACTGACCTGACGGTGAAGGGTTGAAGACTAAGTGGTCACCTCCATTTGCCGGACTAGGTGGTGGGATGTTCGCCGCTATTTGCAGGGAGTTGACATGGCCAAACAGTTGTACCAGAAGTTCCACATTCCAGCCTCCCCGTCCTCCAAAGCAAGGTCCGAGACCACCAGGCCCAAGTTTTCCCGTGACGGATGAAAACCCAGTGCTCCCGGAAACCATGGCTGACCGTAGACTTTACAATGGCAGCCATCGCCTATCTTCCAGGCCAGAAGTGGGAGTAGCCTGGGACGTAGCCGCATGAGGTTCCTCCAGAATTGGGTACACCGATACGTCCTTTTGGATGACCAAAGTGCTGATCTTGGCAAGTATTTCTCTTTAAGAATTTTAACCCCCAAGGAGTCCTCTTCTCGGGCTACCCTCCATAGCACCTTCATTAGAAGTGAATCATTCATTCGGGCCAGATCTCGGATCCCCAAACCGCCAAGTCTAGGCGGTGCCGTAATGCTATCCCAAGCCACATATGCTAGAAATCGATCCCCCACCTGTTTCCCCCAGAAGAAAGTACGCATGATCGATGTCAACTTGTGCAGAACCCCCTGCGGTATTTTAACCGTGCCAAAGTAGTAGATGGGCACTGACTGGAGCACAGCCTTGATCATGATCAGCCTACCCGCCGGAGAGAGTTTCCTGCCCTTCCATGCTTGTAGTTTGCCCATGAATTTGTCAATTAGGAAATCGAAGGCACCTTTAGAGGTCGCTATTGGTGCCCCCAAGTACCTTCTCCTCCCCTGCACCTCCTGTGAGACCCCCAAGATTTGCTCCACCGCCACTCGCACCTCAGCCGGTGTGCTCTTGCTAAACCAGATTTCACTCTTATCCGCTCCAACCCTCTGGCCCGACATCACTGAGAACGCATTAACTGCCGCCACCAAAGTTGCTGCCTCTCCCACATCCGCATTTCCAAACAACAAAAGGTCATCTGCATAGAGCAAATTGGTAATGGCCGGTGCTGATGGTGCCAACTTAACCCCCCTTAGGCTGCCATTCTGGTTTAGGTGACAAAGCCCCCGAGAAAGGACATCCATGCCTAGGATGAAGAGGTAAGGCGACAAGGCACATCCCTGTCGCAACCCCGACCTTGGCTTTAGGAAACCGTCACCCCTTCCATTAACCACGACCGAGAATTCTGCCGATTTGACACATGTCATCACCCATTTGCACAGCTGTGCCGGAAACCCGTACAGTGGCAATAATTCCTCAAGGTAAGTCCAACTCATGCGGTCAAACGCCTTGGACAGATCGAGCTTAAGGCAAAAATCCCTATTCCATTACCCCTTTGAGTTGAAAGAGTGCAAGACCTCCCTGAGCAGAATTACACTTGCAGAGATATCCCGTCCCGGCACGAACGCACACTGGTTTTCTGAAACACACCCCGATATGAAGGGTTTAATCCGTGCCGCCAGTATTTTTGAGATTACCTTGTATACCACATTGCAAACAGAAATGGGACGGAAGTCAGTTACTCTTTTCGGGCTGTCAGACTTAGGGACGAGCACCAGGTTCGACCTCGCCACTGCAGGGGGAAGGCAGTTATCCCTGAAGAAAGCAAGGACCTGATTAACCACTGCAGGCCCGAAAATGTCCCAGTGCTGTTGTATGCATCTTGCATTGATTCCGTCCGGTCCTGCCGCCTTGTCCGGCCCCAGCGCGGCCAGTGCCCTGTGAATCTCCTGGGCGTCCGGTATAGAGACCAGACAGGTGTGCCCTGTGAATCTCCTGGGCGTCCGGTATAGAGACCAGACAGGTGTGCACCAGGTGTGCCCTGTAAATATTGTAATTCGGTGCCTATTATGACTATAGGGGTCCGTTTTGAGATCTGTACCTGGTTAAAGAACGGTCTGGATTTAAAAATTCTACCGTCTGATACCGAATTGGATCTGAATTCATTGTTATGGCTATCCCAAATTATTTACAAATATTTTTTTTTAGATAAAATACGGGGTCAAGACTTCCAACTTTAAATATCCACGAGATATCCTCCAATTGAATTTTGAAACTGTAATATCTAACATGATATTATCTTAATCACTAGATCAAGATTAATTCTCAATATACAAAATTATTTGAGACAAAAGAGCTGGTTTTTCAAATTCAATTTTTTTTATTTAAAAAAAATAAAAAACTGAATATAAAAAGTTGCAAAACACAAGAGCTTGTTTTTTTTTTCAAAAAAGATTGCTCAAATTTCTGTACAAATATGTACAATGAAAAACACAGAATTTTAAAGGCTACATTGAAATAACGGTCTTTTGTATTTTGTGGTATTTGAGCTTCGTTTCATACGTGTTATTTACAAGAACTGGGAGTAGGTCCGATGGGCATCGGACCTACCTCGGTTCGACGGGTTTAATCACCATCGATTTTCTTTTAGATTCGTGCGAAATGCTTTAAAACCCGTGCGTTTATGTTTCAATTTTCGTGCGCACAAATCATTACATTATCCTACGGTAGATCTGCCCATCGGAACCAAACAAGGTCCGATGGGCATCGGACCTACACCCAGTTCTATTTACAAAGTTAAGAATTTTAAACATAAATTTTGTTTGTACAGCTTTTATTTACAATTGCAGAATATATGTACCAACTGGTTTTTTTGTAGCTTTTTGTAAAGCTATCAGCCTGTTCGTAAAGTTAGCGCTTATAGAATACTGGAACGTTTTTTTTATTAATAGGAAAAACAAAACAAAAATATCGACAATGAGAAATAGTTTCGTTAGATTTTGAAAAATAGGAAGAATGTTATTGTTTGTAACGTCCAGGGCACTGCAGCTGGACGTTATAAACCATAACGTTCAGTTAATCTGGTCGTTAATGATCTCTAACAAAAACACTGTAGCTTGACGTTATGGTCTATAACGTCCAGCTACAGTGGTTTTGTTTTTCTTTTTTTGCTTCTGCGAATTTTTTTGAAAAAAAAATCTCACTTTTTACAACACTAATGAAAATGAAAAAAGAACTGAATTTTCACACTGGTGAGTTTAAGATCAACAATTTTTCTTTTATGCTATAAATCAAATTTTGGTATATTGATATTGTGCGAAAAATTTCATCTTTTATTTTGCTCATCAAATTTTCGTAGCCTTACAGTTCTGATTATATTTTTATTTTTCTTGTGACTATGAAATAATTTTGTGGATCTTAGAGAATTCATTATATTTTCATGAAAACTTTCCTGCGTTATGATTTAGATTGTATTAATTTCAAATATTTCATCTCAGGTTAAGGTTATTTATTTGTTATCAAAGAAAAAAATAAGAGAAAATTTGGCCTATTACTTATTAGTTTACCTGTACACTTGTACTAGTATTTGTTGATCCAATTTTACTTGCTAGTACTGTGATTTTATTTTATACTTTACAATATCATCCCATATACAATATTAGTATAAAATTTTGATAATTATACTAAATAATACTTTGAGGTTATCTTACCGGTCTATACCGAACATCAGGTACAGAAATAAATCAAAACCAATATGTACTGTATACTCTTAATTTTCTACAGGAAAGTGAGGTTTTTTTTCCAAAAAAAAAAAACACATTGTAGCTAGACGTTATAGACCATAACATCTAGCTACAGTGTTTTATGTTAATTAGAGATCATTTGCGACCAGATTAATTGGACGTTATGGTTTATAACGTCCAGCTACAGTGCCCTGGACGTTATAAACCATAACGTTCTTACTATTTTTCAAAATCTAGCAAAACTGTTCCTCATTGTCGATATTTTTTTTTTGTTTTTCCTATTAATAAAAAAACGGGTGTATATGGGATGATATTTAAGTATTATTTAGTACAATTATCAAAAATGTATACTCTTCAGTTTCTGAAAGGGTGCATCCAACAAAAGGAAATATAGTTACATACAATGAGTAGGAATGCAGAATTTTTCAAAGTGATATAATTAATTAATTTTAAACATAATGATAATTCACAATGGGGTGAGAAAATGAAGTTTTCAGAAGGATTTTCACTGTCTGTGTGAAAATTGAAAAGATAAAATACGGAGAAATTTTTAACAGAGTAGGACACAACTGCCTAATGTCTACTTTTCATACTTAGTCATTGAAAACTTGACTATGTGGTGGCAGGAACATAAATGTACAAATAATACTGCCCATGCGCCATCCCGATCAAACATGAGTCCGGATCCCCCAAAGTAACTCAATTTTTGAGTTTAGACGTGTTCGGTGCCTATTCGGTGGTAGCGCAGGGGGCCATTATTAGTTGTGGGGTCCAGGTTCTTTAAGATTCGTGTTAGAGCACCTTGGACGGTTTGGATCAAAACTCAAAAATTGGGTTACTGCACTGGATCTGAATTCATCAAACATCTGCTGAGAGTAAATCTGAGCCGTCCGTTTCAATTGTGTTTAGGGGTGTTCATTGGGTCCGGTTTAGTCGGTTTTGAACCGAACCGAATTAGTTTGGACCAAACGGTTCGGTTTGTTCAGTTTAATGGTTCGGTCGGTTTGCTTTTTAAAACCAAATTATAATTTCGGTTCGGTTTGAAAATTTTCAAAACCGAAATAACCGAACCGACCGAACTTTTATATATTATGAATTTGGTCCAGACCGTCCCGGTTTATTTCTTAACACTCCGGTTTATTTCTTAATCAATTGCTTTAAATACTTCGGTTTATTTTTTAATACCCCGGTTTATTTCTTAATATACTTCGGTTTATTATAAATCAATTGCTTTAAATAAAAAAATTAATATATTTTGGTTTGAACCGAACAAACCAAAATAAAACTTTGATTCGGCTCGGTTCAGTTGCAATGCTAAATCAGTTCGGTTCGATTCTATTTTAAAAACCGAATTATTACTTTGATTTGAACACCCCTAATTGTGTTGAGTCAGATACCTGAGAGGATACGGATCCGACCCAATGTACTGCAGCAGAGTAGGACACAACTGCCTCTGGAAATCCAAAATCAGTTTTCACTTTTCAGATACTAAATTTTGAACTATTGCTCCACCCTGAAAAAAAAAAATGCCATCCTATGAGCCCATAATTTACGACTCAGAGCCAAGAGCACAAAAAATGTGATCTATTAAATCAATTCTGTGGCTACAGCGCTGACTATGAAGTTAATAATTAAGTGTCGTCTTCAAATTCTCGAGGCCATTCGCCAGCCCAATTCGATAATTTTTTATCTTGTCCTAATGAAAATCCTACATCCACCCCTGATTCATGGCCCCTCCACTATTATATTAGATTTGCCAATTATCACATCCATTAAAGTTCATCTCGTAAACACTTTCAACATGTATTATAAATATTAAATTACAATGGATCACCTTGCACATAAGATTACAATCCTGTTCATCCTTTTTATATTCTGACAGGTAGTTTCTGCCTCCGTACTTACATGTATATTCGCATGCCCCTCATAGTTTCTCTGTATTGAATCTCACTGCAACTGCCTTAAAAATAGTCTTTTGCTTTCATTTTTCTTTTCCATATTTTTCCTCTATCATGTCAATTATCAAGTCTTGTATCTACACATCCAAAAATTACCATTATATTATGTTTTCCCCACATTAATTGCGCTCGTTCGAGAGATATGATTAGCATCTGCTAAATTAGAACACGCCTCCAGTTTTGCTTTTTCCAACAAGCATATCCTTGGCCTCGTTAATTTTCGAGGCGAGATAATGACTTCCTCCTGCATCAGGGTGGTTTGCTACCATAACTTTTCTATGTGCTTCTTTTATCTTCTCTAGCGCCACATGTTCTCTGCTTCAATACAAGATACTTTTTATGCTTAGACGAGTCCCAAATTGAAAGGAATAATAACCAATAAATGACTAAAGATTAAATATTCTTAATGAGTACTAATTTAGTGTATGTCCCTCTCTCGTACTCATTACACAATATATACTGGCAGCAGAAGGTTTCTCGCAACTCAGGTTATTGTTGAATTCCGGAGGATTAAAAACACCCTAATAATACAAGAGTGAGGCTACAGTACTATGCATAGCGTGGATTGGTCCATACTACGGATCAATATCTTCAATTTCAAAGTTCAAATAGTCGATCTGAAATGTTCGACATGATCTTCATACGAAGATGTACTCGCAAACTAAATTTTAAAAAAATTAGAATTTTTTTACTATCTTTTAGATAGGTATAAAATCACTACTTTTGAATAGTTTAGCTTTAGATCAAGTGATTTTTCTACCTATTTAAAAAAATTGTAAAAAAATTCTACAAAATGTAAAATTTGATCTACAAGTACATTTTCATATGGTGATCATATTGAACTGTTTAGATTGATTGTTTGAACTTTGAAAAAGGAGATATGATCCGTAGTACGGACCAATCTGTGCTATGCATAGTACCATAGCCTCACTCATAATACAATATAATTCAGAATAAAACATAACCCAAAACGATAAAAGAAAATTGGAAGATACGGTCTGGTACCAACACTGACCCATTACTGAACTACAATTTTAAGTAATAAGATTTCTTTAGTTTAATACCTAATACCAAGGATTAAAGCAGCCTCTCGACGGGTCATCTGGTGCTCAAACCCGCCAGGATAAAAGCGGCGCATGCGGGGTCCGGCCGTACGACTTAAGTTATTCCATGCCTGTACCATGTACCTTCCACCCATTGCGGCTGCTGCTACTGTGAGACCCGTGATTAAAGGTGTTGCCTGAATTTAGTTTTCATAAAGAGACATGAAAAACTGCTTTTAGTAAAAGCATTGAACAGAGATTGATAGTTCAACTAATATAGGGTTTTGACAGCTCTGATCAATGTGACAAAATTGAGTGTTACATACTCTGCAGCCAAATTGCCCAGAGACTATAACTAAATTTCAGTTTCAGGACATTTTGTTTCTTAGTTTAACCGAATTAATACCTATCACGAACTTGTTAGGAATATTTATGTTTCTAAGACATTTGAGACTTCAATTCGTTCACAAGCCCCCTAGTACACCGAAAATTATCAGACCAATATGTATGGAAGTTAAGTAAAAATAAAAAAAATCACACTAATTCACAAATGTGCCATGCCTAACCAAAAAAAAAAAAAACTAAAAACCTAAAATAAACTTTTTCATGTTTCAGCTTGTATTTGATGCATGGTTTCTACTGGTCTCTATAAACTGATACTAAATTTGCTTTTTTTGGTCATTTTTAAGGAGCACGGGTGGTGAGAATTAGAGGGGCTTTTTGATATGGTCAGGGGGCACTCGTACCATGAGGAACAGTAATGGCTACACATGGTACCAATGTTTGGTTTGCTTTGTTGGTAATATCTCAAATTGGTTAATCTATGACTGTCCTATGGATATAAAACGAAATCGGTGGCTCCAGCAGTCAGTTTTCACAAAAAAAAAAAATGATATGCTTTATTTAAGGAACCAAAGTTTGCAGTGCCGTACCATTAATCAAGTCCAATCTGTCAGTACATGCAAATCCGAATTTGAGCTCAAAAAAGATTACACAATTCCACAAAATCGTCCCTGAACTGAAACAACCAATTACGTAAATAAAAGGAAAAAATTAGGCAAAATGTTTAACATTTAAGAGAGAGAATAGCTACAGTGCCTGCGGGGGTTACCTCAATCCAATTTGCAAGCTCCTCTTCCTTTAGCTGGAGAGATCGAGAGAGAGCGAGACGGGGCCCCCGGGGGTTTTATACAAGTCTACAACTATGCACAGAGACCAGGTTTTCTGGCTTGGGCTTCAAGAAATGGAAAGCGTCCCCCAGCCGCCATTCAAATCACGCTTCTTTTCTAGAAGATTAATTTGGGCTTGCAACTATATTGGGCCTCATCAGGCCTGCGTAAATTGTGAGCCTGGCAAGCAAATATAGATAACTTCATAAATCGCGAGTCCGTGACAGCTGACACCTGACATGGCAGTGGCATTGCAGCTAATAGCTATACACTTGACAGATTTAGAGAGCGAAATTGAACATTATCGGTAAGTCTTGTCTTTCTTGACTAGCAATGCGTTGAATCAACATTGGACCTTATAGATTTGCTAGAAAGGTGAATTCATTGATATTTGATAAGCAACAAGTTGTGCCTTCACGAGGAGAACAGAGTAGTAGGTCCAATGGTGCACATGAAAATTGAAACAGACACAAATTTTAAAGCTGAGCACACACATCTTAAAGCAGATTGCATAGTGATTGAACCCATCGAACTAAAGTAGGTCCAATGAGCAGCCCCGGCCCTGACCCAGGGTAGCCAGGGCAATGGCCCTGGGCCCCAAAATCCAATCGGGCCCCCAAAAAAAAATTGTATATGTTAAAAATGACAAATAAAAGTCAACAATTTAATAGGGCCAAAAATAAAACTCTGTTTCTTCTCTGTAAAACGACAAACGAAGCAAGAAAAAAATTAATAAACCTAATTCCGCCGACCGTCGTTTCTTCTCTGTAAATCAACAAAGGAGGAAAGAAAAAAATTAAGAAACCTAGCTCATCTCATGAGTCACGATCTCGTTCTGAGACAGCGAGTGTGAGGCGAAGACAGAAGCGGCGTTTGGTTAGGGCGAGGCTGACGCATCGACTCGGCCTCTGGATTGGACTGCCGGCGGCTTAGCGCTACGTCTGCCTCATCACCTAGGTTCTATATATCCTTATATTACTTTGTTTTTTTTTTAATTTAAAACAATGTTTCTTAGAAAAGGAGAGGGAGAAGAAAAACTAAAACCTTAAAAAAGTTCTATTCAAAAGTTTTGGAAGAAATTAAACTACAAAATGAGTTTTTGAAAAACCAAATTGAAAGTGAGGTGCACGAAGAAACAAAAAATGTATCTGAAAATCAAAATGAAGTAAATCAAGATGAGGTAAATCAAGAAACAACAAATTTGTTTGAAAATAAAAATGAGATAAATAAAGAAATAACAAATATACTTGAAAATGAGACTAGTAAATATAATGAAGAAATCATGTGTCTGAGTGCTTAGATTCTTCGTTATCTATAAATATATATGATCCTATAGTGTGGGATGATTTAGATTCAAAACTGAGAGATTTGCTTGTTGAGAATGATCCTATTAGAGATTCTAATATTAAATTTTCTAAAGATAAATATAATAGAGGGTTCTCCACATCTTTTTTTTTGATAAAAAATTGTACATAAAGGTTCAAATTTTTCTCCCGCCCCGGACCCTAAAATCTTCAGGACCGGCCCTGCCAATGGGCATCAGACCTACTCTTCAATGCTTCATGAGATGCTAGTCCAATTTTTAATTATGCAACCAAAAATCTCTCCAATCTCCATTCAAAGCAAGCAACAAAAGTTAGCTAAATAAGAAGGAACAAAAACCATTTAGATTACACCCTGATATATTATCATTTGCTCTATATAGTAAAAGCTTGCCCAAATGGCAACACAAAACAGAATAAATCATGAACATTAAGAAGTTCATAAATCATAAAATAACAAAATAATACAGTATACTTTATAATGTTAGTGGTCATTGGTGGGTTGGCTGACAACGGGTATATCCAAACTGGATTCAGGCGATACCTCTCTCACATCCAATCCAAAACCTCCCCACTCGGCATCACCAATTGAATGGATATCAACTCTGTCAACGGTCAACTGAACAATGGTATCTTCGCTAACTGGATTGGGTCTAGAATCACTCACACAAGCCTTGTCCTCTTCTGATAAGTCAACCTGCTTTGTCAGAGGGGATTCGACCGTGCCTGAGCATGATTCCGCCATCTCTTCACAGACCTGTTTTGTGTCACTTTCTTTCCTGCCAAAGATTTTGTACTTTGTAAGATTAGACTAATAAAATAAGTACAATTTTCAGTTCATAATGCTGAAGAAAAAGTTTAAGACCCCATTACTTGATGTGTTCTTCTCCGCTACTGGCTTAAACCCTTACCTGTTCTTCTCACCTTACAAAGGTACATTTCACAAGTATTACTTGTTCCTATCTTTGCTAGCTGAATGGTAATGTTACAGCACCATAATGATACAGTAAATACCTTTAAGGTACTTTACGATCTACGTGTCAATGTAACGGTCCCCGGGTCAGGGTATTTTTGTTTGTGAGAAAAAGGGTGGGGTGGGGGTGGAGGCTGTGTCATCAGTTTTGTATGCGTTGCTTTAGTGTATATGTTTCTCTGTGTGGCTGGTGTATGGTTGGGAAGTGGTACCGTTATTGGGGTTATGTATGGTTCTTGGTTCTTATTTTCCTAATTTATTTTAACTTGTATTTATATATGAAGACCACAAATGGCGCACACACACAGAGAGAGAGAGAGAGTCATAGAAGCACATGGCAGACGCTGCCAAAGCTTTCAGAGAGAGGGAGAGAGTGTGTTGGGGGTGGGGGGGAGAACCTAGGCAACTGAGATTGCAAAGATCTGACAAGAGCAAGCAACTCTTGTCTCTCCTTGGAAGCGGCTTCAACTTTCTCTTCGGCTTCTCTGATTCGTGTCTCAGCACTAATAGCTGAAACCCTAGCCTTCTCTTCAGCCCGCATAATAGCTGCTTCCAAAAGCACTGCTTGCTCTCTAGCCTTAGCCAACTCAGACCGCCACATCTGTGCCTCATGGAGTGCAGCATCCCTCTGTTTCAACAGGAGCTCTTTGTCTTTGCCTAGCTGCGCCACCTTCTCTTGTGCTTCTTTTAACTAGAACATTAATGATGAAATAATGAATGCTTGGAATCTGAACTTGGCAACTTTATAAAAAATTAGGCCAAAAAAGCTTTAGTTCGGCAACTACAAGAAATCAAGCCAGTTCAAGACCAAAATTATGTAAAAAAAACCAAAACTTCGCTAAATTGTGCATCTAACCTCAACACAACCCCTTAGTGCAATTAAAAAAAGAAAAAGAAAAAATGACAACATTGGAAAAGGTATTGTAAGGACTCTACTAAGACCTAAAATTTCAGCTGATCTGTGTCAAACCTACCAAAAAATGGAATGTACTTTTTAAATTAGTCAAATGAAAGTAATTTATTTTAACCTTCAACAGAGATGATTCTAATTTGCTGGACAAATCTTTTTTGAGTTCAATTTCGGAGCATAGTTTTTTTCTTTCTTCATCAATTGAAAGAGCGGCTTTGGCAGCTGCTTCAGCAGCTGAAGCCGTCTCAGTTAGCTTCTCAGCTATCTGCTTTATTGTCGAATCACGGGCTCGAACATCCTTCGACAGGTTCTGGATCTCCTCGTCTTTCACTCGAAGTGTTTCCTACCAAAATAATTATTAACTGCATTAGCAACAAACTTAAATAATTATACTATATAATAAGCAGTGTCTGCATCCTGGACAACACAGGATGTCTTTCAGCGGGTGACGCGATTCCCTGGATCTTTTTTTTGGGTGGGTTGGGGGGGAGGGGTTTGGATGGCATGAATCATGATTCTCAAGGCAACGCTAACTTTAATTCCACATCAATCATTTCGAAGGATACCGCTTCTAATAAGAACCTTTGCATTGATTTGGATTCCTTTGGGTACTGCATCTGCATGACCTTTGGGTCTGAACAGTACAGGGTGGTAATGTGGTATATATCCAATGCTTAATGTTCATTTATGGGCTTATAGCTCACTGCATTTATATAGTTATGTTGAGATATTTGCGACAACACCTAGCAATAAAGTTAAAAGCACATTATATAACGATGGTTTCATTCGTCTGCTATTCACCCCTAGTTCCTAAACCCAATTTAAATTCAAATATATATATATATATATATATATATATATATATAAAAACAAACAGTACATCCAAATTTGTTAGTTTCATGAACTTGGAATAAGGAGATTCGATTAAGAGATTAGGGTAGGTGTCCTGTCCTAGACCTCAGAAGAGATCAAGAGATGAACCCAAAAAGTTCTAGTTAACCAGTACCACTGGTTCATGTGCTATTTCTAATTTACAAATTCCAAAGACAAAAGTTCTAGTCAACCAGAAGTAACACTGGTACACAATTGTAACTGTAGAAAACACCAAAATCAGACCTAGGGTTTAGCTATTGATGTACCTTCATGATAGTTAGACTGTCCAAGGGGGCATCCATGGATTTATTAGTATTATTTGAAGATGATGCCAATCCCAGAGCAGCTTGCATCGAGATTCTCAAAGCTGCCTCAATCTCTTTTGATGCATCCACTGCAGCTGCATTTGCAGCAGCCACTGCCATCGAGACCGTGCCTAGTTTGGCTGACCCGGTCCCACCTATGTTATTGACTGCCTCTTTGTGGGCACGCAACACTAGCTGTGCCGCCCTGGGTAAAAATACGGGAGATATACCATATCACCTTGTGTTAGAAATCTCGATGAAAAAACTTAGTCTATGTTGTTCCCAAATTTATTGCTTATATATAAATTTTCAGTTTTACTTGAGCTCTCAATGAAGTCCAGTTAAGGCTTAATTGTGCAAGGTCCCAGGACTGACAATAGCATACATATTAAGTTCAACAGGTAGTTGTAGAATTTGAAATTAAGCAACCTTTATATTGCTCTGATATAGGATATAATCATGCTTAATTTGTTTATTGTCTATTTATTTCTTATAGGGCAGACAACAATCAGTGGCAACTTTAATCGATGCAACTTTGTTATAAGTCATCAAAAGGTGCCAGGTTAACCATATTATAAAATAACTTACTTTAAAGTAGATACCCAAGCTCTAGCTGCACCTGGTGTTTCAGCACAAAGGAAGTATTCTTTCTTTGCTGGAGTTCCAATATCTGACATAATTAGTTAAGGACAAGCTATTTTTTTGTTACTTAATATTATCAATCTTTAAAATGATACAGATGTTTTCTTTGGAAAAATAAGTGATTCCATGAAACAACTTGGTTTGAGATAATACAGTAAAACTTCAGGGGCTGATACAGTAAAACTTCAGGGGCTGAGATCTCAAAGGGACATGTTTTTTTTCCTATTTCTGTTTGCACTTAGACATATATGTCAAGCATGTAGAAGAGAAAACCGAAAATTAATTGTTAAAGTGGGCCACACTTGGAAATTTAAAAGGTTTTATCAAGCTGTCACTGTTCTGGCAAAACTGATGACATTGCCATAAAATATGTTCTGACAAGATAGGAAGGATCTCTTTGTGATTATTTCAGGAAAAGTTAAATTTTCTAAAATAAGCAAGTTCTCAATTTGAGCAGCCCCCCATTTTTAGTATTAGTTGTGTTCTCCTCCCTCCTGCACCGCCCCTCCTCACCTCCCCACCCCCTACCCCTCACCCTCTCTCAATTCTATCGAAAGTAACGAATCTAAAAGTTTTCATCATTGAGGATACAGAAACAGCAACCATTGTACTTTGGCAGCCCACTGCAAGCCAAAAGAGTAAAATTAATAAACAATTTAGAAACTGTTGCCGTGATACTTGATTCCAACTAATGTTTTTCTTATATTGCCGTAAATTTCAAATGATCTTACTGAAAATTAAGAGGTGACAATGAGATTGTGCTAGCAGAATCAAATATTATTGTGCCCTTTATAGCTACATCAGCTCTCTTAATCCTATATGAGAACAAGTTCATACATGTAAGCCTAATAGCATATTAATTGCAAAAGTTAAACAAATAAAAAACTACAAATGACAAAAACAAAAGATCCTACAGTGGCATACTTGTATTCCATTTTTCCAGTAGTTGGGTCTAAAATTACCCACCGCTCATTCCATTTTCTCAGCTGTTAGATGAAATAAATAAATATAATCAACTTTTTGGAAAATTAGCAGCTGAAAAATGCAAATTCTGAGTAAAATATCATAGCATATGACTGAGGAAAGGCCACAATTTCTCCTGTTCGTCCATCAGACTACATGAGATTTTTTTGAAAGCTTGTCTGATGCTTAAGGGTCAGAACATGGCAAATAACTACAAGAACCAACATTGGAACCGTATTATAAAATACTGTGCCAGTGAGGTCCAGTAACACAATGCACACAGAAGTATGGTAAATTGAACTTGGATAATTGTATCAATTATACAAGTAATATGACATATATAGTCGTATAGAGAGGATTAGAAACACAAACTGTTTCAGATCGTTTAAGCAGAGGGCCTTGAAGGAGGTGTCTCCCTGATGCTGACATCAGCTGCTTCTTTATCTTTTCCAAGCTACTCTCCATCTCACCTGCCCCCTTTAAAATTCACCATTATCAAATCCAATTTAGTACCAACAACCCTAATTTTCCGATGCGAGAAAGAAACGATGAAGAGAGATCACTTACTGTGCTGCTTCCGTTGGTCTCCATTAGAGAAATACAGAATAAATTGAAAGGAGATCGGTGGTGTCTGATCAGAGAAGTTTAGCTTGGTGTTCGTTTGAGTTGTTGTGTAGATCTCGAGTCTGGTAGTTGGGTAATGGGTTCAGAAAAACCGAGATGCTGTAAAACTTTTAGCCTCCTAAAATATTACCCGACCCGGTAAAAATCCAAACAGGACCCATTAGTTGGTAATCCAAACTTTTTAAAGGATCATTGAAACTTTTCTCCCTTAAGGATTATTTTTTAAATGAGGAGGGATCAAGTTACAACAAATTTGAGTTACAACAAAGTTACAATAATTATTTTTTTCATTTTCAAAGTCCAAATTGTCGATCCAACCCGTTTAACATGATCTCCACAATAAAATGTGCTTGCAGATCAAATTTTACATTTTTTTTAAGTTTTTTACTATTTATTAAGTATTTTACAAAAAATAGTCATATGCAGACCATTGAATTTTGTACCCATCTTAATAAATAGTAAAAAAATTCAAAAAAATGTAAAATTTGATCTGCAAGCACATTTTATTTAGATAATCATGTTGAACAGTTTGGATCGACGATTTGGACTTTAAAAATGAAAAAAATGGTTGTTGTAACTCAAATTTGTTGTAACTTGATCCCTCCTCTTTTAATATTTAACATAGTATTCTTGATTTAAAAAGTTTGATACTTTATATCTACTTTCGAAACATATATGTTGACAAATTATATTAAGCTAATACATTTAAACAATTAGAAAATACATACACAAGCAGGGGTGAAAATAAAAAATTTTGACTGAGAAAGTTTAAACGTTAAATTATTGAAAATATGTGTTTGTTAAAAAAGTAGCTGAAGTTGTCAAACATTTCAAACTAATAAATTTATTATTAAAGATTTAAATGGTCGGATAGTTAAATTAAAAAAAATCATGACCAAAGAGTAAATGAACTCCCTGTTCATTTGTTCCGCTTGCCGAAATTTTTATTTATAACATTTTCACAAAATAAATTAATAAAATAACCATCGTTTCTGGTCAATTCTAAATCTAACATGGCCGCAGAATGCCGGAGCGGACCCATATGGGGGAGGCCGCAGAATGCCGGAGCGGACCCCCATATGGGTCCGCAGAATGCCGGAGCTGACCCGGGTCCGCACTATGCCGGAGCGGCCCCTGTTTTTTTTTTTTTTTTAATCTGATTCTGAAGTTGATTATGATTTTGTTTTGGAAATTTTTATCAAAAATGTAAAGTTCATACTGTCGTTTTATCTGAAATTGTTTGAAATGTCGTTTAATCTGAAATTGTTGTTCGTCGTTTGTTTGATCAAAAGAAACATTACAATAGAAAGCCATATAAAGAAGCATACAATAGAATAATGCTAATGTTATCGGAAATTACAAATACGTCTAATTAACCGAAAATAAACAACATTTCTACGAGTACAATTAAAAAAGCAACATTAACTCTCAATCTCGTGCAGCTCGAGCAGCTCTGTTTTGTCTTTCTTGTGTATCTCGGCCGGCTTGGTGTCCTCTTCTCCTATTATGTAGAACGTCCATCCACATCGGAATTCTGTCGTGCTGTCTTCTGCCCACAGCAATATTTTTTTTCTCTGGAACAAGGACCGGGCCATCGTGTTGAGGCCATTCCGACTGATTTCCATAGACATGCCATTGTGCGCTCCATGTGTTGATCAGTGTATGGATGTGATAGTAGTGACTTACAAATACGCCAGGGTCGATGCCTCGGAGACGACACACGGACAGAACATGAGAGCACGGTATTCTCTCCAATTGAGGCTTCTGGCACGTGCAAGTTACCGTGTGATCATCCCCGATTATCACCGTGTATTTGTAATTGGCCTTGGTAAACCGACCAGAATCGTCAGGTATGAAAGCGTGAACTCTCTCCTGTGTGGAGGTTACCTCGAACTCGTTGTTGTTTCCAAAGCCCCCCAGCGTCTTCATTTTATCGGACCTCTCGAACCGTTTGTTGATCAGCTACGAAAAATTAAAAAATAATGAAGAAGTCAGATTTTTTTAACAAAGTTCATTAAATTAAAAATTATGAAGAAAGAACTACAAATAAAAGTACCTGATGCACACGACACGAGAATTGTTGACCTTGACTGACTTCCCATTCTGCTTTGGCCCTCCTTTGCGCAAACCATGTCATACATTTGTAAAATGTGTCTTCAATTATTGCTGCAACCGGTAGCCTACAAGAGGACTTGAAGACCTTATTAAGCGACTCGGACCCGTTTGTAGTCATGATGCCCCAACGGTAACCACCGTCCAGTGCTTGGAATATCTTCCATGGTTTGGGGCACTCGTTCTCATCTTGATCCAAATATTTACCCACCCCGTCCAGCCAATTGAGGGCAATGTCACATGCCTGCCCCATTGCTTGCATTCCTTGCTCGTACCTCCTCATTTTCCTCTTAGCCACACATATTCTAAAAAAACGGATTGCCTTATCACTGCAACCGTTCTTCTTCATGTTCTCGTCTATGTGAGTAGCACAAAGACGGTGAACACATTGATCCTCATCCTCCTCGTTCCACCCCATATCATCTTGTCTGAACACCTTCTTGATACCCTTTCCCCTATCAGTGATGACACACATGAATCTGGAGCGGATTACATTACGGCGCAACCATTTCATGAACCATGCACAATCGTCATAACTCTCTGATTCTACCAGTGAAAAAGCCAACGGGAGGAGCTGATTTTCAGCATCGTACCCGGTTGCAATCAACAGCTTGCCTATGGTTAAAACCCATTTTTGTAAGAGCCGAAATCAACTAAAATAAATAAAGTGAAAACAACCAAATAAGTTACCTTTATACCGGCCTGACAGGAAACATGCATCAACTGTGATGACCGGTCTGATATGTTGAAAAGCAGCTATGCACGGTCCAAATGCCCAAGCCGCCCTATGAAAATACCTCCATGGTCCAGGTTCACCAGTGGGATATGAGGTCACCTCAAACAATGTTTCTGTCAAAAAATTTAAAAAAATAAGTTCAATTTTTGATTGAGAATGAAATGACATAAAAATTGAAGGAACAATGTAGTACCTGGGTTGCTTCTTTTGATTGCCTCCAACAATGGAACTACAAGAGCGTATGACCCCTCCCAACTGCCAAATTGACGGGCTATTGCCAACTCACGGCCACGCCATAGTTTTTTGTACGCCGGTATCTGACCGTTGTACCTTTCAGCAACAGCAATTCGGACAGCCTGAATACTCAAGTCGACATCGTTCCTCATGTGAGCGGATATACACTCGGCAACCATAGCAGCTGACAACTGGGCGTGATCTGTTCTTGTCGCATCCGCGTGGCATGAATGTTGTGTTGGGCACTTGGAGACACGCCATTGTGTTCCATAACCGGTGGCCCTTGCGAGTATGTACCACCCACAGTAACTGTCCTTGCACTTGAACCTCATTCTTGTGCGGTCACTGTGCGTAGGTTTTACCTCTTTGTTGCAAAGGATGTGAAACCTGGCAATTGCGCTCTTCATTTCCTCTTTTGAGTCATATGTTTGTTCCTCGGACAATTCATTCTCATACTCTGCCCTACTTCCAAACAAACCCGAATTGGCTTCCATAAACCCTGATGTGTCGTTGAAAGCATTAATCGGGTGTTGAAACCCGCGATCCATTATCCGAAACCCGCGATCCATCTTGAATTTCTTTGATAGTCCGAGCACAGGCCCGGTATCTTCCTGGTCAGAATAATCGCTCATACCCTCAGGATCAACAGGACCCCAATTTTCCTCTGCCTCTAGTATTTCCGGATCCACTTCTTCATCGGATTCATCCGGATCACAAGTTTGACCCCAATGAGCGGTCCGACTAGATGAGGCTGGTCCCTCTGAACTGGGGCCCGACGGGAGGGTCGGTCCCTCTGAACTGGGGCCCGACTACTGGACGGTTGGTCAATTTGGACAGGGGACGGACTAGAGCCGGATGAGTTACCCCGACTACGACCCTGGATTAACCTCATAACTGGGTTCGAACGCCGGGCTCTGGTAACCTCCACATATAGGTCAATTATCTTGTATGCACCCCCAGAAAAACTCATGGTTTGGTTGTACAATACTTGCCAGACTCCCTCATTCTGAACTGGAAATAGTTGGAACCAGGTTTGTGCCGAACTAGTCGGCATGCTAATTTTGGCATCAATTTTGAGGTCATACTGACCCTGATCCAACCCCAAATTCTGACTTATACTTGATTTAAGTCCCAAATAATCAGTACCCGGCAATACCGGGATCACAGTAACAGGTCCAATACTATAGTAAACCCCGTTAGGACCTGTTAAAACATCCCCACCAGTGTAGATGGATACCATAAGAGCCATTTTTCCAATTCAATACAGAAAAAACCTACAATTAAAAATTAACTAAATTAATTATTCTAAATTAATTATTCTAATTAAATTATTGCTAATTTAATTATTGCTAAATTAATTATTCTAATTAAATTATTAATCTACTGAAATAAAAATAAAAATTTAAAAGAAGAGAGAAAAAACTTACAGATCAGAGAGCTAACTCAGGAGAGAGAAGGTGTGAGAGTGTGGAATGAAATTTCTCTGTCATTTTCGGGATATAAAGAACAGGGTCCGCTCCGGCATAGTGCGGACCCGGGTCCGCTCCGGCATTCTGCGGACCCATATGGGGGTCCGCTCCGGCATTCTGCGGCCTCCCCCATATGGGTCCGCTCCGGCATTCTGCGGCCGTGTTAGATTTAGAATTGACCAGAAACGATGGTTATTTTATTAATTTATTTTGTGAAAATGTTATAAATAAAAATTTCGGTTCCGCTTGTTAGTCCAAGTGACACATGTTTAATAACTCCGAGGCGTCTATTTTAGATCGGATGGTCTGAAAAAAATATTGAACTAATAACACCTTTGTAAAGATTTACAAATGGATTAAAATGGTCGATATACCATCCGATTCCAAATAGATAGTCTATTTTTTTGACAAGAACGTTGTGCTACTAGAGAGAAGAAAGGCTCAAGTTCACCCAGAGAAATATTTTTTTTTACAATAAGAAAAATACAGTTTTTTAAAACTTCTAAAAAAATTTGGAACTCACTTTAAGCTATTGAAGTTCTCAAAATATCATACTTGGTACTTCCCAATCCCTCTATGCTTCATCTTTAAAATCTGTTGGTTCAAACTTTATAGAAACCAGCTCGTTCAGAAAATTTTTCTGTAAGCCAGTAATTCTTCTAGAATAGGAGCTATTCTAGAATAGAGGCTATTCGGAATAACAATGTGCATTCAAATAACATTTTTACTATTCAGAATAGCTAGAATAGCTGCTATTTTCTATTCCTTGTAAATGTTGAAATAGCTACTATTCGGAAGTGTGAAGAGAGAAAAAAATGTTTCATTCTCCAATTTTCACCAACACATTTCTGAAATGACATTGACACCACTTTATGTTATCTCCACGTTGTGACAATAGACCCCACTTGCCTATATTTTCTCTTAATTAGGACCTTGTTAGCATTATTCTTTATTGGTTACAGCTATTCATTATTTCAAATGTACAATCTAAACAATATTTTTACTAATCCGAATAGCACAATTTTCACACTAATCTAAAAATCACTATTTTTTCTTTTTTCTCAAATTTCACTATTCTAGCTATTTTTTCTCTATTTTCATTTACCACTCTCAAATTTCGCTTCTAGCTATTCTCAAATTGCGATATACAATCTGCTGCAGAGAAGTACAGTTTGTTTGCCTCTCTTCTCCGTGAAATGGTGTATTAGCTAAGTGTGTATCCCCTGAGATACCTCAATTTTTGCGTGACTGACGTGTCTGGTGCCTATTCGGGGATAGCACGGGGGTAGTATTATTTGTGCTTTGAGATTCGTGCAGAACGTATTTGAACGGTTGAGATTTTCCATAAAAACACACAAAAGTTGAGATATCTCAGAGGATGCGTATTCGTATTAATTAACTTGTTTCAAACATCAGCAGCTCTTAATATACTTCACTTGCTGAGGCATTATTAAGGGGACGTGCAAACAGTATGTTTTATTTGCTTATTTTATGTTGATTGTGTATTTTTTTATGGGATGAGTTTTCTCTCTATATGTAAAGATGAAGGTATAAAGCTTGTTTCGATTAATGAAAATATTCACTTTTCTGATTTATGAAAAAAAAACAGTAGGAAAAAGTCGTCAACTGTCAATAGCAGCTATTGTATCTATATTTATGAAATATTCACCATTTTCCATCATCTCCCTGATCAACCAAACCATTTTCACCACAAATCTGGTTTATTTATAATCAAACTGTAGGAAAAGGTCGTCAACTGTCAATATATATTTCACAATCTTTAGCAGAATCTTCTAACGCCAATTATGGTTGCTCAGTGGCGTCACCTCAGAGGAAAGTTTAAACGTCAAGAAATCTCCTTACTGTGAAATATTATATAAGATATCAATCAATCTATCGATCAGAAGCCTCATTTCTGATCTCCATCATTCAACTTTCAGTAGAGTTATGATAATAAGATTTAACTTTAGAATTAGGTTTCCACCCTTTATCATCATAAGTTCATAACGAATAACTGTCACAGAGAGACAATCTATGATATATTATTTATTATTATATATTAATTTACATGATCACTAATCTACACAGCTTCTTCTCCAACCCTATGGTTTGAACCTTGATAAAAATGTTGACTTTTACATTGATTAATCAAAAGAGAAGAAAGGAGAAAAAGTTTCAATTACAAAGAAATATTAATAACACCCACTCAAACCTGGAAACACATCTTCATCTGTTTCTTCATTGCTGTTTTGAGGGTGTTTGTTTTCTGAGTGTTTTCTTAAGGCCTCTCAAAATCTTCATAAACCATGTCAAGTTCATGGCAAATAGGATAACAGGTATTGTAAGTGTAAGGAAGTAGCCAAATGGGTGCATCATGCGGATCTGTCACAAGTTTGTATGTTAAGAAAATGAGAAATAATAGAGAAGGGCGGGAATTAAAATACCATATTTATGGTACCAGTACAACAGTGACCATTTTTCTTACTCTTCTCTGCCCTTTTTGTTCTTTTTTTCTGGTGCTCAATTGTAAATGTCAGAGAGTATTGAAGCTATATAAAAAATTTAATATACCTACCTTTTTATAAATGCCAAGACAGAAATAGGTCAAGTTTCTAATAACACCCAACAGTTGCTAGAAAGCTTCAAGTCCACTAAAACTTGGTAACAAGTTCTTTTTTTTAATAGAACTAATTATTACAGTTCATACTAATAATATAAAGTTTGCAGTTCTTTTGAAAATAATACAAATGCAGGGTTCATTTCTAAAAGAATTCAACAGAAAATTCATGGTGCTAGCACAATCTTTCAAACAAATGTTGACATAAGGTACCTGATCATGGTGCATATAGATATGGTAGAATAGGTAGATGAACAAAATTATCCTTGCAACCTGCATTAATTAAGAAAAGTTAATACACTGTATCTTCGGAATCTAGAACAGTGAGAAATCAATTTCAAAATTAACTTTCTTTGTTTTCACTTTTTCCACAGTAAAAGGGTGTACCAGCCAAGCAACAGACATGGCAACACCATTAAGAACATAGGCCTTTGATCTCTTCATTCCAGCTGTATCCAAGTACCTTTATAAACAATAATTTAAATTGAGCAAACTGTTAATTTCATAAAATCTTATAATACTTTATAAAAAGAGAAAAATAAAAGATGAAGTAGACCAAATCTGAAACCAGTAAAGGCAGGTTTGGAAATTATGACCAAAAGTGAATGTTCGGATCCTCAGCACACAATTAACTTACATACCTCTTCCCAATACACAAATTATATCTTACATATCGTCCTATATGTTTTGCATTTTAGTCCAACAAAATAAAAAATTACCATCGCAAGTTGACGCTAGGCGTGGTTGTCTCACAGAGGAGAGTCATGTATAAATAAAGCTGGGCTTCTTTTGACAACACTGAATATGCTAATGCTAAGAACGAAAGCAAGTGATGTACGACCTGATAAGAATATAGAAATGAAACCACTAGTGAAAACATAAGAAATTTCACATTATTGAATTACATGTGCTCTGGTCAATAGGTAACATTTTTGTAATTCCGAGTTTCAGTTACTTCTTTTAGCTTGCTTTGAAAATTTTGCAATCTTATTTTTGTTCATCCATAGCAACACACTTATTACTTGTTCCTAAACGGGTACTAGCATGTTCCCCCCAGTGTTTTAACCAATGAATGGTACTAGCATGTACTAACGAATAAATAGTACAAATGAGTAGTGTACTAACGTATTCCATTCCACCAAGGGAGGGATATAACCAAAGTATCATCGCCAGGTCAGTGAGAAAGTATCCTGTAGACACCTGTCATATAATAAAAAGTAAGCTAATTCATCATACAAAAAAGTGAGAAAGGAACTTAAATAAGCCCAATAAAGCTTAATAGAAGGTAGGGACTTTTATGAAAAGTACCTCATATTTTCCTGAAATCATCAAAAGCAAATTCAATAGTATCAAAAACAACATCAGCATATATAAATGGATAAAGGTGGTTACCCCAAAAAAATCAAATGCCAAAAACAAACTTCACGGAGCTGAAATATTTTCAATAATTACGTTGAGCTATCATTTTACGTAGGTGATGTGTTATCCATACGACTGAAAACTGTGTTATTCTTTTGTAAAAAAAGAAAGGTATCTGAAATTAAGAAACAAAAAAAGAATTACCCCTAGTACAAAAGTGGAGAGGTTTGAGCTCCTGATAGTAACAGGTCCCACGAGCTTGTCAGAAAATAGGTCGGAGATGAAAACCATGTATAACGCCATAAATGTAACAAACACTGCATGAATGGTTGACATTCCTCTGAGAAATTAAAATCAAGGCAAATTAATGATTTAGTTTAAACCTTGACCAAGAGGCGGGTGTCAAACAAGCCAGATTCAATAACAGATGAAATGAAAGTCGTGATAGAAGGGAAAAGAGTATCAATAAATAAGGTAATTGTACTCCCCCCCTCCACACACTTACCTATTATTCCACTCGGTCTTTTGCAACTTAGTGAGAGAAGCATAGCGCTTGTAGTAAAAGGAGCTGAGTAGATGTGTAATATCATAGGCCTGAAAAGTGACCAAACAAGTCAAAGATATAGTAACAAATATTAAATAATAACCCTAGCATCTCTTAAAATTTTAAGCAGATATGATCAAAATGCATAGCACAGAAGCTGGTACACTCTAATTTTCAGAATTTATAGAAATAATAATTCAAAACACCCAAACCTAAAGAAAAAATAAAGTTCATATATTAGGAAAAAAGAGAACTTCATGTATCAGAAAATAAAAAGAAACTAGAGTTCAGACTAATAATCTCGTGCATTAGTCTATACTGGCTGGACTGGTTGGTACCAGCACAAGAAGCCCAGGGGCGGAACCAGAAAATTGAGATTGTGGGGGATGAATAAGTCTCATGTAATTTCATTTTATAAGGAGGGCCAATAGTATTAATTTTGTAAAAACTATAATTTTTAAAGGATTAAAATAAAAAAATTCAATTCATAGGGGGTGCTTAGCACCCCTATCTATGCTTGTACATTTGTTCACCCCTGAAGAAGCCATTGACATCTTAACTAAGCACCACGATGGCCTATACAAATATTAGTATCCTGCAAGATAGACCTTTATACAACTAGCTACTGATCTGACACAAGCTTCTAGTAAAGAGTTTCAGAAATGAAAAACGTACCAATTTACACATGAACATTCCACATAGGACAGAAGTGTATTCTACGAGTCCATCTGCTAGAAAATAATCTTTAACAAGTAACTCAGCTTGGTACTTATATGACTTGACTTCCATGGTTAAGGCCATAATTCGGTACCTACATCATAACAAATACCAGAACTGTTAACTGGCATATAGTATTGGTAGCACCAAATGTGCAATTGGGCAATTAAGTCTCATAAAGCTTTGATAATTATCACATTTAAATGGAGATTCTTGCACTCAACTTAACCACAATAAACCCAACTTATTGTCAGGCAAAGAAAAATGAAAAGAGGAGAGAGGAAAATGTTTTTGTCAAAGCGGTGTCATTTGTGGCTTAAACGACATAAAAAACCCAATATTACAATCCTTGACCAGCCGGAAAACATCAAGAGAAACGAAGAAAATCCTCTAAACTAGGTATATTTCACGCGATCATCATAAAATAGGTACGAGTTTAAGGAGGCGATAAATCAATAAAAAGGATTAATTGAGGTGACAGTGGTTACTGAATACACGAATGCATTCTTTTTTTTTCTCGAATTTAACCGAGTAGTTCATGAATGCACTTGACTAGGGGTTCTAACACAAATTTCTCCAATCCAAAGCGTATTAATAAGACATGCCCAGTCGCTAAAAGTAAGAGAATAATTATAAACCTGAGATCACTTATCTGATCACGAGAGACCGGAATTGAACAGAAAACAGAAATTAATTTCAATTTTCGCCGCGAATAGCACAAAATAACACAGAGAATAAAGGGTTAAATGTGATTTATACCTTCAATTCAGCCAAGAAGATGAAAAATCCAAAGGATAATTATAGACGCAACCTATTCGATCAATGGATATAAAAGACAAATGTTAAGGGGAGATACCAAAACGAAAGAAACGAGAAAACTACCAGGAGAAGAAAAGAACCCCAAAATGGTTTTCTTTTATTATTTCAGCTTTAGAAGCGCCACAAGAAATCGGAAATTTTATAATAATCAAGGGGAGAAAAAATAGTATTTGAAAAAGTAGAATATGTTTCTGTTGCGTTTTTCTTTTTGAATTTATAATCGAACAAGGTCAAAAGAAAAAGGGCAAAAAAAAAAAAAACCTATCTTCTAGGTTTTTCATTGGTAGAGCCCACAGTGTTGGCTTGATTTCTCTCCAGTGCTGAAAAGGATGGAACTGCCCCCTTTTTATATCTCATAAATTGGGAACTCATATTATCAAAGGTAATGTAATATTTATGTTTAGATCCGGATCGTCCATTCATAATTGACACGAATATTAAAGGAATCCATACATTTTAGTCTTGATCGAATTGGTCTAAATTTTGATAGGAAATATTACGTTACCTCAAATGATATTAACTCATAAATTGGATTATCAAAAGTTAAGATCCGAAATTATTTGTTAACTAAGAAATATCACACAAAGATATTTTGAATTACTAATCAAATATTTTTTTTACAAAATGATGTATGCTTCAACAAATATATTATTATTGATTAGATTAGATAAATTACTAAGAAACTAGAATTCGAATTCTATACTTAGTGATATTTAATGAGATACATATACAAAATAGATTTTATTTGCATTCTTATCTGACGAGCTAATGAAAAAAAATTCTAATAATCTATACCGACCTTATTAAAATTGAGTAAGCTAAATATATTGACACCCTTAATCATATTTATTTTCCTGTCAATATATTTGTTGTCATAAAGAATGTATCTACCAATTGAATGCAAACGCATTGTTTAAATTTATTGTAATTTTTTCTTTATAAAGTTTTGATGAGTCTGGTTACTGTAATCAGTGTCATTTCAGTCTATATAACATCAACTCCAAAACCTATCAAATCGATTTCAAACGGTGAATCCAAACCGTTCAAACCGATCTACTTCATTAGTTGTGCGTTTACATGCAAAATTTATAATTTTTCAAATTTATTTAGTATCAAGTCAAGCGGTCAAATGTGTGAGTTTTTAAGTTAATTTAATACATTCATTTTTTAACATTTTTTACCGCTTGATTTGATACTAAAATAACTCAAAAATTTGCATGTAAATGCAACACTCATAAAGTAAATCGGTTTGAACGGTTTGAATTAGTCGTGTAAAGTCTATTCAATCAATTTTGAAATTAGTGTCATATGACACCGATGTCATACTAACCGGACTCAGTTTTGATTCAATAATCAATGTACCAGTAAATTATTGTATATAATTGTTGCTATTGAGATCTTAATATATATTTTTTTTCAGGAAACTTCATATATAGTCTCTAAGTAGGGTGTGACATCTTGACATTTACATGTAATAGTTAGGGAAGCTTGATTATTTTTTATTTATTGGTTTGATAATTTTTCTTTCTTGCGTCTAAATTTTCTTCTGAACTAAATTTGTTTAGTAACATAAACATATATTTTTTATTAATTTGGTTACTTATCAGATAAAATGATTAGAATTTTTTGCCAATAGAAAATATTAAAAAGAAGAGAGAAAAACAAAAAGAGTATCAATGAATTTTCATGGGTTGAAAGATCGGTATTAGTTTTACCGATCCAAAATTGGTATTAATTCCACCGATTCTAATATTTCTTTTTTTCCATTAATTTTTTTTATAAAATAGATAGAGTATCTTAAAATTTAGATAAAATAGAAGGACTATATCTATTTTCTTAAATATTTTTTACATTGTAATAGAGAAATTAGAAAAAGTAACAACTAGGTTAAAATCGGTAAAATTAGTACCAATATTTCTACTAATAAAAAATTACAGGTACTTTTATGTTTCTCTCTTCTTTAATTATTTTCTATAAAAAAAATCTCTAAAATGATCTCCGGTAGGTACAAACGTGTAGGAAGGACATTTCCGGCTTTAACAAATGCAGAGAATCCAAAGTAGCTTGTATTCATTTAACTATTGGCATTTATGCAGAACAGTCCTAAACTAAAATGCATATAACATGAATGGATAAAGTCGGTCTCATATCCCACGTGACCACGTCACTGGTCAAAACTGGCAAAATTTTGAATTTTATTGAGCTGGATCCCAGGAATATTTTTTATAAACCATAATTAATTTTTTTTTTTCGAAACCCACATGATTATTTTTTTTTTTTTACAAAAACTATAAGAACCGAAATGCTATTTCGGTCCGTTATATTTTTTTATTCTAGACCGAAATGGCATTTCGGTCCTCCTTTTTGGATTTTCTGTGGCACTGATTTCACAAGTTTTCATATGAGCCGCCATAGAAAATCTAAAAAGGAGACCAGACCGAAATGTTATTTCAGTCCAGAATAAAAAAAAATAACCGACCAAAATGGTATTTCAGTCTTATAATTTTTGTAAAAAAAAAGTTATTATGTTGGTTTCGTAAAAAAAAAAAATTAATTATGGTTTATAAAAAAAAGTTAGCATGTTCCAAAACTAGTTTCCATCTCAGAGCAAACTTAGAAATTTGAGGTTAAGATAGCTGAAATTAAATGTAGTATAATTTTATTATATAAAAAAGATTAAAAACATTAATGTAAATCAAAATTATAAAATTTAATAGATAAATTTTCAATTTTCAATTTATAAAGAGATTTAGCCCCTATTTCATTACCTTTCCATCCACCATTGTCCAGTACCGCAGTGAATTCATATCATTTAAGGTACTTCTTAGTCTGAGTTTGAATTCGATCCATTCATTCTTTGTATACTTTTTTCTGACATAATTTTCATCACAAATCACTAGCCTTGGTGACGATGTGTATTATTAATAATTTAAATTCATAAATGATAAATTTGATCGAGTTGAATCAAAATTGATTTATAGTAAACACATGTATTACAAATCTACAGTATGAATTTCAGGTGACTGTTTGATAAATCACAGACAAATGTTAGAATCAGGGTTCTAAATAACATAGCTACGCAATAGCTGCGCTATAGTTTTTTCGGACCTCAAAATCTATAACGCTATTAATCTCTTTTCTTTTATAATTATTCTAAATAACTAGCTATGGTTGCGCTATAGCTGCGCTAAAGCTTTTTCAAACCTTAAAAAGTATAGCGCTATAATCGCTATTTACAACCTCAGTTAGAGTACTACTATTTTGGAGAGTAATATTGAGACTTACTCAAATAGCGTTATTCAAAAGAGTAATGTAAGTGTTATTATTTGTCTATTTATAATGGTTATTTAGAATATTAATATGATGAGTTGTATAAAATAACATGAGTGAATCTATGATACTTTGCATATAACGGGTTGGTTCATAATACGGATTAATATTTTCGCTTTCGAAATTTTAATGATCGATATGAACCACTCAACATGATCCCCATATGAATACGTACTTGCAGGCCGAATTTTATATTTTTTTACTAATTTTTAAGATAGGTAGAGAATCACTTGATCTGAAAATTCTGGACCATCCAAAAACAGTGATTTTCTACCTATCTTAAAAAATTGTAAAAAAAATAGTAAAAAAATAGTAAAAAAATATAAAAATGGGTTTGCAAGTACATATTCATATGAAAATCATGTTGAACTGTTCGGATCGACCGTTAGAATTTTGAAAATGAAAATATTAATCTGTATTACGGACCAAATCGTGCTATGCATAGTACATAGACTACTCAAATAACGTTAAAAAAATGTTATATATAAAAAAAATTAAAAAAAAAGAGGATTTAAATTTAAATGCCTTCATTTTATGCCGATATTTTTATTAATACCCAAAAAAAAAACAAATTATCAAATCTGCCCCCACCCCAAACTTATTTTTAAATCTACCCCAACCGCCCGTCTGCTGGGCGGTACACTTTCCCCACCTGACCGCCCAGCAGCTGGGCGGTCCACTACCCGGATCTGACCGCCCAGCAGCTGGGTGGTCCTCTATAAAACCCCTATAAAAGGGGTTTTTCTCTCTCCTGAGCAGCACAGTATTCATTCCCCCAATTTCCAGAACCGAAAGAGAGAAAGAGAGGCGATTTTGAACAGTAATTCCAGCACAGTAATTCCAGAACAGTAATTCCAAAATAGAAATATGTTGGTTGCACTGTATGTGGGCAGGAAGTTTACCCGGGGTGCGGAGGGAGCACAGTACACTAAGGAAGCAGCCTACGGCTTCGAGGTAAATGAAAATACCTCATTTGTTGAACTGAAGGGAATAGTGTATGAAAAGATCAGTGTGAACCCCAACCGGTATGAGATAGATTTAGCTACCCGGATTAACACAGTAAGTGGTGGTAGACCTTACTATACCAGGTATCCAATAACAGATGAGTCGTTATGGAGGAGTGTTTACAACACTTTTGAGTCACAGGGGTAATGGTAATGGACTTATATTCCAGGAGAGTTCAGCGTGAACCCGGGATTAGAACATCTAGGGAAAATAGAGGTTATGATCACACGGGTTATGACAACCCGCGTCACTCGAGTTATGACAGCTCGAGTTATGAGCACTCGGGTTATGACAACTCGGGTCATGAGCACTCGAGGTATGACAACCCCTGCCACTCTAGTTATGACAACCCCCGCCACTATAGTTATGACAACCCCGCCCCTCGAGGTATGACAACCCCGCCCCTCGAGGTATGACAACCCCCGCCACTCGAGTTATGAATCGCCCATATCACCCGTTTATGAGAATTATGTACCTGATTTTACCACCGATCTACCACCACCACCACCTCCTCCTGAAACCCCAATCCAACCCAGATTTTCATCTGTACCACCATCAATACCTATAGTGTCATCCGTTGCTACCCGGAGAGACCTTGACCTTGATGCTGAGATCGATGCCAAACCAGAAAGAGATTTGCAAACGGGTGACGAATGGAACGGGAATTGGGATTCGGATCACATGTCAGAAGGTGATGGAGATTATTTACCTAAGGAAGATAGATTTCCGATTAAAGGTCGGACAGATAGGCATCCGTGCCCCACATTCAACGATACCACTGCTTTTGATTTTATTTCAACTGGAATGCAATGCAGCGAGCAGGTACGGTTGATTTTATTTATTTACTTATATTTTATTTATTTACTTATATTTTATTTTGATTTTATTTCAACTGGAATGCAATGCAGATGCCATTAACGAAGCCAACGAAAGAGAAAATGCTAGAGTTGTTGCTGAGGCTACCGGTAGTAGCCACTGCACTCATGAAAGCCCAGCAACCGGTAGTAGCCATGGAGAGACATCCGGTAGTGTCGCACAACCAGCTACACCCGGACGTCGTATTTTGAGTTTGTTCGACCATCGTCGCTGATTACCAAGTTTTGTTAAATTATGTTATGAACTATTTTAGATGTATATTGTGAACTATTCTAATTGGTAGTTTGTGAACTATGCAATTTTTTATTTGCCTCGATTATTTTATATGCTTCATTTTTGTTATTTTTATTACTTAATTACATATACAAAAACTACAACATAAAATATAAACAAACACAAAACTAATGAAATAAAGTCTACGGCATAAATTCTTAAAAATTCTACAACATAAATTCCTAAAAAATCTACTTCTTATAACGAACCTTGAAAGTGCATGGAACAAAGTCATCATCAAAGTTTGCCTGATCTGGATTAGTCACAACAGACGAAGTGGTAGCCTTACCAGTACAAGGAACAAACTCGTCGTCCGATGCTGGAGGCTCTGGATCAACTTTCTTCTTTTTCAATCCAAAGCCGTAGGGGTTTTCCACAAAGTCATCGTCTGAAATTTCATACCGACCATGTCATCTACTCCATTCCTCCATCTTACATGTCTAACAATTAAGAAAATCATGACATACTTGACACTTGTACTTTTTTCTCTCGTTTTTACCTCGATTACTAATAGACACTCCTCTCGCTACGCCACGATCTCGGTTGCTCGCTTTCTTACCTCGTTTGTTACTGACCATACCTCTACTAGCCTCAAAATCACTCAAAATCGCCTCTCGATTTGTTGGAATGAATATTGTGCTACTCAGGAGAGAGAAAAACCCCTTTTATAGGGGTTTTATAGCGGACCGCCCAGCTGCTGGGCGGTCAGGTGGGGAAATGGACCGCCCAGTGGACGGGCGATTGGGATAGATTTAAAAATAAGTTTGGGGTGGTTGCAGATTTGATAATTTGTTGTTTTTTTTTAGTAATAAAAATATCGGCATTTTATGTCTTCAACATATCTTTACTTTTTACTTTTTTGAATAATAAAAATTTTAAAACTCAAATGTCAATATAAAATTACTAAATATGATCGCTATTATTTATTCTACACGCACATAAAAAACATTTTTTATATTATTTTTATATGAATTAATAAATTGAAAAATAAACATTCATAAATATCATGTTAATGTATCTATACAGGTTTTTTTTTACAAAGTTCTTTTTTTGACAAAGTATACAAGTTCATGTTGTAAATTAACAAAGTCAAAATGTCGTAATCTTTATGTATGCATTGAAAAATCATACAGATCATATCTAACGGTGTTATTTTAATATTTAATTTTAAAATTTAAATTTATTAGTTTTTAAAAATAAATGCATAATTACATAAAAATGAAAACATTTAAATTTTTTTTTAAAACTAACTTCTTTTAATCGGATAAAATATTGTACATTGTTTTGTACTTAACTACTTATGATAGGTAAAGCATCACAATTACTTCTAGTTCAAGTATAACTTTATTGCTAAGAAGGGAGCCTTATTACATACAACTAAACAAAACTTATCTGATAGGTGGGGATCCAATTAAATCAAAGTTCAACTTTGAATATTCCATATAGTGGGAGTGCTTCTGGTTGGGAAGTCTTTTTGCCGACATTTTTTATTAATATCCAAAGTTAATTACAAATTAATAACTATACCCAGAATAAGTTGGTATTTTGAAAAATGTTCAATCCGGTTTTTAGAGGCATTATGAAGAGCAAAATAATGAAATCTAACGCTGAAAATTCAAATTTTTTGTTTAAATTTTTTGTTAGATTACTTCTTTTGATGTATAATTAGCATATTTATACTAAAATACACTATATTACTTGAAATTACGTTGAATTACACTATATTACATTAAATTAATCTAAATTATGTTGAATTACACTAAATTACATTAAATAATTTAAACAAAAAATTCAAATTTAACTATTTTTTTAATAAATATTGGATTAAGAGATTTTTTTTATCTTAATTTCGAACCTTCGGACTTCTTATACAGTAAATATTTTTTATCATTAGAAGAAAGACTAGTTCTCCGTAGTTTTTTCTTTTGTGAAAACATTCACAGAAACTGTAAAATCATGAGAGAGAATCAAACTCTCGATTTTTTTATAATCAACAATTTCTTCGTAGTTAACAAATTATTTGTGAATAATTTAAATAGAGTAGTTTCAGGTTCGGAGTGCTTTCGGATTCAGATTTTTCCAAATATACCATTCGAGTTCGTATTCCATTTTATAATTCGGTTACTTGGATTCAAGTCGGGTTATCTAATTGTTGAGGTTGGTTAATTTACGGTGATATTTTTTATTATTTAACCATGCATTAGGTAGATCTCAAGTAAATTTGACGAAGTTTGTTGAATTAAAGAACACGTCGTATACTATTGTTTGGTGTTAATTAGGTCATTTTTGAAATATTTTGTATTTCAAATAGTTTTAGAAAATCCTTGTTTCAGAATCACTGGGCTTGGATCATTTTGGTGTTAAAAGGGTTTCAGCGGCCAGGATGACATTTTTGAAATATTTTGTATTTCAAATAGTGTATAAATAAAAAAAAATGTTATTTTTGGTTGAATACACATGTTTATCACTTTAGATGCAAATATTTAAATTTTTATTCCCATTCAAGTATAATTCTACCATTCTATCAAGAAAATAAGAATATAATTTTTATGATTTCTATAATTTACATACACGAATAATTTTAAATTATCAGTTTGTCAATGTAGAGCATTTTTCAGATCGGCGAAGTTTTGGAATTCTTATTTCACTGTCATTGTCATAACTATACACAACTAGTTCATTTTTTTAGTACATGCATGCCTTATTAATAGGCATTCTTTAGTAAATGTGTAATTTTTGTTATTTTTTAATAAAATTTTAAAAATTATCAGTTTGTCGATGTAGAGCATTTTTCAGATCGGCAAAGTTTTCGAATTCTTATTTCAGCATCTAAAATGGTGATTTCTTTTAAATTACTAATCTGATGTGTTAATTGCTAATATAATTGCTGGGATGTACCACAGTTTTTAAATTAGCAAGTTTGTTTTAAAAGCAACTCTAAATTAAATAAGCAACTCTAATTAAATTTCTGAAATGGAGTGATTTAGAAATTATGAATCTCTTTAATTACTAAACTCAGTGACGTGGCCCAAATTAATTGTTAAACGTTTGCTGAAATAGAGATGCTCTTGCATATCACTTCTCGCTTGAATATCTAAATAAAATCAGATGGTCCAAACCCGGAAATGATATCAACAAATAATAAGGTTCGAAATAAATTCGATTTAAGCAGTTTCTGTCTAATCCAATTTGGGATTTGAGAATAATAAATGTGATTTTGATGCAAAAAAATTCTTCCAAGGAGAAATACAATTTGGTCTACAGACAAAATGCTTCATTATTTGTGTGGGAGGGTGAGGGTTCGAAATTCAGTAAAAAATTATTTATAGATATTAAAATTTAAAAGACTGACTTCCATATTTCTTTCTAAAAAAAATTAATTCATGTGATATTTTTGTGATATGAATAGCGGAATAATAATGTTGGAAAAAACAGAATTCTTGTTATTATTGAAGTTGTTGTACAGTGGGCTATATATAAGAAACAAAGAGAAAATAGCTGTTGGAGAAATAAACGGTAACTTGCCATAATTAGAAATAAAGGTTGAGTAGCTTTATATAATAGTTGCTCCCTTTATTTCTATATTTAGCCTATGATGAATAATTATTTCTGAGGCTAATTGTTCCCTAATCCTACTTATTTTCTACACTCCCCCTCAAGTTAGGTGTGTAGATATCTCGTAACCCTAACTTGCCTATATTTGCTTCAAACGGTTTTGGATCTAAACCCTTTGTAAAAACATCCGCTAATTGATCTCCACTTCTTACAAACGGAGTCTCAATTTCTTTCGCTTGGATCTTTTCTCTAATAAAATGGCAATCGACTTCAATGTGTTTTGTTCTTTCATGAAATACGGGGTTGGATGCTATATGACGCGCCGATTGATTGTCACAAAACATTTGCATTGGCAATTGAATTTGGATTCCACAATCCGAGAGAAGTTGTTTTATCCATGTTAATTCACTCGCGGTGGATGCCATGGCTCGATACTCCGCCTCGGCGCTTGACCGTGCCACGACATTTTGTTTCTTGCTTTTCCATGTGACTAAGTTTCCGCCTACAAATGTGCAAAAGCCGGTTGTCGATTTTCGATCGAAACTTCCGGCCCAATCTGCATCGGAATAGCCACACACATTGTTAGAATTATTGTTTTTCATGCAAATTCCTTTTCCGGGAGTTCCTTTTAAATACCTTAGAATTTTATTTATTGCCTCTAAGTGTGGTGTTCTAGGAGCATGCATGAATTTACTAATTTGACTTACCGAGAAAGATATATCCGGCTGTGTTACCGTTAGATATATTAATTTTCCTACAAGTCTTTGGAATTGATTTATATCTTCTAACGGTACACCATCCTCACCATTTAATTTATTTTTTCCATCTATCGGGGTTGAGGCCGGTTTACACCCTAATTTTCCGGTTTCTTCTAATAAGTCTAAGGTGTATTTTCTTTGGGAAATAAATAGGCCTTGGTTTGAGTATGCAATTTCTATCCCTAAAAAATATTTTAAGTAGCCTAAATCCTTAATGTCAAATTTTTCTTTTAATTGGGCTTTTATATTTTTAATATGATCTTGGTTGTTTCCGGTAATAATAATGTCATCTACATATACTAAAATAATGGTGGTGTTTTCTTTTTCAATTTTGACAAACAATGAATGATCGGCATTGCTAATTTTAAAATTACAAGATATTAAATGAGAGCTTAATTTTTCATACCATGCCCTTGGAGATTGCTTCAATCCATAAATTGACTTCTTCAATTTACAAGCTAGATTACAATTTTGATTTTTTTTTCATAACCGGGTGGTAATGACATATATACTTCTTCTTCAAGTGTTCCTTGAAGAAATGCATTTTTTACGTCCATTTGGTACAATTTCCAATTTTGGTTAACCGCAATAGAAAATAATATTCTTACGGTATTCATTTTAGCTACCGGGGCAAATGTTTCATAATAGTCTATACCGTAGGTTTGAGTGTATCCTTTGGCAACTAAACGTGCTTTATACCGTTCTATGGTGCCATCACTATTGTATTTAATTTTATACACCCATTTACAACCTACTAATTTTTTATTTTTTGGTAATTGAATTATTTCCCAAGTACCATTTTTTTCAAGAGCACTCAACTCTTCTTTCATGGCTTTGTTCCACTTGGAACTTTTCATGGCCTCTTCATAATTGTTTGGTTCTTGTTCTTTTTCAATTGAGGTCAAGAAAGCCCTATGGTTGGAAGAGACATTATCATATGTAATAAAATCTTGTATAGGATATTGTACCTTGTAAGTGACAAAATCCCTAAGCCGTGTTGAAGGTTGTGTTGTTCGAATCGACCTTCTCAATGGTGTCTCTTCTATGTCATGATGTTCTTCATTTGAAGAATTTTCTTCTATTTCTTCCTCATTCTCAATTTCACTTTCATTTTCATTTTCATTCGCAAGTGGTGTTGGTCTAGCATTTTCTATTGTAACCGGTGGTAATATGATTTCCTTGGAGGGTTCTCTCAAAAAATTCTCATAATCAATTTCTTTGTAATATGACTCTTTTTCTAAAAATGTTACATCCCTAGAGATATATAATTTTTTATTTTTAGGGTCATAACATTTATACCCCTTTTTTTGTGATGAATACCCCAAGAAAATGGCCTTAATTGAGGTATAATCCAATTTGTCTTGTTTATTATTTTTATGTACATAACATGTACAACCGAAAATTTTCAAATGCTCAATGTTAAGTTTTCTTTGATAAAGAATTTCTAACGGGCTTTTGAAATCTAAATTGACACTTGGCAATCTATTTATTAAATATGTAGCGGTAAGAACGGCATCCGACCAATAAAATTTTGGAACATTATTTTGAAATAAAAGTACTCGAGTCATTTCGAGTAAATGCCTATTTTTCCTTTCGGATACACCGTTTTGTTGAGGTGTATAGACACATGTTGTTTGATGTAAAATTCCTTTTTCTTTAAAAAAGTTTGAGAAATTTTGGTTTACAAATTCCGTTCCATTATCGGATCTAAATATTTTGATTTTAGCTTTGTATTGATTTTCTATAAAATTGTAAAAGTCTAGAAATTGTGAAAAAACTTCGCTTTTATCTTTTAGTAAATATAGCCAAGTTGTTCTAGAAAAATCATCGATAAATATGACAAAATATTTGAATCCATTAAAAGAGGTAATTGGGGCGGGTCCCCATACATCCGAGTGAACCAACTCAAATGGTTTCTCGCTTTTACAACTTGATAATTTAAATGGTAACCTAGTATGTTTTCCTAGCTTACAAATTTCACAACTACTATTATCTAATTTTGAGAAATTAAAAAGATTTTTTAAAATCTTGTCGGATGGATGCCCAATTCTTCTATGCCATAGTGTACTCAATTCTTCATTTTTTGTAGTGTTGAAATTGAATTTTTCTTCATTCAAAAAATAAAGCCCATTTTCTAGAAATCCTTCACCAATCATAATCTTGGTTATCCGATCCTGAAAAATCACATTGTTTGCTAAAAATATGAGTTTACAATTTAACTCATTCGTGATTTTTCTAATGGATAATAGATTTGATGAGCAATCCTTTAAATACAAGACGTTTTGAATTAATTTTGAGAATATATTTATTGAGCCCTCTCCAAGGATTTCCATTTTTTCACCATTTGCAACCGTAACGAATTTTTTGGTTTCATAATATTTAAAATTGGTCAACAAATTTTTATTTCCAGTCATATGGTCTGTTGCACCTGAATCTAAGATCCAACTAATATTATTTGGATAAAACGAAAAATTCGCAACAGAAATCATACCAGAAGTCCTTTGATTTTCCTGTTTCTGATTTAGCATCATGGATAGTTGCTGGAGAAGGTGTCGCATGGGATCTTGCGGATTAGACGAAGAGGCGCCTCCATTTTTTATTTCAGCGGACGGATCAGATTGCTCGGCTCTCCCATCAGCGAGAAATCCAGAACCCGAACCCTTCCTTTCATTTCCGCCTCTCTCGTTTCCGCCTTTCTCTCGGTCCCAGCCACTTTGCTCCGCCTTTCTCTCGGTCCCGGCTCCACCTTTCTTGTGCCACTTGGGCCGGAGGTGAGGGTGCAAGAACCAGCACTGCTCCTTGCGGTGCCCTTCTCGCCGACAGTGCTCGCATTTAACAGTGACTTGGTCGCCTCTTGCCTCCGGCCGATAATTAGGGTTGGGCCTGGCCGTAACCATGAATGCTTTTGTTTCGGTGTTTTGGAGAGGTTGCTGTCCCATAACTGCTCTCCTTGTTTCTTCCCTGTCTATCATAGCCGCTACCTCATCCGAGGAAGGTAATTCGGCCAATAGCAGGATCTGTGATCTCACAGCCTCGTAGGTGGAGTCTAGGCTTGCTAAGAACTGAAAGATTGAGTCTTGCTCTTCTCGCTTTTGAATTTCAGTGAGGTCAGTTGTTGGAGGCCGATAAACTCTAAGTTCATCCTTCTTCTTTTGAAGGTAACCGTACAATTCCATAGTTGATTGGCCTTGTTGTTGTTTTGCTTGTTGGTAATCTCTTTGGATTTGGTAGATATGGGAGTAATTCTTTTTGTGACCGTATAATTGCTCGGCTCTCTCCCATATTTCTAAAGCACTGTCTTTGTAAGAAAGTAAGTCGGATACCTTGGGCTCCATGGTTGCGAGGAGCCAAGTGATGACAGTGTGGTCGCTTGTTCGCCATTTGGCTACTTCCT
The DNA here is from genome assembly GCA_028015225.1 of Carex myosuroides. Lineage (NCBI taxonomy): Eukaryota > Viridiplantae > Streptophyta > Magnoliopsida > Poales > Cyperaceae > Carex > Carex myosuroides. The sequence continues at coordinate 2,399,040 of CM051489.1, read as the reverse complement.
TTTTCTCGGCCTCAGTTGCCACTGGTTCGGATAATTTTGGGATTTTATAGTCTCTGTCGATGTGGTTGTTTTTTTCTCGGCCGCTTAAGGCAAATCTGACTTGCCTTGCCCATACATGGTAATTCTTACCATTGAGCATCACCCCTGTGAGTTTTTCGTGATTTTGTGTCATCTCGGTTTTTCTGGTTTTTTCTGGCAGTAAGTAATTTTACTGGTAAATGAATTTGGGGCTTGCTTTGCAGTTGCTGGTACTGCTGTCTCTTGTTTGTTGGCACTTCTGGTGTGCTTGAATTATCGATTCTTGCAGCTACTGGTACTGCTGGTTTTCTTGTTTTGAGTCAGGAATTCATTCCCGCTCTGATACCATGATATTTTTGTGATATGAATAGCGGAATAATAATGTTGGAAAAAACAGAATTCTTGTTATTATTGAAGCTGTTGTACAGTGGGCTATATATAAGAAACAAAGAGAAAATAGCTGTTGGAGAAATAAACGGTAACTTGCCATAATTAGAAATAAAGGTTGAGTAGCTTTATATAATAGTTGCTCCCTTTATTTCTATATTTAGCCTATGATGAATAATTATTTCTGAGGCTAATTGTTCCCTAATCCTACTTATTTTCTACATCATGAATATCTATATAACGTAAAATTGATATAAACTAAAACTCACTTAAAATTATGTGATTTTAACTTTAAAAATCACATTATTTAAGAAAATACATTTGAACTATTAATCTTGATCTATACTTTTTGAAACTAGTGTTGGTGTTAGATTTGTTTTCCTTTAAATTTATTTTTGTTAAGATTAAAATTTATTAAAAAAATCTAACACATCCACAACCAAATAATTCATTAGATAATTAACTTCTTGATCATATACATAACACATTTAACTAAAATAAAAATAAGAAGACAAATGCCTAGTATATCAAGTAAATCAAAACTAACAGTTTTATTTAGCACAAAATGAAGGTCAAAACTTACAAATTATTCCCAATGAGGACTCAAATTATTCAAATTTGCTACACTTCACACGGATGACAACACTCTAGTTACTAAACTAAGTAAACGATACGTCTTTTGAAGTCAGTCCGGTGATTTTTTAGATTAAATTGACCTTTTTGTAGAAAAGTTTAAAATCATACACTACTTAGAATCTGAGTTTTGCAAGAGTACCACTTACTATTTTCATGGTAGTGAATGGTCCATGTAAAAGAAATTGTTTTTTTTATTTCGTAAAACTATTTACAAGAGTAGTCCTTTTTTTAAATGAATTTACAAGAGTAGTCACATGCAAATTCGTGATGTCAACCCTTGCAAATAATCTCCCAACTATATAATTGCAAATTAACTAATTTTATTCATCCAGACAAATATAATGAGATTTATTTTCTTTTATAATCTTTAAGCGAATCAAGAAATATATTATTTATAAGAAAGAAAGGTAAAACAAATTAATTCTTTATCCATGTACTTACAACATTTCTCTATATATCGCAACAAATTAAAAAGATGATGAATAATATTTCCACTTGAAATATACTAAATATTAGTGAGCGACTGAGCGGCTAAAACATATGTCTTCTAATTTTGATCTTCTTAATATATTTTTCTAATTATTTTATCATTTATAGTAATAAACACTGATTTTTTGTATTCAGAAAGAACAAACATATGTCACTGTCTGCGTGCTTAGAGTATCTATATCTCTGGTACTATTAGAGTTTCTAATCTGATGTGGTAGTTTCTAATTCAGTTTTAGGGATGTGAAAGAGTTTCTTATTTAGAAACTATACAGTAAAGTTTCTTATTAAGAAACTGTTTATAAACTTCATACTGATTAAATAATTAGCTCAAATTATTTCTCTTTTTTAATTTATTAATGATGTGGCTTAATAGAAACTCTAAAATTAATTTGATATGAGAGTTAGAAAATTTAGATACCTTAATTTTTAAAAAGTGGTTAACAGTTATTTAGAAACTCATTTGAGTTGCTGGGATGTAGATGCTCTCAGTCCATACACACATCAAATGAATATCATCTATGATTAGTTGGATAGGAATATTCATACGGATATTTATACTTAATGTAGCATCGGTAATATTTGAGTCTAAATACCATTTAACTCTAAAACTTATCAAATCACTCTCAAACTACGAATTTAAAATATTCAAACCGATCGATGTAACGCTCGTGAGAGCAGAAAACAGAATAAAGTGGTTTTAAGTACCAACTAGCAAAATACTTGCTTGATAAACTCCTACTTTTGGACGCACTAAGACAACATACCAAAGCACCACCATCACTCAATCTTGGTTCTTGGGCTCAACACTCCACCCTTATCGCAAATTAAAACACAGCCGAAAATGGCTGAATCCTCAAAATCTCTCTCCCAATCTCACCAGCCCTTCATAATTGCCATGAAGGGCCACCCGGGCACAGGCAAATCTACCCTGGCCTGCGCCCTGGCAAGGGCTCTCGGTCTCCCTCTCCTCGATAAAGACGACATCCGCAATTGCACCATCCCTCTCCAGCACCTCCTCCCGCAATCCCAGTCCCAACACCTATTGAACGATCTCTCCTACTGCACACTGTTTGCTGTCGCCCAAACTCAGGCCCGCCTTGGCCTGTCGGTGATACTTGATTCCCCCTTGTCTAATAGATCTCGGTTGGATGAGGTTGTTGCATTGGGTGCGAAGAGGGTGATTGTAGTGGAGTGTCGGCCGGGGGATGAAACAGAATGGAGACGAAGATTAGAGGAGAGAGGGAGAGAGGAAGGAGGAACTCAGGGGCATAAACCGGCGACATGGGAGGAGCTGACGAAGTTGATTGAAGGGTATAATGGTTGTGACGAGTATGATGTTGGGGATATGGTGGAGAGGATTGTCATTGACACGACGGCAGTAGGAGTGTCAATAGATGACATGGTCACCAAAGTGCTGCAGCTTATCATTTCTCTGTAGTAGGCTAGCCTAGTAGCATTTTCCTTTTTTTTTTTTTATAGAATGTAGTAGGATTTTCCTTTTATTGCATTAATGTTAACAAAAATAATTTTTTTTTTTCTTGGTTGCACCCATCTTAATACAGAATTCAACTTCTAATAAAGTAGTTCCCTCATACTCATAGTAAGTGTTGTAGGGTCTCATTTCCGATTTTTTTTACTATAGCATTTTAAAAAAAATTCATTACATCGAAATTCATATCAGAGATGAGGCAGTCACGGCATCCTCTACAAGCCTCTACAAGAAATTTTTTTTTCGTCATGACATAAATTGCTGAACATTTTATACATAACAAAAATCAAATTTCGTCATTATTTTTACGAATAAAAGTTGTTGAATATGATAATTGAATCATTCTGTAGTAATAAAAGTGTAGAACTATCGACAAAATCATAAATTATAACAGTAAAAAATTAAACTTTTTTTTCCAAATGGACAAGCAAACAAGCTTCATTTGCTAAACAAAAATAAATAAATAAATGGCCCGACTGCAGCATCTGTACTATTTAGATGAATACGAAAATTTCGTTGTTAGGGATTCATTTTTTTAATGCTGCAGAAAAAACATCGGGTGTTATTTTGATGTATTTAAAATAATTAACCTACACAAAATAAAAGCCTTCTTACTTTTCCTGCAAACAGTCCAACCACAAACTGAGAATAGACATTTCAACTTTTTTACTGTAAAATACCATCCAAAGGTATCAGTTTCATTTATTGGCAACGCACGCTTCATGAAAGAATCATTACTATACCAATTTATAGAAAAACAACACAACACAGAACATGAGAAAGATTAAAGTTTGATCTTAATTTAAATTCTCTACAAAGAAAACTAAGTCTAGTACTCCAAACTGTCAGTTGCGCCAAAATACCGCCCAAAGACTAGCTCAACTACTGCTCTATAGAATACCCCCGGGCCCATAACAACATGGCCCAAGGAAACAGCAATAAAAGAAAAGAGCATGTACAATGATGTTTCTTGAAGAGAACAAAACACAACAGAAACACAGTTATATGTACACCAAGACATTAATTGATTGATGTCAACTTTCACTCTACATTTTGGATGTCACCCATCATAATGCGGTTACTTACCACACTAAAGCCTAGCACTGATGGGTTTACCTTCTTCCCTTTCTTTGTCTTCTTCTTACTGGCAGCATCAGATTCCTTTGCAGCAGTCCCGCTAAAATTTGTACCACTGACGCGTGCCGCTCCGGCACCAGCACTCGTACCAGCAGTACTGGTACGTGCAAGATTGGCTTGAAATGCCATTTCCAGCACATCAGATGAGAGAAAGGATTTGTAGTTCAAGAATTTGTCGATAAACTCATGCTTCGGGTCGAGGGAACCAATGTTTTCTCTTAGGAGCATCTCAGCCTCACTAGAAGATTGTTTTATACAGAACTCCAAAAAACTCATATCTGAATGCGCAGAAAAGTAATAATCATGCACGAGTTAAGAAGTTTAGTATAACACTAAAAACAAAAAATTATCACTCTCAGTCCCAGATTATACCATGTAGTCCATCAGAGACATTAACTTTTGTACTGTATGAATCTAAGCAGATAATGACAAGCCTATTGTGTTAAGCTCCTTGCATATATAGAACACCCCCTCGCCCGGTGGGAAAGAAAAAAAAGGTCAACGAGAAAAAAAATGAATTGAATTCTTACCAGTGGTACCAGTAAGCCGAGTCCACTCACTATCACACCAGCTCCTGAAGTCAATTGCCTCTGCACAAGTAATAAATGGGATAAAAAAATGTCATCGAAGATATACTAGCCTGAAATAAACTACCATCATGAATAAAACATTTAGTATCCTGCCTCAATAATTTTAATCAATACCATGTCATACGATTATAAAAAAAATTGCTGATGATCCATCATGCTTAGATAGGGGTGAAAACATAGTGGATAATATCCGATCCGTATTCAAAAAATTAGATATGGATATCCGATATCCGAATATCCGTGTGGATATGGATACGGATATGGTTTTAAGTTCTAATTATCCGTACCAGAATAGTAGATATATAATATATTGTTTAATATATATTATAAAAAAAAATATGTTATTAACCACTATAATTAGATAAATTTTATGAACTTTGTTATTTTTTAATAATATTTTATCTTTTTTAATAAATATCCGATCCGATCTGTATCCATCTAATATCCAATTATCCGAAAAATAAAAACAGATATGTATATGGTTTTACCACTATGCACTCCGTATCCCATCCATTTTCACCCCTATGCATAAATCCAGTATAGGTGAAGAATGATATCACATTGTTTAGGGTCTTTTACCTGATCGCTTAGTAGCTTCATCAACTCTTCCTCCTTTAGAAACAGATTGTGCAATAGGGACAGGAACCTTCCCGCTGGCCTTCTGACGACTTGGAGCAGGAAGAACTGATTCATCTCTTGCAGAGCTTCCCTTGGCGCCTCTCCCAGTCTGAGTTGTTAGGCTTGGGAACTCCAACCTAATCAGAAACAAAAATAAATATATACACACATATGAGAAAAATGACTATTTTTGTAAAGAAGCTCACAAAACATACTGCTTCGAAGAATCTTGCTTAGGGTGGTCAAGTGGACCCCAGAAGAAATCTTCCTCAGTCTTGGCCTTAGTCTGAGCAGAAGACCCTGCACTGATCTGTCGTGGGGACGGCACTGGTAGAGGTGCCACCTTAGACGGAGACGATCCATAAACATTCCAAGTAGAACCACCAGCAGTCCCACGGCTTTGCTGCACCTTAGTAGGAGCCACAGCCTGTACTGGGCCCACTGGCATTGATACGGGCACCTTTTCCTGTTCCTTCTGTATTTGCTTGAAGGAAAGCTTCTTTTGAAGCTTGCCAGAGTCACTAGACCATGCTGGTGCTGCGATGGACGAATCGCCCTTGAAAGGCAAGAAATCACTAAGCGATGGGCCTGGAGGTGGGGCGGGTAGTAACTCTTCTTGCTGTGTTGTCTGACGGGTCGGACCAGTAAAAGAGCTACCATTAGCACCACCCTTGTTCTTTTCATTAGTAGATACATCCAAAGGAACAGGTGTTGCTTTTGCATTCAAATTTTTCACTTTTGATTTCTTGCGGTTCTTTTTCGACTCCTTGGCTTCTATGAAATCATCATCATCAACCACTACTTGTGCTGGTGCAGGTAAGGGTTGTGATATGGGAGAGGGGGAGGGCGGAGTTGTAAATTCTTTACTGTTGCCAGGATCTTTTTTAACATCCAACGACTTAGTACGCACCTCCTCAACCAACACGTCATTCACTGCTCCCTTCTTGCCCTTCGCAATTGGGGGGAAATCCGACATAGGCACAGGAAGTACTGTTGCCGCAATTGGTGGGAACTCTGAAGTAGTATTGGCCCAAGGAAGTGAAGCTGTCACAGCAGCAGCAGTGGCATTTTCAGACACCAACAGGGCCTCCCTTTTTGCATGCAATGCCTCCTCAGCCTGTATTTCCTTCAGCGATTTGGGTCTCAACCCGGGTGTGGCTTTCCAGACCCTGCCTGAAGAAATAGCCTGATGTGTATCAGAAAAGGCAGGGAGCTCACTTACCTCTAGTTTGAGTTCAGCCCTATACAGCTCAGAGTCTGTCTCTAAGGCCTTTGTTGCTGGTACCGACTCAAACTTTTGTAAATCAGTTTCATCATTTTGAGCAACAGGCTTGGACCAGGTAGAATCCAAGCCTGAACTATCAGCTTCTGTGCCCTGTTTAGCTGATGCACCTTTCTTTGAGCTCTTTGGCTTTCTTGACTTCTTCTCTGAAGCTTTTTTCGTGTCAGTTTTCATATCCTTTGTTAAACCAATGTCATTGAGCAAGCCCGGCTCGGTTTGCTCGGGATCGTAATCAGCATTTCCGCTAGAGATCTTCATGTTATCAATATGTGCAGTGGTGTCACTTGGCCCCCAGAAATCATCATCAGCAGACTGTTGGATAGCATCTAGTGGAGCTTCAAAGGCTTTAGTTTCATCTGTAGGTTTATCTGCAGCAACAGGAGGCACATTCCAACTGTTGGTGACTGCTACAGGATCCAAAATCTGATGAGGCAGGCTTAAAGGCGAAGGTGAAGCTGGCACCTCCTTTTGCATCTGGGCTGCAACTTGCGGAACTTGAATCCCAGAAAAACCAGCTCCATGTAACTGTGGATCTACCATAGGAACAGTTGTGTGCTTAGGCAAACCCACATGCGAGAGAAGCTGCTGTTGTTGCTTTTGCTGCTGTTGCTGTTGCTGCTGCAGGCTGAGCTGCGAGAATAACTGCTGCTGTTGCTGCAACTGCTGCTGCTGTTGCAAAATTAGTTGCTGTTGTCCCAGCTGCTGATGCTGCTGCTGATGCTGCTGCTGCTGCTGCAAAATTAGTTGCTGTTGCTCCAGTTGCTGCTGCTGCTGCTGCTTAAGCAACAAGAATTTATCCATAAACGAGAGTTGTGCAGGTGGGGCAACTGGAGTTTGTTGCAACTGCATTTGGGTCTGCAAGTAGTGTTGTTGGAGCAAACCCAGCAGCTGTGGGTCCTGTGGTACCTCTGAAAAAAGATGAGGCCCCAGTTGTGGCAATTGCAGTTGCTGATTTTGCGGCGGTAACAACCTTGACATCTGAGGACTTGCATGCAGGTTTGGTTGCATGGGAATTGCACCTTGAGGGTTTTGACCTTCATGTTGGTTTGACCACAGAGGGAACCCTGGTGTAGGACCTGGTGCTGCTGCTGTGACTGGTTTTTGCATGGGTGATTGTGGTGGTTTATCAGATGATGATTTTAGCATAGATAGCAAGTCAACCTTCTGTGGTAGCACTTGCCGGGATGAATCATCCATTGGGGGAAGAAGTTTAGAGAACATGCCAGTGGTACTAGGTACTGTGCCTTGCTTTTGAGAGGGGGATAGTATTGGTAAATGATCACCCCCAGGCCAGTGCTGACCTGAATTTGGTACAGACTTCTGTTGCTCCAATGACAACTTCTGTGCTAGCAGGTAGTTTATATCTGTCTCAGCATCTCCTGCAGATGGTACAGGCACTCCGCCAAAGCTATTGCCGCCATATTCTCTAATACCTATTTTCAAGGGAACTCTACTTAACAACATTTTAAAAAGGAACATTCTCATGGGTAACCCTACAAAATATAGAAGGGAACCTTGGGAACATTTATTAATTTACAAGGGTACATCCGGTTTCCCAGAATTTACAAAATAAGACAGGCCCATTTTGCAAGGTCAAATGACATTTTAAAATTCTGATCAGGAGTGCAAATAAAACCGACACAAGCTAAACTATTCAGTCTCATCACCATCTCTAAAGATTGAAAATAATAGCACTGAAGGGGAAAATCACAGAAAAAAAACAATCACCTCGAATGATGGACACATTATCACTTCCAAGCCCGCCTAATTTACCAGCCATAAGTGATTCCATGAACCGGTTTTGTTCCTCTACAGCATGAGTTTGGGTAGGCGCACCGATCTGTGCCCCCCCAACCATACCGACAGCTACAGCACCTTCATCACTCGGCTTGGCCCCACCAAACCCTGGTGGAGGGCGTGCCTTGGCTTTTAAATGCGGCATCACATCCCCAAGTTGAACAAAAGGAGCGTCGTCCGGCGCATCCTCAGGCCGCACCAGGAGATTAATACCAAAGAATGATGCCTCAAACCAGCCTATGATATCAGCTCCTGAAAAAGGACCCTGTATCTGGCCTTGCGGGTCTTTGTAGAGCAATGAAAGATCTTCTGGGGAGGTAAGGGCCATTTGTTGCATATTTCGTGAGAATACTGGCTTATTGGAACTTCCAGGGCTCCTCAGCATGCCAGCTAGACCAGGTTCATTGGAGAGATCCACCAAGCCATGCCTCTGGTGCCCAACAGAATTAGACCTTTGGTGGCCGAAAGTATGTGGATCCCCAGTTGATGCCTCCATGGTGCTTTCAATTCCACCTAAAAAATGAAAGCAAAAGGTGGGGGGATTTTAACAAATCATTTTGGTAAATATGTTCATTGTGGGATGAAACAATGACAATCAAAATCTTCTTATCAATCTGTTAAGACTATACTCGAAGTAGCTCCATGAAAAATGGTATATAAAAACCAAATAACAAGTTAAGAAAGAGAAAACTAGGTCTTGCCTTCTGAATTTGGTGTGTTGTCATGGAAAGAGAATTGGTGCCTTAGATGAGGTCCTGTCTTTTGCTCGGGCCTACGATTGGTACTCTTATCGTAGTCGTCCTCCATCCAAAGCGGCAGTTCCTCTGCAGAAAAATAATAAAGTTAAAACAAAAAATTATAACAAACCAATACCCACTAATAGAAGCTGGATTCCCAGACCTGTCTTGGCTTTGTCAGCACTTCTTCCAAGGGACGTATCTTTCGGTTGATGCAAGCCAGTGATGTCCCCCTTGTCAATTCCTTTTAACACCATCTATTGAACACCAACAATACTGAGGTTAGTCACTGTGTGCAGTATTCTTTATTTTCCTATAGAACATAACATATTAAATTTGGGTGTATATGACCATGCTCAGCTAATCCTCACAACAAGCTTAGAGAAGATTGCATGATAACATATTCCCCCAGGGTGATTTTAGCTTTATATGGACTTCATGATTAGGTAAAAAGCTAACTAAAGATGATAAGGGGATTGAATTGCAAGACTGCTTATAAAGGGTATCAGCCACACAAAAATAAACAACATTTCTACAGTGGTGAATGTAAACTTACCACTTCTTCAGTAGTAGGGGCTGAAAGCGCAAATGGCTCAAACGGCCCCTCAGTCAGTGATGCCACTTCAGTAAATTCAGTCACAGTTAACTTAAAATTCTTCACATCAGTCGTTCTATACACATCCAGCAATTTCATCCTACTGTATCTCGTTGCCCCAGCCTCCCCACCAGGCCCACTATCAGATTTATCAGATAGCACCCCTCTCTGGTACGGCCTAGAGCCAAACCTTCCTCGCGAAGCAGAAAATGTACCAGGCGGACCTCCATTTTCACGGACCTCACCCCTACCACCACCCCTTCCATGCCCAAACATACCAGTACCCGTTGGTTTGTTGTGCGGGGTGCGTGCGGGTAATGGAGGATCCATCGCCTCACCCCTGCCACGTACACTAGGCTTCCAAGCCCGTGTCTCGCGATACTCCTCTTTCTCTGGATCCTTTTCATGGTCAGTGTCTCTGACAGGATCGGCCCACTTATCACGCGGCTCACGAGGCTCATTGCGCTCACGTCCTCTATCATCTGACGGGCCCCAGCGGTTGGTCCATTTGCCCTCACGGTCCTTGGCTTCAACGAGGTTTGAGTTGGCATCCCTCCAGCGGGTAGGGGCCCGACGGCCAACCGTGTTTGTCTCACGCTCATCGTCACGCCAACGAGACCCACTGTCAGGGTGAGGGTGATGGTGGATTGATGGTCTAAAAGGCTCCCGTTTTTTTTCGGGTTCATCAGGGTTGGTGTCATGGTGGCTCAAATCCTGGAAAAACGAGGACAATAAAACTAGAAGATATGGAGAAAAAAATAATAAAAGAAATTCATCATTTTGGTCAGTTACATAGAAATCGTGACAACAGTATTTCTCCTCACAAGTGCCTGAATAGTATCAAATCAGCCAATGGATGCAGTTCTGTCCACACAAGTGCCTGAATAGTATCAAATCAGCCAATGGATGCACTAAAATTTTACATTCTTCAAACTTTTACTTGTTTTGAGTAAGTATTTCTCCTCCAAATACATGACAGTCAGGGGAATTCTAAAGATATAGTGGAATTACAAATTTACCCTGTTCCCAATCTTGTCACCATGCTTTGACAGGAGCCACTGAGGAGAAAGGGGAACCTCATTCTCAGGTCCTAGCTTCTCTACAAGATCAGAAAAGAAACACATAAGAACTACCCTCTTGAAACAAGCAAAAAAATTGAGTTCAATTAGAAATTAAAATGGACTATCAAAAGATTTTTCATTTGTCATATACTCATATTCCAACCTCATTTGGAAACTACAATTGTAAATTAATAAAGTTTTATTTTTCACTCCTACACAGTTCACTTTTGGTTGCAATCACCTGCGGAGACCAAGGAGCACAGCACAAGCTAATACAACCTAGACCTTCATTGAGAATTAGAAGTTCGTAAAAATTACTCAAGAACGACAATAGAGCTATCTCCACTCCACAATCCTAGGTTACATCTAACCCAATCAAGAATACAAACCCTGAGCCCTGGACCCAATGTTACACAAATTTCGCACTCAAGTTCAGCAAGATTAACTAACTCTACAATACCGTCGCCAAACTAGAGATTTTAGCTCAAATTTGAAATCTACGAAAGCTAGTGAAAGGGATGCTCTTTCTTTCACCTTTATTGACGTGCGGCGGCGGATCCACGGCGAGGTGGCGACGCTGCTCGGCGGCATTGGTTGTCGTGTCGTTTGTACGGTCAGACATGGCGATTCACAAAAAACCCTAGCAGAATCTCTCTTTACCTCTCAGTTGTCTTGTGCGCAGGAGAAGAATAAGCGAAAATTGAGGCGTGTATTAAAAGGGCTTACGGACCAGCGATTTGATGGACACTCCCGGTCCGTAAGGTTGAAAACCATGCGGGGCCTACTAGTCAGAAGAGAGTCAACGTTTCAAAATGGTGTACTAAGAGTAGATTATAGATTGTGCGTGCAGCGAGAAAGAAGGGTGATTGCTCCCGGTTCATATAGGTAATAATGCGAACCTAGACTCGTAAATCATAATTCATAAAACCTATTTTTTTATTGATAGGAATTTAAAAACAAAATTTTAAGAAATGGAATGGATAAATCTCGTATAATATGAAGGACGTTGTAGATCATGGTATTCGAATAATAACGTAGGAAGTTCCGTAAACCAAAATAAATAAATTATATTTCGGATGCGATACTCTAAAATGTTTGGGATAAGAGAAAAAAGTGTTTGAATTGTTTAAAAGTGAAGCATGCATGTGCGAGAAGTAATTTGAAGTAATTTAGCGTGCGAGAAGTAATTTGAAATAATTTAGCGTGCGAGAAGTAATTTGAAGTAATTTAGAAATTAGATAGCAATTTATTTTGATTCTTGATTGTGATTTTTTATATCATATCATCATCAGAGCTAACTTAACTATGGAGAAATGACAACGAATGCATGACATATTCTCATAAAAGAAATAAAAGTGAGTGGGAAACGAATATAGAGAAGACATATCATTATAATAGGAAGAAAAATAAAGAGATGATTCAAGCATCCATGCAAGAGAAGAGTGTGCAGCGGGTTAATGTTAGGGAAAGAAAAAGCAGTGGGGCTATGATACGTTCTATCTCGGAAACAGTAGGCTGTATGAGGAGTGAATTGGGTTGAGTTCGTCTTGCCAAAGGATGACAGGCCGAAATATGGACCGAGTTGGGAACTCGGGGAGGTTTGGAGATATTCAGACTCTAATCTATGCGATATCTCTCTTAGCAAAGAATTTGATCCATGTTTAATGGGATTTCTTGCCTTATATAGTATGTCCATAACCGCCATCCCGAGCGGTTATGGGGGACTTGGGTAGTTATGCAAACCGTATCAGCGGTTATCCCATGCGGAGGCGGTTCAAGCCATTTTCGGGCTGAGCCTTGTAAGGCCGTTTATTGTGCCCTATTTAAACAGAGCTTGGGCTTTTCGAATTGATTCCGAGTTGGCCTGTTAAGGAGGTCTGAATCCCGGATCTTTCATGGCCCGTAAAGGGTAAGTTAAAGGGCCTGTGGAACATGGCCCTATCAGGCTATACGCTCCAAAAGAAAAACGAAAATACATACAAATTGAAAAGAAAAAATAGAGGAGGCGCGCCGACTTAACATGCGCACATGGAGAATAGATGGGAAGAAAAGATCCATAAAAGTCTTTAAACAAATATATTTATTTTATTTTATTCCGGATGTTATAAAGTATGTCATCCGAGATTTTATTTTTTATTTTTAAAGTTTACGAGACTTCCTAAATTATAACGTCTGAACCGAATGTCATAATCTACGAAGTTTTTTGTATATCTTGTTCCAAGCGCCATAATCTACAAAAAAAATCTTCCTATAATTCGAGATTTCTGAATATCTATCTCATTTTTTATTTTACTATTTTGCAATTCCTACTTACAAAAAAAATCGGTCATAAATACAATTGCAGATTATCATAATCGGAATCGTAGACCAAGAGCAGCTAAGAGTGCATCCAAGGATTGAGCAAGGCTGGGTGCCCACAGGTCCACAGCCACAGAGCACGTTAGCGTGATTACTAGGAATCTTGACCAGGGAGCTGGGAAGGTGGATAGGCGCCGCGTGTAGGTCTCGTCACGAAAGAGCCTCAGACAGAAATCCACCGTTGATTTGTACTGGATTAGCAGATCGGACCGTTCAGTGATTTATCCTCATAAAAAAGCGCAACCCTAGTGGAAGTTCCCAGGTAGACGCGGTGCTTGTACTTAAATTCTACTTCGGTGAACTCTATTTCGGACTTCGTTGGAACTTTGAACAATGGTAAATTGGTAATTGGTTAAAATAAAAGCGTATGATAAGCGGACTTGATAAGTGATAACTACTCACCTCTCAAACTCCAATATAATTTTTGACCCAACAAAATGTACAATCCACGATCTATTACATAATGAAAATTCATCTAATTGTAACAAAATATATTTATTGAGTGAGGCTACCGTGCTATGCATAGCACGGATTGAGTCCGTGCTACGGCTCAAAATTTGACTTTTCAAAATTCTAACGGTCGATCCGAACTGTTCAACATGATTATGAAATGAATATGTACTTGCAAACTAAATTTTACATTTTTCAAATTTTTTTACTATTTTTTCGAAAATCACTTGATCTGAACATTCTGGACCATCCAAAAACAGCCTATCTAAAAAAATAGTAAAAAAATTCGAAAAAATGTAAAATTTGATTTGCAAGTACATATTCATTTTATAATCATGTTGAACGGTTTGGATCGACCGTTAGAATTTTGAAAAGTCAAATTTTGAGCCGTAGCACGGACCCAATCCGTGCTATGCATAGCACCGTAGCCTCACTCATATTTATTTATTTTAGTTAAACATAATTATTGACAATTATTTAATAATTTTCTCAAACTTTCGGACTTATTTTCAAACTCCTCATAATGCACAAACATATGTTGTAAAATATATATTTGATGTTTTAAATTTTCATACTTATTTTCTAAATCATTTCAAAAGGTTATATAGAGAAAATATTCACACATGCTTATTCTATTATTAAAAAACAGTACGCAGAAGAGCAATTTAGGAATAAACATTGAAAGTTTATAATTATATTATGAATTTGAAATATTTAACTATAATATAGTATTTTCAATTTTTTTATTATAAATGTATTATTTTCGAACTTCATTGTAAAACCAACAAAAAATTAATATATAAATATAGTTTAGAAGACTAACATAATGAATATTAATTATTTTACATTAACTAGTTCACGAGAATATAAAAATAAATATAAAGAAGTCAGTTCATATGTATAATATTTTTTTCAAATCGGACCGAGTGTGATGGGGTCATCTTTTATGTTTCTGAAAGGCCTACTTTCATTGTTTTTTACTTTTTTTATAACATTAACTTTATGTGCTATTACATCTCACAATTCATTGTTTTCTGTATATTTTCTAGAATGACTTAAAGTTAAGCCTTTAATTATAAATTGATGTCCATAAAAAAATTCAATCCGGTATTTCGAATCTACGCCAAAGGTTGGGTCTCTCTGTATATTTTAAGATAGATAATATTTTTTTTAGGAAAAGTTGGAGCTCAATATTTTTGAGTAGGTATATTGACACCATACACATTTATATTAACACAATATTTAAAAAAAATTAATGTATAGACAATTTTAATCCTTTTAAATATCTTTCTAACTACTATATTTGTTTCATAATGTAATTAATATAGTGATAATTAATTAATTATTTGATTTCCATAAATGATAGATATTTTTTTTTCCTTTTTTTTGTTATTTTGCATTGGGGAGTGCTATTTTCATATCAGTAATTGTAATTTGAGTGCTGAGAGAAAATTCTCTTAAAATATCTAATTTACCCTTTATTTTTCTCTCTTACATATGTCTAATTAATTGATAAAATTAATAAAGGAAAAGTTAACAAAGGAAGGTTTGTTCTTCTGAGATAAAAATATATATTTGTATTTCTAATAGTAACCTAAATAAGATAAGGTACTAACCGCTACAATCATACCTATCAAGTTATGTCGATTTCGGTTAATACAAATCTAAAAGTGACTTAAATTTGATGAATTTAATATTTCAAGCACAATATTTAGAACAAATTGCATTTTTTTTTGGTAAACAAGTCCTAAGCATACATTTAAAAACAAGTTATGTTACAGTACATCATTTGTAATTTTGCAGTACACCATCCCAAGATTGCTACATGCATGAACCATTAACGAAGTGGAAATTGTCCAACCGGTACTCCTAGCTGGTATTAAAAATCTCATCTCATGACTTTTACACCAGTGAGCCCTTAACTAAGAATTGTAAAATTGCCCTACCAGTACTTCCAACCGGTATTGAATATCTAAGTATCAAGTTCAGAAAAGATCCTGGTACATTCAATCGTTACTGAAAACCAAAATGATTTTAATCCGATCTAAAAAAAACAATGCCCAGAAAAGAACCCTGTCATATGAATTTAAGCCGATCTTTCCACCAAAATGATTCTTGCCAGCGGAGATTGATCTGAATCATTCATACCAGTACTAGTTCATCAATACCCTGCTAGAACGACATTAGGAGTTTACACAACCTCCCATCAAAAAAGAGAGGAGTGAAATGACCTCTTTCACTTAAAATGTCATGCATGAAACTGTCTTTTGGGCAAGCTCTTATAAGAGTACGACCGAACGATCCGCTGGATTATTTTTGCAGATTTTTGCTTTTGCATTGTAATTTTTTTTGAGATTGCAACAAGGTTGGGGTTATTTTGCCAAAGAGAAGAAAGAATTTTCCTTAACGGTATTCCAGATTTGCTCATATGGTCGACGCCTCTGATTCACACAATAATCTAAAATATAACAGTTAGTTGTGCCAATTCAATACTCTTGACAAGATCCTTTCTACTAATACTTTGCAAAAAAAATGTAGAATTCACTTTGTACCTCATTCATACCATACCAACACTTCACTTTTTTACTTGATTCACATTGTATCAAAATACTTCTTATTAACCAATTCAATTACTAACTAGTACGTGAAGGAAACAACATACAATCCAATGATTATACTTTACGAAATTTTAAATTAAAATATAAAATTACTTTGTGTTGAATTCAACAATAAGATTAATTACTTACATTCTGAGTTTTTGATCGAGAATTGTAGATATCATAAAAGTTATCCTTTAATCAGCCTCGTTATCTTGTTCTCTTGCTTGAAGTATGAGTTTTTAAACTTTTTTGCATCAAGAATTTCAACGTAGATGAAAATCGCACAATTTAATTTCGTACCGAGTTTCTCTCCGATTAATTATGAGATTTGATTCACTTTCATTTTTGTTGTGTAGAGGTTGAAGAACGATCATGGAGAACATGCGATGTGGGATTCGACTAAAGAGAAAGAAGATACAAGAAGGAGAAAGAAAAAAGAAGATATGAGTTAATTTCGATCAGATTTGTTAATTTTCTTGCAGGAGGTAAAACCTTCCTTTGTTAACATTTCCATATTTAACTTTATTAATTAATTAGATAGATGGAAAAGAGAGAAATGAAGGATATCACAGGTATTTTGAGAGAAAATTTCTCTCAGCACTCAAAATTGCAATTACTGACCTGAAGCACTCCCCTTTTGCATTGATGTATCTTCTTTTGCATTATTTTTTCTCGTAGAGATATAGTTACAAAATTTAAACAAGAAAACACATCAATTCAATTCAACTTTCAAGCAGTCAAGTCAAGGTGTGTATTTAACTTTTTTTTGTAATTTTTTTTATATTATGATACACAATATGATCCAAAAAACAAACAAAAAAATCTTTCAAAAAAAAATTGTTTGAAAATCCAACCACCAATTCGAAAACAATGCTTAACTTTGTATTTAAATATCATGGGGATTTCATGACTTTATCATTCTTTATCATACTTATATCAAAAAGTTACTTCGTATATATTCTTTATCATGAATATTTTTTCCAATCCAATGCAGTTGTAATAAAGTGTCATATTATTTCTATTACAATTTGGATTTTTTATTTATTTGTGTTTTCCTTTGTTTAAAGAAAGCATCATAATAAAATTTTGTCCAAATTCTTTAAACAAGAAACTGACCAATACATAAATTGCACCGATTCTTCTAATTTGAGTTTCCTCTTTACTATATTTCATTAATATATACTTTCTCCCAAAAATTGTATATGTACCCTATCAAATCTCAAAAAATATATATATTTTTTACAGACATGACTACCTTTTAAAGAGAAGTTCATTGCTGCTACATGAACTGACAAGCATTTGCATTTTGACAATCGAGTTTCGTCGAAAGCTGAAGCGGCACATGCAAAATTAAAGAATTAAGGAAATAAATCACATAATAATATGTGAGAGAAACATATTTTAAGCCAATAACATACTTTATAAAACATAAATTTTAAGGAAAAAAATTATGTCTATAATATATAATATGAGAGAGAATTATTTTTTAAAGAAAATCTTAATGAAGGATAAAATTGTCTATATAGTAAAATAATTAGATAACATTGTGTTGATAAAAAAATAGTAGTTTTAATATCACTACCCATATTTTTTTAAGATAGACATTATCTTCTTCTGTATATTTTTTTTTATTTGTATAATATTTTTTTTCAAGCTAACTAACTATTTAATATTTACAAAAAAAAATCTGCAACCTTCCATACGAAAATCATTGACTTTGCTACTAAATCCAAAGTTAGTTCTCAAGATAGACATTATCTTATAGTTTGAAAATTAGCCTACGAAGTTAGTTTCTTAGTTATTTCTTTATTTTGATTGAATCATCTTGAGATGATATTTCGTTCTCTGAATTTTGAATTAGACGCACAATAAATTTATTTTTAATAAATTTTGATTCATAATATTTAATGTATTTGTACGAATTAGTACATATAAATTGTTCTACATGGAAGCGACACAAGTTAGATACTAAGTCAGTTTTAGTAATTTTCAAAACATAAATATAATCCAAAAATTGTTTAAAATACACGAACAAACATATATATTGTCTTAGAAATTCATTTAAAAAATTTATTCATAATATTTGATGTTTCTTAACCCAAATTGTTTTTCCTCTTGGCCCCACTGCCCGGATCCATATATCCTCCAGGTACCTGACTCGAGCAAATTGAAACGGATGGCCCAGATTAATCCTATCTGGACCAAACTCAATCTGGTGCCTACGGAGACTGTAGGGGGTCTGTGTTAAGATTCGTGCCATGTTAAAAAACTGTCCGACCGTAATTGTCTTCAGTCAGGTAACCTGAGGTGATGTGAATTCCCATTGCCCCGGCTCGCTCGCCTTCCGGGCGTGCTGGTCGTGGGCTGAAATACAGCGAGATATGACGCCAAGGTAAAAAAATTTCTAAAAAAATATATTTGATTGAACTAGCGTTATTAAATGTATAGACATGTAAAGATCCTTTGACAAAAGTAGATAGAAAGATAAATTTTTTTTCCTTTAAATATAAATTAGTAATAACAGGAATTATTTAAATTTCTCCGATTTGGAGAAGAGTAATGAAAGGTAGTGAGATCGTGGAAATAAGTGTACATAAGATTGTTGATCAAGCACTTCAGTTAAATTTTGGTTAGATGAAAGATGAAGAGTGAGTCTATGGTAATATGCATAGCACGGATTGGTCCGTAGTACTACGGATCAATATTTTCGTTTTTAAAATTCTAAAGGTCGATCCGAACCGTTCAACATGATTTTCATATGAGAATATTGTGGGCTAAATTTTCTATTTTTTTAGAATTTTTTTACTATTTTTTAGATAGGTAGAAAATCACTGTTTTTGGATGGTCCAGAATTTTCAGATCAAGTGATTTTCTATCTATCTTAAAATAGAGTAAAAAAATTCTAAAAAATATAAAATTTAGTCTGCAAGTACATATTCATGTGGAAATCACGTTGAACGGTTCTGATCGACCATTAGAGTTTTCAAAATGAAAATATGACTCCGTAGTACGGACTAATCCATGCTATGCATAGTACCGTAGACTCACTCTAGTTTAATTGTTATTTTTAGGAGACAATTAGTAGGAAATATTCTTCTTTGCTGGTTTGAATTGCAGCAACAGCTATCCTCTTTTATAATTATTTGTGTAGAAAAATATTTAATAATTTGGAGATGGAATTCTCTGAATACAATAAGGAGTTTGGTGAGAACTCCGAACCCTTCCAAATTGGACTCAGACAACAAATTAAATCATTAAAATTAATTAAATTGATTTATTTAACAAGTGATTTATTTACGTACAAAATTTATAATTTTTCAATTAATTTAATATAAAGTTAATCAGTAAAAATAAGAAGGCTTAAAAGAGGGTGGGGTTATAATGCACCATTGGTTTTGTGCTCCAATCATGCTCCACATCTTGATCTATGTTTTAAAAGTCTGAATAGTTGATCTAAACAGCTCAACACAATTTTCATATTAAAATGTACTTGGAGACCAAATTATATATTTTTTGGAACTTCTTTACTATTTTTTTAGATATGTTTGTTTTCAAAAAATTCTGAATCATTAAAAACACGATTTTGTACCTATCTAAAAAATAGTAAACAAATTTCAAAAATATAAATTTGGTCTCCTAGCACATTTTAATATGATGATCATGATGAGCGGTTTGGATCGACTATTTGAACTTTGAAAACAGAGAAAAGAATGTGGAGTATGATTGGAGCACATAACCAATGGGCAATGGTGCATTTTAACCCTACTCTTAATTGTAATACATTTTTTTTCATCATTTTTGACCACTTAATTTTATTTTACATTAATTAAGAAATTTATGAATTTTGTATGTAAACACATTATTCGTGAAACAGATAAGTTTTGATAGTCTGAATTCGTTATTAAAAATCAATCTGATAATTTTATTTAAACTCACCAAAAAAATATGGAGGCATTGTCAATAAAAAATATGATGTAACCAAAAAAAGCCAAATCTTTAAAATTTTACGGGGGTTAGAAGAAGGCTATGATTGGAAGCTAATTTTTGTAGAAACATAAATAATTTTAATAGAATAGTATTTAATAAAATTGATTTGGAATTCAACTTTCATGATCAGAATGCAAAATTATACGGAAATAATTCATTTACATACATAAAATAATTATTCTTATTTTTTTTACCTAATTTACTTCAATTGCTATAAAATCCTAAAAATTAGGGTTTTCTTTAAATTGAACAAGATTAGTGGGAAGACGAAGTTGACACCACAAGTATATTTCTAACGACGAGAGCAATAGAAAACTTACCTTGTCAGAGCTAAATTCGATCTTTACAACACTTGAAAGCAGGTTGTTCGGTAGTTGAAGTGAAGGAGATGAGAAGATATAACTGACTTGTCAAACTACTTTTTTTTAAGGTTATTACTGCACTTGTTAAACTATAACAATTCCTGTTGAGCACTAAACACCCTTTCAAAGATTCAAATAAACGACCATTAAACCGATTAAATTATTTTTGGATTATCTAATGTTAAATTATAGAAATTAATGTATTATGATAATTAAGCAGATTAAGTACAAATGTAATGAATTTGATGATTGACGAACTTTTATACTTGTATGTTGAAAATCATAATATTTAAGGCAGGGGCGGAGGCAGCTGGCTATTGAATGGGGGAACGAGATCCGGTGCTTGTCAAACCCCTGCTCTTCCCCTGCTTGCCTCTCTATCTCTCTCCTCGTCCTCTCTCTCCCACGTGACTCTCTCTCTCTCTCTTCTCTTTTTTTTAGAGAGATACAGAGAGAAAGAGACGAGCAGGGAGCTGCTTTTCTATCAAGAAAAGCAGCGGATGCACATCCATTGAATGGGGGGGTTAAACAAGAAGTGGCAAGTCAAACACATTGCTAATTTTTTTCAATAAGAATCAGAGAGAGAGAAAATAGTATCTAATTTTGGACGGATTTTGATACTTCAGATAAACAATACTCTCTACGGTACCAAATATGATGGTCCTGATTATCTGATCCAAATATTTTCAATCTTCACTTTCAACTCCTTTCTCTCTCGAAACTTTATTCTCTTCTCTCTTTGGAAATCTTCTTCTCCTCCAACCTCACTTCTCACTCTACTCTCACGATGGCTCAAGACGAGATGGCGAGATTTCTGACTGACAAGCGAATCCACTTTTCAGTCTCCCGACTCTGCAGCTCTCTGAAAATTGCAACACTTTTTTCCTCTCCTGTCACGCTTCTTCTTGAAAGTTCTCCACAACTCGAAAAAATCGTCTTGCTTTTCTCTCTGTTAGTTCTCAAAAAGTTCGTTCTCTCTCTCAATCTCTTATCTCCATCTCGTATGATATAAAATAAGAAGTGTCACATGAGAACTCTTGATTTTTTTTATTAAAAAAAGTTCTAAAATACTAGAAGTCTCTCAAATTATACACAAGTCATTTGTTTTTTTTTAAAAGAATAGGAGTTAATAGTATAAAATTTCAAAAAAAAAATAGGAGGGTCAATTTTCTTATACGTATAGTATTTTATTATAAATTATAGAACAAACAAAGCATACTTCATTGTCTGTTTTTGAAAAAAAAAAAATCAATTAATCTCATTATATACACAAGCAATGACTCAGTGAATCAAGAAGCAATGACACATTATCTACGATACGCCAATTCTTCATGTATCCGCGATCCGCCTCTGATTTAATTTGGCTTTTATCAAACTAAAAGAAGGATATATTTTATAGAAAATGCCGACATCATAATTTTTTGACATCTTTATCATGCTTCATCATTAAATTCAGTTAAAAGAGAATTTCACATATACCCCTCAAAAACTTAAAATTACGTATTCCCCCCTCTAAACTTCAAAAACTCACAAATTACTTATTTTATTGTCTTTTATATTAGAACTCATTCTAAATTTACAAAATACCCATCTTACCCTTTATGTCATACTCAAATTTGAATGAAGGGTTCTTCTACCGTCCAATCCGCGCGCATCGCATAATATATGTGTTCGCTCCAAGATTCGTGTTGATCTAGCATGCACAAATCTTAAAGCAATTTTGATTCGCGCACATAGCATTAAGATCTGTGCATATTGCTTCAATATATGTGCGTGTTCGCTTCAAGATTCATGCTGATCTAGTGCGCACGGATTTAAAGAAGTGCAGAAGGTAGAGGAACCTTTCATATTTAAATTTGAGTCAGATGGGTGTTTTATGCCGTTAATAAAAGGGTAAAATGGATATTTTATAAATTTAGAATGTGTTTTAATATAAAAGACATTAAAATGAGTAAATTTGTGAGTTTTTGAAGTTTAGAGGGGGAAATACGTAATTTGAAGTTTCTGAGGGGTATACGTGAAATTCCCCCAATACTTTTACAAGTTTACTAGTACGGAAGAAATCAGCTAAAGATATTGATAATGTAGTCTTACCTTCATGCAGCGCACAAACAAAGAATCAAAACAACACTATATATGATATGCACTGCACGAGCCAAAACTGCTCTATCAATATATTTTTCACCCAAAAATAAAGCCAAAACTGCTCTGTCCTTATCTTTTTCACCCAAGAAATCCTACCACTTGCTAGTTGCTATTTCCTCCAAATAAGATCCGACCCATATTTAAATCACTGTATGGAGGCGTCCAGTGAAACAAACTGGAGAGGACCCGGCCCACATATCAGACAGCTTGTGTTGAATGGTAACGCGGGAAATAAACCACCAGACACAACTGACAATTGGAAGCCTCTATTGCTCCTCTCTCCGTCTCCCTCTCTCCTTTTCTATTTTTCTTAGTCTGAATCCGTTAATTTTTTTACTCAGAAAAGGCGGTTTGGACATTTCGGACTGGAGAAATTATGGAGATAAATATAGTAAATCACAAACCAACCATGTCTCTTCTCTGAGGAGGAGCATGCCAGCAGAGAAGGACGAAAAAAGTTTGTGTCTAATTGCCGAATCTTTTCCGCTTTCGCCCTTCTCTGAAGAAGTTTTTTTTATTTTTCATTTTGCAACCAATTCTCTGAAGGAGTTGCTTGAATTAATTGGAGAGAGGGCATATTCTGTGGACTCACAAATTGAGGTTAGATTTCTCATTTACTTTCCTTCAATCATCAAATTATTTCTTTTCTTTTGCTAAGAAAGGAAATCATGGAGGGCTTGACAAAGACACTTTTCCCAATATCTTGATCTCAGATTGTGCACATCTTCTGGTTTTAGTGGTTCATTTGTGCCAAATAAGAAAAGAAATGAAAAGAAAAAGGGCCAACTTATGAATGTGGTGATTGTTTTTTTGTAATTTTAAAATCTCTAGAGCTATATTCTAACAAATTGTATCTTCCTTGAGGATTTTTCCTATGGAATTTATTTGTAAGCATATGTATTCAGTCATGCTGGTAAACTTATATCTTCTCGATTATTAAATTGCATATTAATTTTCCTGTTTTTCATCAATTATTCCATTTCTTTAGCAGTCAACCTTCATTTACTATTTAAATTTGAAAATGGCGACAGAATACATAGACTGACTTTAAGAGTCTAGAAAAGCTGAGAATTTGTTTTGAATTAGATACTCACTTGAACCAGTTATAGTCAGCATTGTTTGAGTTCTCTCTCAGAAAACAATCTTCCAAAAACTTGAATAGTTCATAACATCAAATTCTGATTACACTCGTCTTCATTGTGTCTTTCCTTAGTAATACAACCTTTTATACTAAATATTTGAATGTTTACAATACTGAATAAGGTTGCAATCTTTAGTCTTCATTGCATAAACCTTTATCGGAAGTGTCGTTAATCAGCCAACCCAAACCTTGTTCTTCGAAAATTTTAAATTTTAGCAACACTCAATCATTATCTTTTCCAGTAACTGAAAACCTTATCTATGAATATTAATTTCTCCCCCAAAAAAGAAAATTTCAGTTTCAATAACATCTGCATCTTTTTGCAGGATTCTAACAGGGACGACCAAAACTCCTTCAAATTGAAAAAAGGGAGTTTATGAATAAGTTCAACGAAAAGTTCCAACAAATATAGAGAAAACTTGATACCAAAAATGTCTTCAAATTCAACAAATACATCCTCTCCAATCTCTTCTCCACTGCCCCCCAACTCATCAAACTCCACTGCCTCAGCACCGCCTCCGACCAATGCCACACCTGCCTCACCGCCCCCATCCTCCCCTTCCACAGCCCCTCCAACCAATAACACCTCCCCGCCCCCTTCATCCTCTCCCCCTTCTCCTCCTACATCAAAACAGTCTCCAACCTCCTCTCCGGGGAATGCACAATCCTCTCCTTCACCACCCCCACCAAAATCCGGCTCCTCACAATCGTCGTCTTCTACTCCCCCTCCACCTCCACCCCCGCCTCCTCCTCCCGGTGCATTGCAGTCTTCAACATCTAACGATTCTCACAAGTCGTCCGGGTCAACAACAAGCAACAGCAGCACAAGTGTTATCTTACCTGTTGTTCTTGGACTAGCGGGTGGCATTGTATTCATGTTGATCCTATCTTGGCTGGTGAACTTGTGCTGCAGGAAAAAGAAGAAGAAGATTGACAAGCCGCACAATGCCATGCAGTACTACAATGACACATCCGGCTTCCAAGGTATCTATGATTTAACAAGTGCCGTGTCATAAATTTACAATGTGTGTCATGTTTGATATGACTGCATGCATCTCAAATATAATCATGTATGGTCACAAATGAACAAGAAATGAAACCAAATATTCTACTAATTATTTCAAATTGTCATCTCAAACAATAGGGAACAACTATTTTATGAGCGGCCCCGACTCACAGTGGCAGATGGACTCTAATATTGGTAGGCCCCCACTACCAATGAGTGGCAGCAGCGCTGGAGGTGGCAGTGGATGGCCTCCACCACCACCACTTCCAATGGTTGCAAGCAGTGATATGAGTT
The DNA here is from genome assembly GCA_028015225.1 of Carex myosuroides. Classification (NCBI taxonomy): domain Eukaryota; kingdom Viridiplantae; phylum Streptophyta; class Magnoliopsida; order Poales; family Cyperaceae; genus Carex; species Carex myosuroides. The sequence continues at coordinate 2,373,861 of CM051489.1, read as the reverse complement.
CAGCTGCCTACTCTGGGCCCCACGTGCCCCCGATGCCCCCTCCCTCTCCTACTGTTGCCCTAGGTTACAACAACAAAAGCACCTTCACTTATGAAGAGTTGGCATCAGCAACAAACAATTTCTCTCAGGCGAATTTGTTGGGACAAGGAGGGTTTGGCTACGTGCACAAGGGTGTATTGCCAAATGGGAAAGAGATTGCTGTCAAGCAACTTAAATCAGGAAGCGGACAAGGGGAGAGAGAGTTCCAAGCGGAGGTCGATATCATTAGCCGGGTTCACCATAGACATCTTGTGTCGCTTGTCGGCTATTGCATTGCTGGTGCACAGAGAATGTTGGTGTATGAGTTTGTGGCGAACAAGACTCTTGAGTATCACTTGCATGGTAAGATTCTTAAAACATATCAGGTTACCAACAACGTTCTTGTCTTTGTGCAGTACTGTTCTGTTTTTCTTTTTCTTTTTCTTTCGAAAATTCTATCTGATATTATACCAAGTTTTCTGTAATGCTATAACTAAGGTTCATAAAATATATGACCGAGATGCTAGAACTCCAAATAAAATTTGGATTTTAGGGGCATCAAAAGGATTGACAGTGATGATATGGCCAGTAAGGCTTAAAATTGCTCTGGGATCTGCCAAAGGACTTGCTTATTTGCACGAAGATTGTAAGACATATCATATACTTTCTAATTTATTCAATTTCTAAGTTCGTATTGTACCTCATTATAACATTTTCATCTTCCATAGGTCACCCACGCATTATTCACCGAGATATAAAGTCGTCCAACATCCTTCTAGATGAAAAATTTGAAGCCATGGTAAGTTGGAGAACATAATGACTTGCTTTTTAATTCTTGTATTCTTTCTTAAAAAAATTTGCAACTCTTTGTTCCTTTCTTTCATATGAATTTTTTTTTAAAGAGAGATATGTGACAGTTTTTCCGTTGTATGGATAAGTGTAGTAGATTCAATTAGCTCTTAAGTTTCCTCCATCCTTGACCCTTAATTCTTGTGTTGTATATATGAAGGTTGCTGACTTTGGATTGGCAAAACTAACAATTGAAAATCACACTCATGTCTCGACACGTGTCATGGGTACCTTCGGGTAAGGCATACAACTTATTAACAGGAAAAAGGAAAGAAAAAGTTTGAATAACTTGTAGCATGCTTGTAGATTAACATTTCAACATCAAACCTTTAGGTATCTGGCTCCAGAATATGCATCAAGTGGCAAACTTACAGAGAAATCTGATGTCTTTTCATATGGTGTTATGCTTCTTGAAATGATAACCGGACGAAGGCCAGTTGATAGCAATCATCATTTCATGGATGATAGCTTGGTCGATTGGGTAAGCTAAGCTAAAAGACAAAAAATGAAACAAATGTTAAAAAGTAGAGAACTATTAGATGCAGTGTTAGAAGGGGTGATGATAAAAAAAAAAACACAGAAGAGAGAAAGAGGCAAGAAAATTAAGAAGTAGGTTATTATTGAGGTACCCCTTTTCGCAGCCCAAAAAATTTTCATAGTCCCAAAAAAAAATTGCAAAAGTATGTAATACATCTGAAAAAATAAGTGAAAATGCCAAAAAAAAAAATCCTTTACTTTCTCTCTGGTAATTTGCATGAATATTTTGAGATCTTTTACATGGTTAGGAAACTAAAAAAAAATATTACTTACCGAAAAAATTGGTTTTTGATTTGTATATGCGTGAATATGTATATAGGCAAGGCCAGTTCTGTCTCGTGCATTGGCAGATGGAAACTACGATGAGCTGGCAGATCCACGCTTGGAAAGCAACTATGATCCCATGGAGATGGCCCGCATGGTTGCAGCTGCCGCTGCTTGTGTTCGCCACTCTGCTCGAAGACGTCCAAAGATGAGCCAGGTACATGTGCTTTGGCATTTCTCAACTATTATATTCTATATGCAGAACGACATTGTCATTTATTGGCTGGTACATAGTTCAGTCGGGTAAGTTGATCCAAGTTGAGTCCAATCGAGTCTCAAATAACCCCAAATTTATGCAATCAAAGCTTATCAATGCATCTTTCTGTGTAACCCAATTATAGGTTTATAAGTCTATAAAATCTCACTTAGATTTATACAGAATTTGTCATAAAGTTTTACTACATATGCAGATTGTGCGTGCACTGGAAGGAGACGTATCCCTGGAAGACTTAAATGAAGGGATGAGACCAGGCCAGAGCATGATGTTTAGTTCAAGCTCTGACTATGAATCAAGCTCTTACAACAACAACATGCGCCGCATCCGCAAAATGGCTTTGGCAAGTCCTGAGTATAGCGGTGATTATAGTGGGACTGTCAATGATTATGAGCCCCGCCACTCAGCCTCAAGCAGTGATGGAGGGTTTTCCGATGACCTAAACCCTAGACACAGAATGCACCCTGATCTTTGAGAAAAGAAATGAACAAAATAATGCGGTTTGTTAGCTTTGTAACCCCATGACATTTGATCGAACTTTGTAAACCCATGGGTTCCTTGTTTGGGATGCTTATGTTCTAATTTGATTAAAAGAAATGATGCTCAATTGATTTTTTTTAATTCAATTGTATATTTTTTGCTCATTTTGTTTATCTCTAATTGTATATAGGAGGACCTTTAAGAGAGCTTGTTTCAAACATTAATTGTTACTCTTTTTCTTATGTCTCCCTTTGATTTAACATTGCACATTAAAAGTGTAAAAAAAATAGTTATGAATTTGGAACTTAGATATTCTTCTTTCTATACAATACTCATGGAGCAAAGAGGGATAAATAAAGGACAAAGAAAAAGCAATAAGAAAGCTTGGCACTTGGTGGTCATTACCAGTTAATATATCTACACGGTAGGCACCAATATCCCTTGATGATATTCGGAAAAATGTTGGAACTTCATTCTGAATGCAATTCTAATGTATCTGATAAAAGTTTATTTAGAAAAAACCCTCGCAATCATGTTGAAAATTAGATTTGTGTGCGTGCCTCCCTGTATGCAAGTGTTCTGTACATGTGATGTTAATTACTATGTATAAGCTTCTCATATTTCAATTATCAGAACTTATATGCCATGCTCATCACCTTGTGTGTTGGCCTTGTAAACAGATATGAGCCAATTTTATTCTTCTTCTTATTCTTTACTTACGGGCCTTTGAATCCTTCTTCTTTTTTTAAATCTTGACAGTGGTTGTCAAGTTGAAGTTACAGGAAGATAAAAATAAAAGTAAAAGAAAAGTCTAGTACAGCATATTACAACAATTTTAATAATGGCCTTTAAATCCTTACTGCAAGTAATTTCGGACTGTTTTCGGATGTGGTTCCAGCTGCACAGATTTTTCACTAATGATTTGCTGGTCACCAAAAAGTTACATAATTTATTCACTAGACTAGAATAAAAAAAAACCATTAATCTACCAATAATCCGGGTCCTGACAAGGTTCCTTGTTATGCTGTAGTTCTAAGGAGTACTTAACAGCTTTGTTTTATTTTCTTTTGAGGAAAAGGAGTCTTTAACAGTTGAAAAGGCATCACCACCTTTATACTTTCATTTGACTAGTACAATAACAGTATGTGCTGTGTATAGGTGGCAAACAAGTAGGAGTCTGGCTAATATAACATCAGTGTGTCTATATAACACCAACTCCAAAATCTATCAAATCGACTTTCAACGGTAAATCCAAACCGTTCAAACCCATCTACTTCATTAGTTGTGCATTTACATGCAAAATTTATAATTTTTCGAATTTATTTAGTATCAAGTCAAGCGGTCAAATGTGTGAGTTTTTAAGTTAATTTTAATACATTCATTTTTCAACATTTTTTACCGCTTGATTTGATACTAAAATAACTCGAAAATATAAAAAAATTGCATGTAAACGCATCACTCATAAAGTAAATCGGTTTGAACGGTTTGGATTAGTCGTTTAAAGTCTATTCAATCAATTTTAGAGTTAGTGTCATATGACACCGATGTCATACTAGTCGGACTCAACAAGTAGATTGAATTGTGGGTCGTGTTCCAGTAATTTCAGATTTTGGTCAACTTCATTTCTTAGGATCTCAGGTTCAGATCAACTTAAGATGTCGGGCTCACGACTAGGGTTATTACCTCGCATTAATCTGGATGCCAATCATTTTTCAGAACTCTCACAGTTAGGCTTTGATTTAGACGAGTTCTGTATCAGATCAAGTTCAGGTTGCACCTAATCCCGGTCACGTGTTCGTGTTAGTTCAGATATTATGGTTAGATCTGATCAGGTTGTATACTTCCACAATTTCTCCTGATTGGATCATTTCGGGTTGGGTTTGGTTCTGGTTGCTCGATTGGGCTCAGTTCTACTTTTGAGTCACGGCTTATGGATTGCTTAACGAATGCATTGAAAGAGTTTGGTTATATTTACTGTGCATGATACTTCTAGTACTCAACAATACCTGTATCCTACAAGTATCAGATACAGATAATCAGGTGTTGAGGCTTATTTTTAGATTTGGTTTGGTTCACACCTAATTAGGTACCAGCTCTGCCTCTGAGCTTGTACATTGAAGTATGACAAAATAAGTTCGTTATTAAAAACATGTGCCTCAGTGCACAAGGAATTTAGTACTCCCCAAACTATTGATAACGCAAGTAATATTCACTCACTGTCAGGAAAAACTACCAGTTGAAAATACTTCAAAAGAAAATATGGTCGTGCTCTGATAGCTTCCATGAAGAAAATTAGTTAAAACGATCTTATATTAGATATAAACAAAAAACACACAGACCTCAATATACATAAAAGTTACTGAGTATCTTAAATTATTCCAACGAAACAAAAAGATTAGAAGAAAAAAAGACTCGAGCAAATTTCTTTATAGCCGACATTTTACAACTCGCAAAGAGCCATTATTCATATCACATTTTTTGGCAGCACGGTTTCATCGTAAGAAGTATTTACCTGAAGAGTGGAAACTTGACATTATAAGCAAGAGAAAAATAAATAAAAAGAAACTAGATATAGGCAACTTATTTAAACATTGTTCAAGTATACATAAATTTGTATTAAATTCTCTAACAGAATCCAAATTTTGCATATTAAATAGATTCCACCATTTTTTGTGTATGTTATTTTCATTTGTATTATATACATCTTGCATCTTATAAGCTGTTCAATTGTTCATGCAGGTATTATACAACATATGTGATAAACACGATAGTAGAAGTCATGAGAGAGAGAGAGAGAGCAAAAGACCTTGAGGAACCGGGACATGAGAGTAGCAGTGCTGAAGTTGAAACCCTGAACTGGTTTTTTATCCACACGAGATGCATGCAATTGCTTCCTCACTTGAGTTGCAAGTGACTGCATAACAATTTATTAACAGATAAATAAAAAGGTTAAGGATGTTGAGCAAGACTACCAAAGGGTACTAATGTAATAACACATACCTTGCCAAGTTCAACTCCCCACTGATCAAAGGAGTTGATTCCCCATACAAAGCCTTGAACTGCTATCCTGTGCTCATATATTGCCAACAACTGCCAACATATAATTGATTTATTTAATCATTTCATATCCCAAATATGCCCCTCAAACACAAGTCCAAATAATCCAATTTACCATACTATAAATAGTGAAAATGAGGTGTTCAGCTTTGTCAACTGATAACTGATTTATTGAGCATTATATACAGGACAGAGAGAAGACATCTTCACGGTAAAATAAACAACTTACAAACTCAAAATATTTAACATTTTAGTTTAAATTTTTTTTTATTTAAGAAAATTTTAATTGCAGAGGAGCAAACCTGGCCAATGTTATAAGCAGAGAGAGAGGGAAGCAATATACTCAGAGAAGGCCGGTTGCCAGTGAAGGTCTACAAAAAGAACAATTGTGAAATTGAGCTATACATAACGGAAGGGAAAAAATGAAGTAGAAAAGTTAACCGAAAAATACTAGATTGAAATAGATGATCACACCTTATGAGGGACCAAATGGTCAGGCACCTTGTCCTGGAGTAGCTCAGCTGGAGTCTGGCATAAGAAACAGCAATTTAAGTCCGTGATCTTTTTCTTATTTTGACTTGTTTTATTCTTTTTACAACAACAAAGAGAAGTACTTTGAATTAACAAAATGCTCCTTGACATGCATTCCCATTTTCATCGTTCAAATCAGAGATTTTCGGGCTCCATTGTAGCAGATTATTTTTCAATTTTAAAATTAACAACCTACACTTATTTAAAAGTTTGCAACATTCTATTTGTTTAATTCTACATTAACTTCTTTTCTGACAGAAGGTGTGCAATATTAGAGCGAATAAGAATAAATATTCAAGACAAACAGAACTATATATTTTGAAAATTTAGTAATTTAAAACAACAAATTTACAACAGTGAAGCACTGTTGTAGAGATACGAGAGTGGGGATAAGGATTAGGACCATTATCGCCTCCCTTAAATAAGAAAATCTAGCTTGTAATCTTACCTTTCCATAAGCAAGAGCATCGGGTTGAGCAAAGAAATTTGACATAAGTTCGTCATGGTTGCTCACCACCTCTCCTGTTAGATGAATACAAGAAGAAGAAATATTTGTAACTTAACCAACAAAAACACTTCAGATTTAATATGTTCATACTAATTACATATATAATATACCTTTCAGATAAGTTGGTTGCTGGCTTCTGATAGTGCCAATAAAATCACAAGGAATAACCCTTCCCTGAAACAAACCAAAGAATATGATCGACTAGAAATCCATGCTCAGGATTAGAGTATCAACCAGTCATCTTGACACCAGTCAATTCATATTAGTACTTGATACTACTGGTTTGTAACAGATGGCTTCAGGTGAGGAATAAGTTTTACTACTCATGCTGTACCACCATGATCTTACCAGAAAGCACCTGAACCATAGAAGTCTGGTACCGGGTCAAACTCTAGTCTGCTGTTCTTTTTGGGGCTTTGTCCATCTCAAAAAGAGTAAAAGAATACCTGATGAATTAGTTGATAAAAGCTATGCTGGCCATTGGTACCAGGCTCTCCAAAATCAATCTCACCGGCCTCAAATGGAAGTGGGGTCCCATCAATTGAAACCCCCTTTCCATTACTCTCCATGCTCAGCTATAAGACCGCAATAAAATTAAAGTACATTTAAATCAAGAAAAAACAATCCGCAGCAACAAGGAACATATGCAATTCAAAATGTGTGGCGGAGTGTATTAGTGGAATTACCTGCTGGATATGTGGGGCAAACTTCTCTAATGCTTGGGCATAAGGTAGTATAGCCTGGAATTAGAAGTATCCTCTTTGTTAGAAAATTAAGTCTGAAATTACAATTTTATCATAGAAATCCAAGATAACAACCAAAGGACTATTTAAAAAAGAACCCGAAATATAAGAATAATAGAGGAAGAGAACTTAGGAAATAAAGTCAACATAACTTACCCTAGCTGGGTATCCAAGGAAAGTAACATTCCATACACTCAACAAGCCAACAAGAACCTAGATAAAATTCAAAATTAAATTTAAATAAAATAATTAAGGTAGATACAGATGGTAAAAAGAGGGATTGTGAAATTAATTTCCTCTGGAATGGAATAAATTTTCTTACTGGGATATTGCTCTCAAACGGAGCCAAAAAAAAGTGGTTGTCAATGCTACGTGCTCCTTCTAAAAACCTTCAACAAGTGAAACAGATTATAAAAGACATATTTCACAGATCACGATGCATCTATTTCGATATCAATGTTTATCATTTTGTGGGCAATTTTCATAAAAGAAAAAAAGAGCAGAAGGCCTAATTATGTCAAGTACTTCAATAAATAGAAGTTAAAAATGAATAACATGAAATCATACTTCTCAACTACTGAAAACCCATATTGCAGAGAGAGAGGCAAAACCCCAACTGCACTGCAAACTGCAAAGAGATGTAATCATCACAACACAGAAGGATTGTAATTATGTCTACGGCAGACCCAAGCTCAGATACTGCTATAAAATGCAAGATGGCACCCGTACTAATAAATACTGGTATTAGTCCAACTCCACAATTTTTCTTTAAGTAAGTTGCACAGCTTCAGTTATTTAATCTGTCGAATTAGGTTACAGGATCTATTCGGCCTTAACATAGTCAAGACATATCTGGTACCAGAAAAATAAACAACTAGGCGCTCTCTGGTATTAAAATTAATTTTAATAAGACCGAATTGATTCCTTGTGAATATTTCTAAAGAAGAGGGCCTTAGGTTAGCTAATATTCTTAATTCTTCCGTTTCCTCTCTGCCAATTAAATACTCGGGTTCCCCTTACATTGCAAGAAACTCCTCTCCTCCGATTCTGGGTTTTGGGTTAAGTTGTAAATTGCATTCTGAGCTGAGGTTAAAAGTTGGTGGTAAGTACAGGTTGGTACCAGATATCTTCTTTTGCTTATTTTCAAGCACCGCTCTGCTGGTACAGAAACTCTGGTAAACGAGGTTGAGAATTGTCAATAAGATTCTTTTTGGGACAAAAAAGAACTGAGACCAGAGTCACCACCTTAGTTGTTCGTGCTTTTATTCCAATAGGAGGTACATGTTAGACTGTTAGTTTTGTTGATGAAGCTGGTAGCTTTCCTAATTTAAAAAAAAAAAAAAAAACTCATGTAAACAACTTACCACTGTAGCGACCACCAACCCAATCCCAAAATGCAAACGCATTAGCAGGATCGATCCCGAAATCCTTCACAAGCTATACAAGAAAAAAGATAGATCTAAACATAATAGTAGCAAGTAAACAAAAATGAATAAACATTTAAATAATAAGGGGACAAATTTGGAAAAAAAAAAAAATTAAGTACCGGGAGATTAGTGCTGACAGCAACCATGTGCTTTGCAACAGCTTCAGCTCTGAAAAATAAATGCACATTAATTAGTAACAACAAAAGGCTAAATCCTAACAACAAATTATGAAAAACAAAGAAGACAATTCAACCCAAGGGAAGAAGAAATCCATTCTCTTAGAGTTCTAGCATTAAGCATTGTCTCAGCTGTCGTAAAGGTCTTTGACACTACCACCACTGTAATAATCCAAAATAATTAATGGAGAAATAAGCAATTTACTCATCAATAAATAATTCAATTAAAAATAACAAAGTGAACAAATGTTCACGAGAAAGAGACCTAGAGTAGTTTCAGGATCCAAATCCTTGATGCTTCTAGCAACATCAACCGGATCAACATTTGCGAGGCTGAGTTATGAAAAAGAAAAAAACTCAGATGGTGTATATTTTCCTAATTAAATTATAGTCAATGGTTTGATTCACCCAACTATCATATTAGCAAAAAGAAAAAAATAGAAGTTAGATTTGCTAACAATCGAAGCTGGCGCCCTTTGGCATATTCAGCAGCCTCTGGATCTGAAAACAAAAAATGGAGAGCATTTTAACAATAAAGTTCCAGAGCCAGTGCAGTAATTGTACACCAAACATCGCAGATATCCATAGAGCTCTATAGGTTGCTTCTTTGCCTTTTTTCTTGGTAAATTTTTAAATGGGTCATTTCCCATGTCCAGAAGAAAAGATAAAGGAAGAAAGCAAAAAAAAAGTTTGGTGTTATGTTCTTACCAGTTTGAAGTGCAGTATGCACAAATAGGGGACCGAGAAAACTGCCACCAATTCCAACTGAGACAACATCTTTCAAAGCCTTCCCTGTTGCACCAATCTATAGGAAAAGATAAAAAGGAAAAGGAAAATGTAATGGAACTCTTTAATTGTCTAACCAAATTTTTCCCAATATAATGTTAGCAAAAATATCTTTGGAGATGGCAATTGTCCAATCCAAGTTCTGCCTAATATATAGTCCAGATATATTGCAATTATAAAACTTCAAAAATTAAGTCCTAACCAATTTCTTATTGTCCAGTCAGGTTCTGTGATATTTTCAAGTGGTATGGTCTTAAGTAATTTGTATCCACTTAGACTACCTTTATCACTATAAGCAATAGGTACCAGTTTAATCTGATTGTTTGCTATATCAATTACATGGATGGCATTATATTATAGATGGGTCCAATTGTTTGTTTGCACAACTAACGAGGAACTTTTGAGTTGAGAAGAGGACGCTTAAGGCAAAAGTGGATTGCACTGGAGCTTCATATCACAAGTCTAATTCAATTCAGTGGGGTCAGTTGCACAATAAAAGGTTTACCATACGACCTGGAAACAATATTATCAGGCAAAGAAGAAATGCTTCAAATCAACCAATTCTTACCCAAGCACCACTTCGAACTTTTTCAGAGAAGTCCTTGATTTTGTCTAGCACTTCCCACACCTCAGGCACTGCATTCTTACCATCACTGTAAATCTCCTTTTCACGGGCAGCCCGCAAGGCTACATGCAACACTGACCTGTTCTCTGTGCTATTTATCTGACAGAAGTATATAATGGTAACAAAATCAGAAAACATGCTTTAATGATGGTACATTAAGTTAGGTATTGGTGAGAAATGGAACACTGGATCTGACTGGTAAGGTCTATGAACAGGTACCATAAACAAGCCTGACTTAACAAGCCTTTTGGGGCTTTTGACTTTGTTATTTTGAGTTTAAAATATTTCTAAAGTGATTCATCAGGGGAAAGACAACAATGATACGCTGCTAAGAATATGTACTAGAAAGAAACCTGCATTTTTGAGTAACATAATGTCACACACCTCCATATAGCAGGCTTCATTGAGATGCCTTACCAGTAGGTCTTACTGGTAAGAACCAGTGACTATTGAATACTGTACCAGTAATGATCCTAAGATAGTTGCAGTCGACCATGAACCCAAGCACTAATAATAGAATTTGGAGTAATTTCTGTTATTTTTTCATATAAATTATAGCAATACAAACCTTCTGACCACTGTACATCTTCTCTATCTTGTCTTTCAAATGTGCAGCCTACACAAAATTAAAATGAAAATGAATAAATGTATCGTATTAAAGCAAATTTGTCGTTTTAAAGCAAAAATTGTCCAGACCTCAGCAAGTTTGAAAAGCTTCCCCATGGTGTCTTGGGTAACACGCTGCCTTGAATAATCCAGAAAAATCCCATCGTATTCTCTAAAATTCAGAATAAACCATTAGCCAAATATTGCTAACAGAACTTTAGTACTGCCAGATGTGCAAAATAAACACATACACCATCATTGACTTGCACCGATCTACATCATTCATCAAATCTCGCAAGTGTGTTTTCTGGATTTCACTGACGTGTTGCTGAAGAGAAAAAAATAAAACATCACGAGTATAATTGCATATAAGTCGATTCAAGTAAACTTTTAGTTGATTGAAAAGATAAAGAAAAATCATTTTGTGCCTTGAGATTCTTCCATTGTTCCGTCTCAGAGATGAGAGCTGATGATGCCATAATTCTGTGAATTATCAAAGAAAATTCAACTTACGATTACTTGGGCATTAATATAAATAAAAGGCATATTTCCTTGTATTTTGCTCTCTTCCAAAAAAAATCATAACAATTTTCAAAGTTGAATTGCTCAGAGACGAGCAAGGGGATGGCCCAGCCCTACCCCCCCGCCCCCTCCGCTCCTTCCTTTTCAAAATTGGAGCTTCTACCATGGCAATTCAATATTCCATAATTGCTACCATAATTTGGAAAATCTATCTATCACCAGCCCATGATCCGATTAAGAACGCTTGAATTCGGAGAAACTCACCGTCCGATCGACACCGATTCTTCCTTCTGGTTTGTTTGTGGCTAGCTGATCATTCAAATTTGATTTTCTAACCGACTTTTTAATGGATGGGATGGATGGTCGGAAGTCGGAACCTCTAATCTCTTCCCCGGACCATATTTGGGTCCACGTGTTAATGTTTCCTGAAATGTATTAACTATTTCATGGGATGAAATACTTTTTTGCCTTGTTGCAATGAAATTTTATAGGTCTGCTAGATTTTGTCTTGTGATTATATATTATTTTAAATTTAACGGATAAAATATTTGTAAATTTTGTTGTAAATCACATACCGTAAATATTTCATAAAAATACTCTCCGTACAAAAAAACAAATGTGATCTATCATTTTTCACGAAAAATTATTAAATTGAATTTAACTGCATTTTTTTCATTTCAATATTTTAATATATACACATATATATAAAATACCATTTGATGAATATGAAACAGTAAGACTACGCTATTTTATTACAGTATTATTTAACAAAACCGTTAAATACATTTTATTTATTCACATTTTGGTTAATCAGCATAAAAGAAATAAAGATTCATTGCTGAAATAAAATAATACTGTATGTTTAAGTTTGTTTAATCTCATAATTCAAATTTAGTAGAAAGTAATATATTTTCAATGCAAGAATTAAGAATTAACACGTTAATATATTTAGTAGATATCATCAATGTGACAGAAAATATATATATTGTAGTTTTCAGCAATTATGGATAGAATTGGATAACAATATCTCTGAAAAATAAGGTAGTCAAATTTTTTTTTTTAATTCGGCAAAACTTTCCTTATTTCAAATTAATTCAATTAGGAAGCGAGATTTTTATTCAAAAAGTTTACATATTTTGAAAATTAGGAGAATCTTTTCCTTGTAAACTACGCAAATTTAGAAGGATCCACTTACAACATTTATAAGTTCCAATATCTTACAACAATTCGGTTTGCGGTTTTCGAAGTCCAAACAATCGATCCAAACCGTTCAACATGATATCTATATTAAAATGTGCTTGGATATTAAATTTTACATTTTTTTGAATTTTTTAATATTTATTAAGTATTTTACAAAACTGTTGTTTTTAGACAATTATGGACCACTGACAAACGACAGTTTTATAAAATACTTAATAAATAGTTAAAAATTAAAAAAAATATAAAATTTGATCTCCAAGTACATTTTAATATAGAGATCATGTTGAACGGTTTGGATTGACTGTTTGAATTTTGAAAATCACAAAACCGAGTTGTTATAAGATTTTTTAACTTACAAATGTTATAAATGGATCCCTCCTGGCAAATTTAAAGGTACATAGAATTGTTGCAGCCATATTTTTCTACAAATAAAATAAAATGCTATGTTTTTCTAAAGGGAAATTTAGTTTTTTTTTTAATATTGGTGGATCGGAGGGATTAAAAAAAAATCAAGCAAATTAAAGGAAAAAGAATATTGCAGAAGATGAAATGCTTGCAATATTTCAGAGTATATGACATGGAACTGGGGAAGAAAATGGGAGACAAAATAATTCTTTTCACGAGATACCCGCCAGACTACCCTCAATCTTCCGGACAAGTATCCTCTCCATTGCTGTAAAAGATTCCCTTCACTTTACGGTTTGATATTAACTCTCAGCAGCTTTGAGATTCGGGCTGACGGAGGGGGCAGTATTATTGGGCTTTGAGATTCGTGCCAAGTTAAAAAGAACGGTCCAGATCAAGTAATTGTAAAAATTCCCTATTACGGTAATGGGGAGGATCTGAGTTCCAATCTTTCTTTATTTCTCTTCTAGTCTCCCTGCCGGCCTGCCCCTTGAATTGGATATGCCGCTGATAATTCTCGTGGTTTTGTTTGCGTCGCCCAAAACAAAAACAAAAAATAAACGACGACCGCTCCTAGAAGTACGAGTCCATATCCGGGAACAAAATATTTCTGTTTAGATACGGACAATCCGATTAGATTTGGAATCAATTCGGTCCGAAATAAAATGTATAAAGTTTCCTTAATATTTGTACGAATTTTAACCGGTTTTTTTTATTAATATCAAAGTTTAATAGAAATTAATATTTGAGTAATTATATCTTCTCCCATCTATCCATCCCCCATTTCATCCCCCAACTAACTAACTACCTTTTCTAACTATAATTCAAAATTCTAACTACCTAATGGCCCTAAAAATTAATTACCCAATTTTCTCCATTTATTTCTTTCCTCTTTCTCCCTCCCTCTCCCACCTCTCCCTCTCCACCTCCGCCCGCCTCTCCCACCTCCACCTCCGTCTCTCACCTGCGTCTCCCACCTCCGCCTCCTCTCTCTCCCACCTCCGCCTCCGCCGGAGTAGATCCATCACTGTCGACCGCCGGGTCAGATCCGCCTCCGCCGGGTCAGATCCGAGTTATTTGCAAAGAACAAAGCTTTATTAATGGTGAATTAGAACAGTGCGTACTAAGTACATATGGATGAATACTTAATGTTTTAGAGATGAATACTTCAACGTTTATGGATGAATACTTAATATCTTAGACATAAATACTTTAACTTATATGTATGAATATTTGATATCTTATGGATGAATATTTTTTATTTGTTTGGTATGCACATATGTTTGTAACACTCTTGGTACATTAACTATTTACACTTACACGATGAGGATGAATACTTGCTTAATGCGGGATGAATACTTGCATGACGAGGTGTGAATACTTGTGCAACGGACAACTCGAAAGTATGTCATCATGGATCTCATTTGAAAGAGAAAATTGTGTAGAAGACATTCGTGGTTTTAAATTTGCAAAATTCCTCACAGATCGTCAGAAATATTGGTTAGTTTGAACGGAGAAAAAAAAACTCATCTCTAAAAACGTGTAAAAGATGAGTGATTGATGTGTCCAAATATGCTTCTATTGCAAAGATGAATACATTTATATAGATGGATGAATGCTAGTTGTGTTACAGATGAATATTTTTTTTGCAAATTTCTAAAATGAGCTGAAGGTAGTTAGAAGTCCCCCACTTAATTAATGCGCTGACGGTTATGCGGTCCCCCACTTAATTAATGCTCTGACAGTTGTGCGGTCCCCCACACATGTTGTTTGTCCCTTACTTTCTTGTTGTAATATATCCAAATATGTTTCTATTGCAAATGTGAATACCTTCATATAGATGGATGAATACTAGTTGTGCTACATATGAATACTTCTGCAAATTCCTAAAATACACTGACAGTTATAAATTCTAACTAACTAACTACCTTAATTAATGCAACTGACGGGGGATGAAACGGGGGATTGTTCACGGGAGAGAGCTAGGCGGACCCTTAATATTTATGCTCAGAATTTTCGCCAAAAATGTCCAAGCCGGATACAAAATGGCCGGCTTACTCAAATTTTTTTTTTTTTAGAGACACTATAAAGAGTAAAATAATGAAATTTAATCCTGAAAATTTGAATTTTTTGTTTAAATTATTTGTTAGATTACTTCTTTTGATTTATAATTAGCATATTTATACTTGAAATTATGTTGAATTACACTATATTACAATAAATTATGTTGAATTACACTAAACTACGTTAAATTACAATAACTTCGCTAATTATGCTGAAATACGGTAAATTACGCTAAACTACGCAAAATTACGCTAAAGTAGACCGATTTTGTGTCATCTTTCATGAATCATAAAAAATAGTAAAAAAAATCGAAAAATAGTAAAAATTGATATTCTACAAGTTTATTATGTAACTAATTTACTGAGTTATTTAGATTGAATAATAGAAATAAAAATCTTAATCGGAAACTTCAACTCAAGTTTTGAAGCTCTTCCCTTAGTTTTTTGGCAATTCTGAATTTTAAAATCCGGCATAGCAGGCACGGACGCATGCGTTTTTTCGCAAGCTTTCCGAAAAGTGGTCATTTGCTGAAATCGGACACTCGAGCGCTGTTTTATGACCGTTTGAAGTTTCGTCGTCGGTTTTCGCCTTTTCAGTGAAGATATCGTCCCTATTCATATGTAATTTACCGTATTTTAGCATAATGCAATGTAATTTAGTGTAATTTAACTTAATATAGTGTAATTCAACATCATTTCAAGTAATTTAGTGTATTTTAGTATAAATATGCTAATTATATATCAAAAGAAGTAATCTATCAAATAATTTAAACAAAAAATTTCAAATTTTCAGTGTTAGATTTCATTATCTTGCTCTTCATAGTGTCTCTGAAAAAAAAAAATGAGTAAGCCGGCTTACGGGGAGAGTAAATTATTTTTGGCAAAAACTCAGAATTCTGGACATAAATATTAATTTCTATTAAACTTTGGATATTAATAAAAAAACCGAGAATTTTAATACGATAGTCTGGATATAAGCAGAAATATTTTATTACCTAAAAAGGTGATATGAATTCTACAGGTACCACCTCCAATTTTTACAACAAGACCTGCCTGCCTTCTGTTTAGTAATAAATTTTGCGTTATAAAATCGGGAATTGTATTTAATACTACGATATTGTGCATAGCGCACATGGAATCGTATTATGAATTTATTATTATTATTATTAAAGTTTAAATAGTCGTTGGGAATTAATTATTATAATTTTTATATGAAAATATATTTGGATGTAAAATTTATGTTTCTTTTTATAATTTAGTGCTATTTGAAAGTAGTAACTTTTTATTTATCTAAAATTAATAAAAACATTTTAAAAAAGGTAGAATTTAACGTCCAAGTAGATTTCCATATGAAAACCGTATTTACATAATTTGAATTTTGAAATAAATAAAAGGTTTGTTATAGTAACATAGCTACACTCATGGTATAAATTAAAATATCGGATAGTACTAAATTTTTTATGCATGAAAGGAGTTGATTTAATAAAGAAAGGAATTCAATAATGTTACTGATTCTGTCAGTTGTCAGTTGCGTCTTTATGAAAAGGACAATTCCACCGCATACTGTTATAAATATTTTATGAACATAATAGAATTTATCAACTTGTTAATAAAATATTTAACAGTATTCAAGGAGGAGTGGTTATTTAACATTCAGTATTTAAACAGATTTAAGCGATCGTTGAATTTTGATGTCGGTATTTTTGAGATTATTAATTTTTTCTAGTTTTATGAAGTTGAAATAACACATGTACATATGAAAGAACATTATTTTTTTATCATTACAACATAGCAAAAGAATACAAATCAGAGATACATAATAAAATCAAATATATTTTTGTATTAAATATAATAATTAATTATTAATCTTGCCTCATTTCGAAGTATGATATATGAACGTAGAATGTTTTATTCGCCATCATATATTGTCAGCAATATACATCTCCTAATTAATGTCCCTATATAGAAGTCTTTATTCCAAATTAAAAAAAAAATATGTAATGTGAAACTGTAATTTAAAGAATATTTTATTCTTAGACTATTGTTTATTTCATAATGATTGCCTATTGCGGTGGCAGGCCTATGCGGTGACTTTGGTGGCGGTCGGTAGATGCATATAAGTATAACATGCGTTTATGTCATAAAATAATAAGAATAAATAACATGCGTTCCTGTCACGCCCCGTATTTGTCGGTTGATCTTATAATGTCATCTGTTCTTGATCGGACGGCCAGAATTAACTTTAACCGTCTTTATTTAATCATTATTCTGGAATGTAGAGATACTATACCATTTGAAGCCTTTCAAGTTGTCGTATATACAAGCCTACGGGTTTTCAATAAAAAAAAAAAAAAAAGGAAATTGTCGTATGTACCGTACAGGGGACCTCTTCGTTCTACAATTTATTTATATTTTAAAAGTTAAAAAATCAATTTGGCCAAAATTTATTTATTTTTCTCGATATTGGATAAAAGCACGTTGAATATTCTATAACAAAAACACGTTGCAACTTTAAAAAATACCAAAATCAAAATATTGATTTAGCCCCCACTGAAAAAAGAAATCTATCTTGTTTCGATAATATAATTTTTAATTTCTAAAAGTAGAAAAAAAATCGTTCTAACTTTGGGGAAGACGAAATGAAGTTGAGTTTCTCCAATCACGGCAGCGCTTTTGCGTTCGTTGAATACAGGCTGCCAAGATTAAGGCTGTGATCGGAACAATTCAACATTAAAATTGAGTTCAATTTAATAGAAAAGAAATGATACATAATTGAATTTTATTGATCGGAAGCTTCAAGCATAGAGAGAATTCAGTTTTTAAAGTAGCAAAAAAGTCAAAGTTTTCACTTAATTTACAAAAGCTGCTATTGAAAGAGAAGAAGACGGAGGGTTATTGCGTCTTAATACTTCGCTAAATTCGATTCTCGCCAAATACCTCCACTTTTCACGCGATTTAGCTGAGCGATTTTTTCCTTCTCAAATCCTGCCGAATCGATTCTCGCTGCCTTTAATTTTCGCTTCCGATCACGAACTCGACATGAATTCCTTTTCCATTTCGCGTTTGAGAAATCGTGTAGTCATTCTGATCACAGTGTAAAGAAGGTTGAAAATTTTGGTTGGTTTGATTAAAATTATATTGTTTGAATGTTAATTGATGATGTATTGTTTTCGTATATTTTCCAACAGAAAAAAAGGGCAATGCTCAAGGAAACCACTGCAGCTCGCTTTGAAATCATCGCTCTCAGCAATATTCTCATTTGTTATAGATGACAAAAAAATTAACAATGAAGTTATCTGACCATAATTTTTTCAAATCGTTTAAAAAAAATTGAAATTCAAAAAATAAATGTATGAATAAGCTGTTAGAAACACAAGCACGTAGATAGTCTTCCTTCGTGCAATTGATAAATGAGATTCATTAAGGATATTTGAATTCACACTTAAATTTTTTTTAATATTTGATAAATAATAATACATGCAATAAATTGAGCATTATTTATAATATAGAATCCGGCTAATACACTTATATAAGAACTTCAACACCATATACTAATTAGTTATTTTTGCAATTTCAAAGTGCATATAGTCAATCTGAACCGTTCAACATGACCTCCATCTTAAAATGTTTTTAGAGATCAAATTTTACATTTTCTGAAATTTGTTTACTGTCTTTTAGATAGAAAATTCATTGATTTGGTAGATTATGAACCATAAAAACAATGATTTTCTACCTATCTAAAAAAGTAGTAAAAAAAATTCAAAAAATAAAAAATATGGTCTCTGTTAAATTTGTGCGGAAAATGAAGTATGATGATTTGAATCTTTGTTATTGCAAATCTGAATTTTGTTGATGTACAGTGACTATTTTATAGCCGAAAAGAAAGGAGAAAAATAACGGTCACTAATTTTACCGTTTGCTATCTAACTCTAACGGGTGCCTATAATTTCTAAAAAAGGAAAAAGATTGAGTAGCTTTATTCTATAAATATAGTAGCTCTCTTTTTTCTAAAAACAAGCCAATGATGAAATTAAATCCTAATTGGATTCTGAGGCTTGATTAGTCCCTAATCTTCTTGATTCTCAACACTCCCCCTCAAGTTAGGCGTGTAGATGTCGATCAACCCTAACTTGCGTATATTTTCTTCAAATGGCTTGGGATCTAATCCTTTTGTAAAGATGTCCGCCAATTGTTCTTCGCTTCGTACAAAGGGAGTTTCGATTTCTTTCGCTTGAATTTTTTCTCGAATGAAATGGCAATCCACTTCAATATGTTTAGTTCTTTCGTGAAACACGGGATTGGATGCTATATGCCTCGCCGCTTGATTATCGCAAAACATTTTTATTGGTGCTTGAATTTTAATTCCCATATCCGCAAGAAGTTGCTTGACCCATGTCAACTCGCTTGCGGTTGAAGCCATGGCACGATACTCCGCTTCGGCACTTGATCGAGCCACGACGCTTTGTTTCTTGCTCTTCCATGTGACTAAATTTCCGCCTACAAATGTGCAAAAACCGGTTGTCGATTTTCTATCGAAGCTTCCGGCCCAATCTGCATCGGAATAGCCACATAGATCGTTAGAATTATTATTTTTCATCCACACCCCTTGCCCGGGTGTTCTTTTTAAATACCTTAGAATTTTATTTATTGCTTCTAGATGTGGTGTTCTTGGTGTATGCATAAATTTACTAATTTGGCTTACCGAAAAGGAAATATCGGGTCGTGTAACGGTAAGATATATTAATTTTCCTACAAGTCTTTGAAATTGATTTATATCATCTAAAAATTCACCATCTTCGGAATTTAGTTTGTATTTGCCATCTATTGGTGTTGAGGCCGGCTTACATCCTAATTTTCCGGTTTCTTTTAGTAAATCTAAAGTATATTTTCTTTGAGAAATAAATAGACCTTTATTTGAACGTGCTATTTCTATTCCTAAAAAATATTTTAAATAACCAAGATCTTTGATATCAAATTTTCGTTTTAATTGAGATTTAATTCCCTCAATTTCCTCTAAATTATTTCCGGTGATTATAATGTCATCTACATACACTAATATGATGGTAGTGTCATTATTTTCAATTTTAACAAAAAGTGAATGATCGGCACTACTAATTTTAAAATTACAAGAAATTAAATAAGTGCTTAGTTTGCCATACCATGCTCTTGGAGATTGCTTCAATCCATAAATTGATTTCTTCAATTTGCAACCTATTTCTTGATTATTTTCTTTTTCATGACCGGGTGGTAAATTCATATATACCTCTTCTTCAAGTGTTCCTTGAAGAAATGCGTTTTTTACATCCATTTGGTATAATTTCCAATTTTGGTTTACCGCAATGGAAAATAAAATCCTTACGGTGTTCATTTTGGCCACCGGTGCAAAGGTCTCGTGGTAGTCTATACCATATGTTTGGGTATAACCTTTGGCAACTAAGCGTGCCTTATACCGTTCTATAGTACCATCGCTATTGTATTTAATTTTGTACACCCATTTACATCCTACGGATTTTTTATTTTTTGGTAATTGTATTACTTCCCAAGTTTCATTTTTTTCTAAGGCTTTTAACTCCTCTTTCATAGCTTTACACCAAATTGGATTTTTTTATAGCTTCATGGTAACTATTTGGTTCTTGTTCCTTTGAAATAGAGTTTAGAAATACCTTATGTGGAGATGAAATATTTTTATAAGAAATACAATTTTGGATAGGATATTGTACCTTGTATGTCACAAAGTCCCTTAGCCTTGTCGAGGGTTGTATTTGTCTTGATGACCTTCTTAATGGTGTTCCCTCCACATTTATTTCTTCCTCTTCCTCATTTTGTGAGATTTCTTCTATCTCACCTTCGTTTTCTATTGAATTTCTATTTTCTTCCGGAATATTGATTTGTGGCAATATTATATTACTTGGTGATTCTTGAATGTTGATTTCTTTATCAACATCTTTGTAATAAGGCTCATTTTCTAGAAATGTTACATCTCTCGAGATGTAGAATTTTTGATTAATTGGATCATAGCATTTGTAGCCCTTTTTTTGTGAGGAGTATCCCAAAAAAATTGCTTTGATAGAAGTATAATCCAATTTATCTAGTTTATTTTTGTGTACATAGCATTTACATCCAAATACTCTCAAATGGCCTATGTTAATTTTTCTTTGGTAAAGGATTTCCAATGGACTCTTATAATTTAAATTTGCACTAGGCAATCTATTTATTAAATATGTTGAAGTAAGAACGGCATCCGACCAAAAATTTTTTGGAACATTATTTTGAAATAAAAGTACCCTAGTCATTTCAAGAAGGTGTCGATTTTTTCTTTCCGACACTCCATTTTGTTCGGGTGTATAAACACAAGTAGTTTGATGTAAAATTCCTTTTTGCTTAAAGAAGCTTGAGAAATTTTGATTTACAAATTCCGTTCCATTATCGGATCTAAAAATTTTAATTTTTGCATCAAATTGGGTTTCTATAAAATTATAGAATTCTTGAAAATATGAAAAAACTTCACTTTTATTTTTTAATAAATATAACCAAGTTGTGCGAGAAAAATCATCTATGAATAGAACAAAATATTTGTATCCATTAAATGAATTAATAGGGGCCGGTCCCCATACATCCGAATGAATTAATTCAAAAGGTTTTTCACTCTTACAACTTGAAGAATAAAATGGTAATCTAGTGTGTTTTCCTAACTTGCACACTTCACAATTACTACAATCTAATTTAGAAAAATCAAAAATACATTTTAGTATTTTATCGGAAGGATGCCCAATTATTCTATGCCAAAGAGTTCCTAAATCTTCTTGTCTCTTGACACTAAAATTAGTTTTGTCATGAGTTAAATTATAGAGTCCATTTTGTAAAACACCTTCACCAATCACCTTCTTGGTTATCCATTCCTGAAAAATCACATTTTTTGATGAAAAAATGACTTCGCAATTTAATTCATTTGTGATTTTACTAATGGATAACAAATTGGATGAGCAATTTTCAACATACAAGACATTTGGTAGTTCCTTGGAAAAAATACTAATTGTACCTATTCCTCCAATTTTCATTTTTTCACCGTTGGCAACAATTACAAATTCTTTGGTTTTGCATTCTTTAAAATTGTTCAACAATTTTTTATTTCCTGTCATGTGGTCAGTCGCACCAGAATCTAGAATCCAATTTTGAATTTCAGAATTGTAAATTAAATTGAATGCAATACCAGAGTTTTTGAGACTATTTTGCTGAAGCAGCACAGAGAGCTGCTGCACTAGCTGCCGCATTTGATCCGAATCAGGATTAGTGAGGTCGGTTCGAATGGACTCAGCCCCTTCACTTCCGCTCGGACCCGCTTGATCTCTTTGAGCCTCGAAACCTTTCTTTTCTCTCTTCTCTTCGCGATACTCCTTTCTTGCGCCACCGAAGCTTTTCTCTCGGACTGGGCGAAGGTGGGGATGGAGGAACCAGCAGCCGTCCCGTTTGTGACCGGCGCGATTGCAGTGGTCACAACGGTCGGCGCTAGGTGCTCCTCTCCCCTTGCTGCCATCTCTAGGGTTTTGGAAAGGTTGTGCTGTGAAGGCTTTGTTCTCTGAGGTTTGCGTATTTTGGGGGTTCATCAGCACTCTTCTCAATTCTTCCCTTTCTATGGTAGCAACAATTTCATCGAAGGAAGGTAGTTCGGTTGAGAGAAGGATTTGGGAACGAACGGCTTCGTAACTCGAATCCAGTGAGCCCAGATAAGTAAATACTAAGTCTTGATCGGCTCTTTTTTGTATTTCTTCTGGATTTGTTGTTGGAGGGAGGTAGATTTTGAGCTCCTCCCATTTTGTTGTGATTTCTGTCACGAGTTGGGTGTTGGTTTTGTTGCCTCCTTGTTTGATTTGGGCTAGTTCTTGCTTGAGGCTGAAAATATGGGCGAAATTGTGCTGTTGGCCGTATCTCTTTTTTGCTGTATCCCATACTTCCTTTGATGAGTTGAGATACATGAAAAATTGGGAAATTTGGGGTTCCATTGTATTTATTAACCACGACATGATCATGTGATCAGTCGATTGCCACTCTTCTATTTTTGTGTTTTCTTCGTCGGTTGGTTCCAGTCTATTTGCTGGTTCGGGTTTTTTCTTTGTCCCAGTGACAAAGGTCATTTTTCCTCTGCCACTGAGTGCTAACATGACCGATCTCGACCATGGGATGTAGTTTCTACTCCCAGAGAGTATTATGGCTGTCAATTTTGCATTGTCGGATTGTTGTGACATTGTTTCTGGTTTTTTGTTGATACTGGTATTGTTTACCAGTTTTCTGGTTTTTTGTGAGATTGGGTTTTTGTTGGCTCAGTGGCTCTGTGACCCTCTCTGTTTGTTTACTGGTATGAACCTGGCTCTGATACCATGTTAAATTTGTGCGGAAAATGAAGTATGATGATTTGAATCTTTGTTATTGCAAATCTGAATTTTGTTGATGTACAGTGACTATTTTATAGCCGAAAAGAAAGGAGAAAAATAACGGTCACTAATTTTACCGTTTGCTATCTAACTCTAACGGGTGCCTATAATTTCTAAAAAAGGAAAAAGATTGAGTAGCTTTATTCTATAAATATAGTAGCTCTTTTTTTTCTAAAAACAAGCCAATGATGAAATTAAATCCTAATTGGATTCTGAGGCTTGATTAGTCCCTAATCTTCTTGATTCTCAACAATCTCCAACCATATTTTAATATTGATATCATGTTAAATGGTTCAGATTGACTGTTTGGACTTTGAAAATCCAAAATTGACTTATAAGAAGCACTTGTTCGGTAGAACCAGATTAAGAAAAAGGCACCAAGGAGATAAAAAAAGATGCTAAGGAGACTTAATTCAATACAATTGGTGCCTTAAGAATCCGGGCAAAAGGCTCAAAGGAGGCTTAATCTGGGCAAAAGAACAAATCTTAATCCGGACTAAGGAGATGTTCTTCAGTGGAATTAAGATGCTAAGGAATCTGAAGGAGGCTTAAGAAATGCTAAGGAGTTTGAAGGAGATGTTCTTCAGTACAGAATTTTCAGATCAAGTGATTTTCTACCTATTTAAAAAATAGTAAAAAAATTCTAAAAAATGTAAAATTTGGTTTGGAAGTACATATTCATATGAAGATCATGTTGAACGGTTCGGATTGACCGTTAGAATTTTGAAAACTCAAATATTGAGTCATAGCACGGAGGTCCTCTATGCTATGCATAGCATATTAGCAATTTTCTATATATATATATATATATATATATATATAATGTTATGACATTAGCCTATCTATCTATATATATATATATATATATATATCACGTAGATTATGCCTATGAAATTATTTTGACGATTATCAAATTCTCAAACTAAAATATTAGTTTTCGTTAATATTGTATTATGGCGAAGTGCTTGTAATGTTATAAACATCCAATCAGCTTTATACTATGTGCTAAATTGCTAATGCTAGACTTCGAGAGCAAAACAGAATACAATGAAACTCTCTTTACAACTCGCACGTACGTAAAAATTGAATTAGAGAAATAAAATTGTATTTTTTTTTTTTGGGCCGATCAGTTTTCTTGCGATGGATCGGAGGAATCCACCGAAAATTTATAATTATCCGTTTTTTTTTATCAATAATTTTTTTTGGAAGAATTCATATCCTTGCTGAGGAGAGGTAGACCGAACTAAAATTAATTTGGTGTCTATTTGGAACATAGGATGGTTCATTTTGAGATTCGTGTACATTTATAACATATGACTTAAATCATATTCTACACAGGGGCGGACCCATAAAGGTCCAAGTGCTACTTGCCTACTCCTGGTCTAATACTGTGCCTACCCCTGGCCCAGAATAAAATAATAACAAAGGCCCGGTCTGTTGTTTGAAATCTAAAAAATAAATAACAGACCAGATTGATTCATTGGCCCATTAGCTCATTTGATTGATTCATTGGCCCAATTCCCTATTCGCTGCTTTGATTAAAAAAACCTAGCTCCGTTGCTTTGACTAATTCCCTGTTCGCTGCTGGGAGACAGTGAGTGTTGAGTATTTTAGATATAATAATTTTGTACTCTTTTGCCTTTAATATTTATAAAACCTTCGTACTCAATGAATATGTTAGTTGCAAGCGCACAACCTATCGATTGTAGTATTTAGGTGTCGATCCGCAGGGAGATAGAGAAATACCAATTTTTAAATAAGAAAACTACTTCTAAAACAAAACAATAAAAGTAAAGTGGGGGGTTTGTTCTTAAAATCCTAAAGTTGGGTTCAATACCCGAAAAAGAGGAGTTTCAAACAATAAATGTAAATAAAATAAAGGAAAGAAAGATTGGTTTGTTTTCAAGTTTAAGGAGATCTAGGGGTATTCGGTCTACAATTCCCTGCTAATTCTATTTATTCGGTTTGTTTAAATTCATGTTTGATTTGATGAGGTTTCTAACCTATGTTAGCCTTTGGAACAAATATTAATACAAATACTTTGCGCTTTATGGATTAATGTGCCTCGAATTCTAGGGCTGTCACTAACCTAGAGGGATATTTAATCTCATGCTTCAAAGCATATATCGATATTTGTTCTAAGGTGTCCTAATTAGGATTTGCCTTCGCCTTTCGGTCCTTCACCAAAATCCTAACCTTAATTTCTATAGTTCCGGATTGGATATCAAAGTACGGTCGCTTCTAACCCAACCCTAAGGTGTGTCTTTATGGTTTCAATTAGTAGTCTCCTCATGACCAATGCCGGAATTTAATAAACTTAAAGCGGAAAAACACGATCAACGCGATTTCAAAACTACTTCAATTCAATAAACCCTAACCAGGTGAACTCAAAGGAACGAGTACTAATGAAATTCATAAAGAATAAATCACAGAAATTAACAATCAAATCCGATAACACAATCATAATAAAAACAAATATCCGAATAATCTAGAATTAAACAAGTTCATGCATTGACCTAAACCCCTAGAAAGAGAACTACTCTCTCTTGGAGAGATCCATAACAAAGATTGGCAAAAACAATAAGAAATGAGATAAAGAAATGATTACACCCTTTCTTAGATCTAAAACCTCGATCTTGCCGACTCCTTGCCTGAATCTTCTTCTTCTCCTTCCTTGAAAAGCCTTCTAGAATTTCTGCAGGATCTCTCTCTCTCAATTTGTGGAAAGATGGATATAATAATGGATATGTACAATAATGGATCATTTCTCATGTGGTCTCCTTAGCCTTATATAACGTTTTCTGAACTTGGAGATCAAGTCGTTTTATTTTCGGCGCCCACTAAGTCTACTAACTTCTATATTTCTAATTCTGTGATTCTGAACTTGGAGACCAAGTTATTCTAATTTTGGCACCCACTAAGCCCACTAACTTTCCATATTTAGCAGTTTTTCAGGCTGATGCGGCCATTGATGCGACTTTACAGAATTATACATTCCGAATTTGGATATTTTTCCTTCATGAAAGTTGTAGATCTCTTTGTCCTGGTTCCGTCAAGCTTTGAATCACTCAAATCGGAGTTCGTATGACCAAGATATGACCAAAATACGAACTGTGTGTCGGCTGAGTGCGGGTGGTGCGGCCCGAGTGCGTCCGCACTGCGCTCGGATTTTCTGTTTTCTGTGTTAGTGCGTCCGCACTCTGGGTCAGTGCGTCCGCACTGGGCTCGGTTTCTCCTGTTTTGCTCTGAAATTCAAACGGGCATAACTTATGATCCGTAACTCCGTTTTCAGTGTTCTACCACTTTTCGGAAAGCTTGCGAGAAGATCTACAATTTGCTCCATTTCCTGTAATTTAAATAGACTTCGGCAGTAACTTGATTCTTGGATATATTTCATTATATTCTCTATTAAAATACAAGATATTTGGTGTTATTATGTGATAAAAACTAGATCGAATGTGTATATAATTTAGACCTATCAAATACCCCCAAGCTTGAACCTTGCTTGTCCCCAAGCAACATCTAAACTGGGACTACAATTCGATCTCTTTGATACACCTTATATCAAGTTTGTTTTCTCAAGTGAAAAATTTGTATGATCTTGCCAAAAATTAAAACATTCATGCAAACTTCCCAAATTTCAAGTTTAACCCTCGGATAATTATTACTCAACCCACAATTTGATTACTCTAACTCTTATTTCCTTAAAGGTCTAGAAATTACAAACTTCGTCTACCCAAATTTATTAAAAGAAATGCCATCTTAAACGTGGAATTTTCAAATTCCCCCAAGCTTGAATCAAACTTAGGTTTAGAAATGTTGCGGACTACGTGTGTTGATACATGCATATTCTCATTTTTGTTGTTGTTGCTTTTGATTTTTCTTGTTTTGATTTTCTTTCATGATTTTAGCACTATTTTTCCCCATCCTTATTTAAGCACCGGTTAGTTACAAGTAGTTAACTGTACCCAACCGTTCTAATTCAATGGTGCTTTGCATGCTCTTAGTCTAACCCTTCCACTAACACAAATGTCAATTTTATCGGGAGACTAGTGGAGCAGGAGTGCTAAGGACTCATAACCATAAGTACGTCATGAAGCCGTAACATAGGTCATTGGAGTCACCTTTTATTTTCCAAAATTTTCAATTTTTACCCAATTTCACAACATATATGCATATATCATGAATACACACATCCCTAAGTATTCTTTCATACTTGTGGATATCTCAATCTTTCTAAATTTAAAATTTCCAAATCTAAATAGCTTCTCTAATAAATTTGAATTCCTAATGCCCCAATTTCATACACCTTTATTTCCACAAAGTTTTTCGCCAAATTATGTAGTCATTTCAAATTATTCCAAGGGTTTTACAAAAAATTCGAAAAAATTGTGCATGAATACTCCTAATTATTGTCAATCACCCAAATTTATCAACAAAATGCATGACACAAAACTAGGTAAACATCCTAACAAGTCGGACTGGACCCTATTCAAGGTTAGGTAAAACCCTAGTTTTAAACAAAAAATTTAAACATGCTTAAACTAAATGCAAGATACAATTGTGAATTTCAGTTTTTCATTTAACCTCCCCCCAGCTTAAACAAAACATTGTCCTCAATGTGTCAATTCATACTAGAAGAGGAAATTAAAAAGAGAAATAGAAACTCACAAGATGTTGCTCGGTTTAACGTCGGGAGCACGACTTGTTGAGGCTCAGTTTAAAGGTGGTGGATCATCGAGGGCAATTGCCTCCTTTTCGATGATCGGTTCATCTCTTATGGGTCGGCGGTCGTTTGAATTGCAACCAAAGAGAGGATTGTTGTTTAGGCCCGCCATTTGTTGAGAAAGAGAGGATTCGCTGGCCTTGATCTTTGCGGCTTGTCTCCTCGTGATGGTGGTCAGTGCTCAAATTTATGAGAGAATAAAAGAGATGAGATGTGAAAGAGAGAGAATAGAAATAGAGAATAATAAAGTGCAGAAAATTAAATAAGCAAAGTAAATATTTTTGGATTTTTCTAAATAAGGAAAGTAAATTTCAGAAATTGTAAAAAAAAGGAAATAAACTATTTTTGGATTTTTAAATTTTCTGAAAAGTAAATAAGGAAACTAAGAATTAAAAGTACTTTCCTAAAATAAAAACTAGTATCTATCCTATTCTCCCCGGCAACGGCGCCAAAAAGCTTGTTGAGTATTTTAGATATAATAATTTTGTACTCTTTTGCCTTTAATATTTATAAAACCTTCGTACTCAATGAATAGGTTAGTTGCAAGCGCACAACCTATCGATTGTAGTATTTAGGTGTCGATCCGCAGGGAGATAGGGAAATACCAATTTTTAAATAAGAAAACTACTTCTAAAACAAAACAATAAAAGTAAAGTGGGGGGTTTGTTCTTAAAATCCTAAAGTTGGGTTCAATACCCGAAAAAGAGGAGTTTCAAACAATAAATGTAAATAAAATAAAGGAAAGAAAGATTGGTTTGTTTTCAAGTTTAAGGAGATCTAGGGGTATTCGGTCTACAATTCCCTGCTAATTCTATTTATTCGGTTTGTTTAAATTCATGTTTGATTTGATGAGGTTTCTAACCTATGTTAGCCTTTGGAACAAATATTAATACAAATACTTTGCGCTTTATGGATTAATGTGCCTCGAATTCTAGGGCTGTCACTAACCTAGAGGGATATTTAATCTCATGCTTCAAAGCATATATCGATATTTGTTCTAAGGTGTCCTAATTAGGATTTGCCTTCGCCTTTCGGTCCTTCACCAAAATCCTAACCTTAATTTCTATAGTTCCGGATTGGATATCAAAGTACGGTCGCTTCTAACCCAACCCTAAGGTGTGTCTTTATGGTTTCAATTAGTAGTCTCCTCATGACCAATGCCGGAATTTAATAAACTTAAAGCGGAAAAACACGATCAACGCGATTTCAAAACTACTTCAATTCAATAAACCCTAACCAGGTGAACTCAAAGGAACGAGTACTAATGAAATTCATAAAGAATAAATCACAGAAATTAACAATCAAATCCGATAACACAATCATAATAAAAACAAATATCCGAATAATCTAGAATTAAACAAGTTCATGCATTGACCTAAACCCCTAGAAAGAGAACTACTCTCTCTTGGAGAGATCCATAACAAAGATTGGCAAAAACAATAAGAAATGAGATAAAGAAATGATTACACCCTTTCTTAGATCTAAAACCTCGATCTTGCCGACTCCTTGCCTGAATCTTCTTCTTCTCCTTCCTTGAAAAGCCTTCTAGAATTTCTGCAGGATCTCTCTCTCTCAATTTGTGGAAAGATGGATATAATAATGGATATGTACAATAATGGATCATTTCTCATGTGGTCTCCTTAGCCTTATATAACGTTTTCTGAACTTGGAGATCAAGTCGTTTTATTTTCGGCGCCCACTAAGTCTACTAACTTCTATATTTCTAATTCTGTGATTCTGAACTTGGAGACCAAGTTATTCTAATTTTGGCACCCACTAAGCCCACTAACTTTCCATATTTAGCAGTTTTTCAGGCTGATGCGGCCATTGATGCGACTTTACAGAATTATACATTCCGAATTTGGATATTTTTCCTTCATGAAAGTTGTAGATCTCTTTGTCCTGGTTCCGTCAAGCTTTGAATCACTCAAATCGGAGTTCGTATGACCAAGATATGACCAAAATACGAACTGTGTGTCGGCTGAGTGCGGGTGGTGCGGCCCGAGTGCGTCCGCACTGCGCTCGGATTTTCTGTTTTCTGTGTTAGTGCGTCCGCACTCTGGGTCAGTGCGTCCGCACTGGGCTCGGTTTCTCCTGTTTTGCTCTGAAATTCAAACGGGCATAACTTATGATCCGTAACTCCGTTTTCAGTGTTCTACCACTTTTCGGAAAGCTTGCGAGAAGATCTACAATTTGCTCCATTTCCTGTAATTTAAATAGACTTCGGCAGTAACTTGATTCTTGGATATATTTCATTATATTCTCTATTAAAATACAAGATATTTGGTGTTATTATGTGATAAAAACTAGATCGAATGTGTATATAATTTAGACCTATCAGTGAGCAAAACCTATTCGCTGCTACTCCGTTGCTTTGACTAATTGCCTCACGCGCCAGCTCGCCAGAAAAAATCGTGCCTCTTCCCTCTCCGTCTGCTCTCTTCACGCATCAGCACACCCTTCTCCTTCTCTTTTGTTTTTTTGTAAGATCTCAAACCTTTCTTGCACATCCTTTCTCAATTTCACACATTTCTCAATTGAATCCTTAAATTGTTGCTTGAATTGAATTCTAAATTATATATGTTTTGGAGCTTGAATTGTTGAAGACCTTGAATTGTGAATTGAATTATGCTTGAATTGAGAATTATGCAAAAAATGAGGGATAATGAATGGGGATTGTTATTCCAAGAAGTGTGTGCATTTTGTGAGAAACATGATATTGAAATTCCGGACATGGAGGGTATCCGTCCCGGTATATCACGGCGTCGACCAATCGGATTTAATAATTTGCATTACTATCGTGTTAAAATGTTTAACATGGTTATTGATATGCAATTACAAGAGCTTAATGATAGATTCACGGAAACAACTACCGAACTTCTTATATGTATGTCATGTTTAGACCCAAATGATTCTTTTTCTTCATTTAACAAAGACAAGTTGCTTAAACTTGTTCAATTTTATCCTTCGGATTTTAACCAATGGGAGTTTGATACTCTAGAAAATCAATTGGAGAATTACCATTTGGATTTGCAAAATAATAGTGATTTTTTGGAGGTAAGGGGATTAGTTAAACTTTCTCAAAAACTTGTGGAAAAGAAAAAAACACATTGTTTATCCCTTGGTTTACAAATTAGTGAAATTGACATTGATATTGCCGGTGGCAACCGCTAGTGTTGAAAGGGTATTTTCGGCAATGAATTTGGTGAAAAATGACTCAAGAAATAACATGGGAGATAAGTGGTTGAATGATTGTTTAGTTACTTATATTGAGAGGGATTTGTTCAAGGGTGTTAAAAATGAAAGAATTATGCAAATAGTTCAACATATGAAGACCCGTAAAGGCAATCTTTGTTCACCGCATCGACTTGATTTGACAAGTTCAATATTACTGTATATGTTGTTTTTTATATGTAAAAATAATATTATTTTTTTATTTTATAGTCTTGTTAGCATTTTACAATAGCTCATGAGATTATATAGTAAAAAAATATTTTGCACTTTTATTGTTATTTTCTGCCTACTCCTGATCAAATTCCTGAATCCGCTCCTGATTCTACATGATCAGGTATTGCACAGGATCTGCAGAGAGGAGTTATAATCTTCTGCTATGCTGCACGTGCTGTGTAGTGTAGGAGTAGGGCACAACAAAATTGCAAGGATGAAGATGTTTGGCCGTGGATTAATAACTCAGCACTGCGCATTATGCTACACCGAACTCACAAGAGAGGAAATTTATTATTGACGGTCATTTTCGTTCTTCTCCCATCTCACCTCGAATTAGTATACTCCAAGTTAACTCAAATTTTGAGCTTACATCATGACCGTCCCATTTAAGTCCACACATATATTAAATGACCCGTGCGTTATAGGCGTAGGCTGAATTGATTTAGATTTTTTTTTTTTTTTTTTTGGTTTCTTACATAACCCGTAGGTTTACATTGGACCATTCCTTTTCTAGCTATCTGGTAATTCTGATAAACTAGCACTCCTGAGAGATGGCATTGCAGCATACTCCCTATGGCAACCTTCGGTTCTTCCTTGGTTAGCCAAGCCGTGAGCAAACTGTAGACCTTCATGATTTCTGCTTAGATATTCCACCTTGAAATTTGTCCGAGTTTGGGACTGTATCATCCAGGCACTCCAAATGTGATTATGAGATCGCCAGTCGTGGATAATCGGGTGTGTGAGAGAGGGAGTCCACCGTTTCCCTGGAGTCCGAGAAGACCATTCCATAGTCGCATTCCAATCTTTGGAATAATTTATACGCCTCAAGTACTGCCCTTGCCTCCGCCTGACCTGGTCCCAATGCCTGTACCGGCATGGCTATCCATTTGCACCCGACATTGTGTCTAGTCAGATATAGGCCGATTCCAGCTGCCCCATCCTGTGACCAAGAACCATCTGTATAGCAAACGTATTCCGGCGTTGCGACAGGTACCTGGGGCTGTCCCTGTGCCATTTCCTGTGACCTTCTTGCCTTACCGGGTACTGATGCGGATGCAAAAGAATTACATACATATTCCGTTTCCCTGTAGTATGCAGTACAGGTCTGTAAATTTTGCTTTTTCCCCCCCATAACCACATCATTTCGCATTCTCCATATCGCCCAAGCTATAGAGATAAAATTGCACACCACCTGGTCGGACATCGTTTCCATTATCATCTGTAAGATAGAACGGAAACTCCCTTGCAGGTTGTCCGATCGTATTCCCAAGGCTGATCCCCACCAGAAAGCCCTTGCAAAATCACAGTAGAATAGAGTATGCAACACTGTTTCTGGCGATTGGTGACAGATCGGGCAATTGGAGTCAACTGATGAGATTCTGGCGCTCAAAACAGCCCGGACAGGGAGTGCATTATGTATGCATCTCCAGGTAAATAGCTTCAGTTTGGGCAACACACTTTCATTCTTCCAGACCCGGTCCCAGAATTTTCTGTCTGTGGCAGTACCGGCGTTTGCTCGCAGCAGGTGGTATGCTTTAGCTACAGTGAACCGGCCATTCTTTGCCGGTTTGAATACCAGACTGTCCGGGACACTCCCCTCTCCCAAGCTGACGTCTGGTGAAGTGGAAATGGATAGAGCCTCATAAAAACCAAACAACTGCTGTATAGCATCAAAGTTCCAAGTTCTTGTATCTGAATGTATAATGTCTGAAACCCGCAATTTCCTTTGCGCCGCCGTGACTGCTCTATGTTGCTGCCAGTTTGGAAACCACGGTTGCGAGAAGACCGGGATTTCCCGTCCACCACCGATTTGCCACCCCAAATGACCCGCTAAATTCGGTTTGATTTTCACCATGTCTCTCCACAATTTGGAGCAATTGTATGTTCTGTTTGAAGCCCAAAAGTCAGTTCTTGGGCAATAT
This sequence comes from Carex myosuroides, assembly GCA_028015225.1. Taxonomy (NCBI): domain Eukaryota; kingdom Viridiplantae; phylum Streptophyta; class Magnoliopsida; order Poales; family Cyperaceae; genus Carex; species Carex myosuroides. Next base: position 2,340,266 of record CM051489.1, on the reverse strand, counting down.
TTAGCCCTGAGTGCCTGAATCCAGAGGGCATCTACACCAGATGCAATCTTCCAAACCATCTTAAGAACTAGTGCCTTGTTCATTTCTGCTAAGTTTCGTAGTCCTAGCCCCCCCATGCCCTTGGGGGCCGTAATTGCCTTCCAAGCCACATACGGCAGTTTCTTCTGTTGTAGATCGCCTCCCCAAAAGAAATTACGCATTATGGCCGTTAGCTTAGTAATCACCTTATCCGGAATTAGTACCGTTCCCATGGCATAGACATGGATGCTTTCGAGAACTGCCTTAATTAGGATCAGGCGACCTGCGTGTGTAAGTAGTCTTGCTTTCCAAGAGTTGAGGCGTGTTTCGAACTTTCGGATGAGGTAGTCGAAAGATCCTGAACCAGAGATGACCACCGGACAGCCGAGGTAATTTTCATCTCTGCCGGCCATCTGTACTTGAAAGCACTGATAGAAGTGGTTTCGCTCCTGTACAAGAACACTATTAGAAAACCATACCTTTGACTTGTCAGCATTGATTTTCATTCCGGACAGTTCGCAAAACGAGTGGAATGTGTCAGAGATTGTTTTAACCTCACTGTCCTCAAGCTTGCCCATGAGTAGCAGATCGTCGGCAAACATTGAGCATGAGATTGGGGCTGCTGCTGGTGCGATTTTAAGACCCCTCAGAGTTTGTTGTTTAATTTTGAGGTTGAGCCACCTTGCAAGTGGATCCATTGCGAGGATGAATAAATTAGGGGACATAGCACATCCCTGTTTTAGCCCTCTAGTCGGCCTCAAGAAACCGTCGCCAGTGCCATTAAATAGGATTGTAAATTTTGTTGCCTTAATACAAGATTCAATCCACTTGCAAAGGCGAGGTGGAAAGCCGTAAGCCGGCAACAGTGAGAAGAGATATTCCCATCGCAGCATGTCGAAGGCCTTCGCAAGGTCGGCTTTGAGAACGAATTGCTTGTCTTTATGATTTGGCTGAGCAAAGGTGTGTATGATTTCCCTCAATAAAACGACATTGTCAGCAATTTCTCTTCCCGGCACAAAGGCCGTTTGGTTCGGTGCTATGATGCCATTCATCCACGGTTGCAATCTTCGTGCTATGATTTTAGAGATGACCTTGTATAAGAAGTTGCAGATGCTTATTGGTCTAAATTGGGAGACCAATGTCGGAGACAGGACCTTAGGGATGAGCACGAGGTTGGTATGACCGATACTGTCCTTCATAGAACCAGTTAGGAAGAAATTGAGCACTTCTGCAACTACTGTTGGACCAAAAGAGTCCCAGTTTCCTTGTATGAAGGAGGCCGTGATACCATCCGGCCCTGGTGCTTTTGTGGGCCCCAATGCGTAGACTGCCCACTTAATTTCAGCTTCATCCGGTGTTTTCTGTAATCCCTGACAGGCATCAGGCGGGATTTTTGCGATTTCAGGCAGCAGCTCAGTAGGCAGGCTCCAGTTGCTTAGAGGTTCGGCCTATGTTTGTGTAAAAATGTGTTTGAAATGATTAACAAACTCAGTCCGAATCTCCTTGTCATTTGCCGCCCATTCGCCATTCTGCTTGATAATTGCACTCACCCGGTTCTTCCTTCTCCTCACCATAGTGGTAGCATGAAAAAATTTCGTGTTCTGGTCACCCAAAAGGCTCCAGTTCAACCTAGATCGCTGAAGCCAGTATTCTTCTTGTGCAGTGATATACTTTCGGAATTCTTTCTGCAGGAAATTAATTCGGTTTCTAGTGGTGATTGTTTGAGGCTGCAACAGTAGTCTTGCCATCTCCTTTTCTATTTTTTTGAGCTCCCAATTTGGGTCTTTACCACCTTCAGACCACCTCTTGATCTCCTTCCTGAGGGCACTACAAGAGCCCTCCCATGTTTGATTTCCCAATCTTACCGCGTTCTGACATATCTGACCAAAGTCGGGGTGCCTGCACCACCATTGTTCTATCCGAAATGGCTTTTGACTTTTCTTCGGCCTTGGATCAGTTCTCAGTAGCACCGGTAAATGGTCACTATCATAGTTGGGCAAATGAAATACTTTGGTGTTGGGAAATTCCCTTAACCAGTCAACCGTGCACAGCCCGCGATCAAGCCTTTCAAGGATTAGGTTTCGGTTGGATTGGTTGTTTGCCCAAGTGTAGGCCGGCCCAGCATAGCCTAGATCAACGAGGCCCACCCTTTGTATGAAGGACCTGAACTTTCTGTGCTTTAGTTTGAAGTTGGAGTTTCCTCCTGATTTTTCACCCGCATCCGATATGCAATTGAAGTCTCCTATTGTGCATACCGGCAAATTCTGATTGTGTGCATAGTAGTCAATCCGATTCCAAATGAAGTGATTAACCTGATCATGACAATCACCGTAGACAGCAAATAGCACCCAAGCCGGTGAACCCGGGTTTATTTGAACTTTAGCAACTATGTAAAAAAGATTTTTTTCTAGGATGGTGACCGAGATGGCATCAGACCAGAGAAGCCATAAGCCGCCACCCCGGCCTCTGGAGGGGACAATTTCAGAGTTGGGAAGAGGTAATTTTGTTATTCTATGTACAGAGATCGCTTGTGAACATTTTGTTTCGGAAATAAAAGCTAGATCTGCTCCGGTGCTTTGTAGATAGCGCCGGAGGGTGGGAATTGTCGAGGAGCCTCCGGAACCTCGACAATTCCAGGACAGTAGGTTCATATTGGCAGCGGCGGTCGAGCCGAGCTCGCCGCCTTAAGTCTTTTGGGGGTTGATCCCGAGGAATGGTCATGTGGTAGTACGGGGTGAGCAGTGGGAGGTCGGAGGTCAGCAGAAGTGTGGGGGCGAGTGATCAGATGGGCAGCCGGTGAAGAGAGTGGAGCTTCTGATGTGTGTGGGATAGAGATTTGGGGAATTGTTTGTAGCTGAGTGGATGGCGATGGGTTCTGGGCGGATGTTCTAGAGTATTTTTTTATTTTCGGGTTTGGGTTCGATATGAGGTATTGCGGGTCAGAGGTTAGGTTTTGCGGGTCAGAGGTGAGGTTTAGCGGGGTTTGGTTTGGATCATAAATGAGATTATGGGGGCCTGTTAATTGCAGGTTTGGGATGAGAGATGGTCGCAGGCCTGCTGCTTGTGTGCTGATGGAGTGGGGCGTTGATACCTCGCATATTTAGTCTATTTTAGGCCTGTTTTAGTACCAGATTCGTGCCATAATTCACCAGAATCATGTGCATTTCATAGATATATCTTTAGAATTTGGTACTGCTGAGTGTTTGTTTGTTTTCTGCAGGTTTGGAGCAAAACACACGAAGAAACGGCGATTCAGATGATGAGGGAATACAAGCAGCTCAATGTCCCTCATCCAGTCATCCGGGTCCTGCTGCGTATCCTCGGTTGCACCATATTTGCTCGTGGCGAGACGTTCGCCCGTGCCAATGTTGAGGATATGCAGCTGGTGGATCATATGCTGCGTCCCGACAGCACTCTCGAGCGGCCCGATCTGATGCTCGTCATGATCCACCACTGGCTCGGCATCCAGCGGCAGCCCAAGCCGGGTGGCGTTATCTACATCTCGGCCTATGTCACTCTGATCGCCGAGCGCTTACACCTCCAGATCATCGGCGACGAGGAGTGCCGGAGCTCCCGATCTCTCTCTCTCACTCAGTTCACCACCTACAAGTTCATCGAGTCAGCAGCAGGACGCGATGGGCGAGGTGCTTGGTCTTGGCGCATGCCTGACGGGAGGTCCAGCTATGTCATGCCTTTCCCGGTCACTCTCTCCTTCACTGACCGGAGCACTTGGTATTTCCGACGTCCGCCCCGCGTGCCGCCTGCCCCTGTGGCCCCACCCCCACCTCCCCCACCACCACCGCAGGGCGATGAGGACATGATCGATGCTACCACCTCTCCAGTCCAGGCGCCGTTTGAGCCGCTGCATCCTCTTCTCCGAGCAGGTACATCCTTCACCCTTTGGTGCAGGTACCTCTTTCTATGGAGCTGGCCCTTCCACGTACCAGACTGGCCCATCCACCTCCGCCTACGCTGCCGGCCCCTCCACCTCCTACAGTCGACCAGTGTATCCCCCTCCAGTCTCTGAGCCCACCATCCAGGATGTCTACCACCTGATGTATGGCATGCGTCAGGAGCAGGGTGTTGCACTCTATGAGCAGGGTGCTGCCATTCGTGAGCAGGGCGCCGCACTCCATGATCTCACGCAGCGCGTGACTGGGATAGAGCAGCAGTTGAGTGACTTGGCTCTGGTACGACCGCTCCCACGACTGATCAGGTTCGCTCTCTTTTCCCCGAGCTTCTTTTATCTCTTTTATCTTATAGTCTTGAAGCATTGAGGACAATGCTCCGGCTAAGCTTGGGGGATGACATTTGCATTTAGGTCATGTTTACTTTACCGTTATTTTTCCTGCATTTTTTCGTATTTTCGTGCATTGTTAGGTGAAGATTTGCGTGAATTGCTAGAATTGAGAATAACTTTGAAACAATTTAGTTGTGATTAGGATAGACCTGAGTGAATTGGAACTAACCCATGATTGGTTATTGAACTGCTTAGGTTGAGATGTTTTTAATAATGGAAACGATGAAACAAACTTAGAATTGAATCGAACGAGATTATTCGAAAAAAACTGAACTGTGCCTTTAGGAATTGAGATTTTCAAATTAAGAAAGTTTGGAATATCCATTGGTATGAATGAATACCAATAGATGTGTGTATTCATGGTATGAGCAAAAAAAAAAAAAAAAAAAAAAAAGATGGAGAACATAAGAGTACTGGCAATAAGCCTCGAATGGGCGCCTTTGAGCTCGTCTCCCAATTAGAAATAAAGAAAGAAAATTTTGCTCATACCAACACACTTCGTTCGCAACTTTCTTACCCTTAAGCTTGATTCAAGCTTGGGGGAGGGAAAATGAAAAGAAAAATCACCTTGAATGAAAGCACTGATTCGGAAAAAGAATGAAATTGTTTCGATCAAACCTAGGTAATTAGTCTTTCCATTGTTAGAAGCATCTCAAAATAAGAAGTTCAATTGACTAATTGGTGGAGTGAATCAAGGTTTATAAAGGCATATTTGAATTACAACCGAATCGATTCTAGAAATTCTTGACTATAGCAGATTCACGTAGGTTTTCACATTTAGACTTGTATCTGCATTTAGATTTAGTTGTCCAGCACTTTTACCCGAGTTTGAAACTTTTTTTTTGCTTGAGGACAAGCAAAGGTTCAGCTTGGGGGAATTTGATACCTCGCATATTTAGTCTATTTTAGGCCTGTTTTAGTACCAGATTCGTGCCATAATTCACCAGAATCATGTGCATTTCATAGATATATCTTTAGAATTTGGTACTGCTGAGTGTTTGTTTGTTTTCTGCAGGTTTGGAGCAAAACACACGAAGAAACGGCGATTCAGATGATGAGGTACGACCCTTACCAGGCTTGGTACGGGTCTCACCAGACTTAGCCGTTTTCAGCTCTTCACGCCTGGTACGGCCAGGCCGTACCACTTTGGTACGGGCCGTACCTAAAGGCGGCCTGACAGATTCAAATTTTGGCAGAGGCTATTTAAAGCGGGGAACTCTCCAATTTCGACATTCATTCCATTCCAGATCTAATTGAGAGCACAGTAAGAGAGAGAAAGAGAGCTAAGGAGCTAGAAGCAAGAAGGAAGGAAGAGGAAAGAGGCGAAACTCGACGGATCAAGCTTCCTCCTCTCGATCCCTTCGATCCATGGCTTTCTCTATCCCTTTTATTGTATTTTTAGATCAGATCATGTGCTGTGAGTAGTTATTTCAGTTTCTAGGGTTTAGAGATGGATTCTTGATTTGCTTTGACTTTCTTTGACTTGTATCTTGTATGAACTCTTTTGATTGATTGATTGTGATTTTCTTTGCCATCTCTTGCTTTGATTGCTGTGATTGTGTATGATGAACCTCTAGGTCTAGATCAAACCTATCAAGGTCATGTGATCATCTCAATCTCTCAACCAAATCAATTGTTTAGGGTAGACTTGTTCGAATTGAAGCCGAGAGGTTGAATTCTCCTCTAATCGACAGATTAGAGGGTGCCTTAGGTCTCCAATCAACCAGTTAGGGTAGATCTGTACCAACACACGAGAGTTGAGGTGTAGAAATCCCTAAAAGGCAATCAATTGCATTCCAACCTAGATCTTGATCCAACAAACGACAGTTGAGGCTTAGGAACCTTAGGTATGGTCAATTGAACCTTTCCAAAGAGTTTAGCACAAGGTACCAGCAAGGAAATGCATCAACTCGAACTGGTAAGCTCTGTTCTGGGAAGCCAGTACGGGTCTTACCAGAGTGGTACGGCCTTGCCTTACCAAGTTAAGTACGGCCTAGCCGTACCGACTTGGTACGGGCCGTACCACTAGAGGCAGATCACAGATGAAGTCTGAAACCCTGGAAACGCCTTTTTATCCATAATCAAAACACAGTTTACATTTCTTCTAGCATTTTATTACATCTGTTTGCATTGTCAGATTTGTTTGAATTGATCTTTTAGGAACTTAAATACCAAACCAAATCTTTCTCACTTCTAGTTTTTAATTGAGTTTGGTAGATTCTAACCTAGTAATTGCCCGTCCCTGTGGATCGATACCCGATTATACTACTCGATAAGGGTTGTGCACTTGCGACCCTTACTCGTGAAGTGTAAACGCGGTTTTAGAAGGTACGCCCTCAAGCGTACCGAAACTTGCGTTGCGCTTCTGCGCGAACAGGCGTAAGTGGCCTTTTGAGGCCGTGGGTTGGGGAGTCATTCTGGCCCATTTCAGGTGAGGCCGGTTGGGTTTGTTTGGGGCTTGAGGTGTGATTTGGGATAATAATTTTCGGTATCATGGTTGGAGTAGTTATCCAAGGCCCCAGAAGTGGGTTTAGGATGTTGCGAAGTTCTTCACGGTTCTGGTTTTCCGGCGCCGCCTTGAGTCTTGCCAATGTCGCTCGGTCCGTGCAGCCATCGATTTCATGGCCCAATAAGCCGCAGAATCTGCAGATGCGACCGACTTTTTCGTAAACAATGTAAACCATGGTTTCCCCCAGGGTTGGATGATCTATGCAAAGTCTATCCTGGAGAGGTTTTTGGAGCAGTATCTGCATTTTCACTTTGAAAAATTGATTGCTGCCGATGTAGCCAACTCTAGGTTCGGACAGGGGCACTCCTATCGGTCCAGTGAGTGTCCGGATACCTTCCTCCGTGAGATCATCACTTTGTAAATTGTGGAACTGGACCCATAATTCTCCGTGCAATATCTCAGAGGATACCCCTTCAGGCGAGGTGCAGGGCGATATGGCCACTAGATCTTGACGGTATACCCTGGGACCAGCATTCAACACCCTTGACCAATCTTTCTTGTCAGTAAATTCAATTATGTAGTTTCCTCTGGTGGTTTGCTTGAAAGTTGTCTGCGGCTGAATCTCCCATAGCTTTCTCATTTGGTTTTCAAATTGATTGGTGAATATCATTTTATCAGTGTGGACTGTTGCCTTGAGACACAACTCCCAGTTTCTGCTGGCAGCACCAGTCGTCGCTATGACAAGCTTGCTAGTTGGCGTTGCTGCCTCTGTTTGAAGTTGAGCAAACTTGCGGATTAGATCTTCATCAGCTGAGTCCATAGCTCTGGATGGGGTGTGTAGTGTAGAAAGTGATGGTTGTAAAGGTGCGGGGACGTGATGTTTGGTAATAAAGGTGTAGTTGAGGTTTCTGTTTAAGGATGAGGGGTGAGGGCCCAGAATGGAGGAGGAGGATATATTTTGGGAATGAGGTGATGTAGGCAGGGTCGGTGGTGATAGAATTTTGTCTTTTTGTAATATCCTTTCTGTGATTGGCTGTATTGATTCTTGGGGAATAGTGATATGAGTCCAAAAGAAGGTTCTCCTCTGCAAATTACGTATGACACAGTGGACAGGTGGCATGTAGTCCTTGATGGCAGGGGAGTGGGCTGAAAAGGTGATTTTATTCTTGATTTTGTGTGACATTATAGTGTGGGTCATGCAGGGGTTTTTTGAGGTTGTTGTGTTGATTGATAGTTTAGGGAGGTGAAACATATTGGGTTGCAGGGTGGTTGGTATTATAGATCGGTGTGGAAATGGCATGGCAGCGTTTCTGAATATTACTCTGGCCTGCGTCAGTTTTTGCTGAGTGGCCTTTTGTTTTGATGGCAGGGTTGAGGGTGGACTTGGTGCGTGATTGAGAAGAGTAGACCAAGGAGCGGGGTTGGATGTGTGCAGGTGAGATAGGTGAGCCGCCGGATGGACGATTGTTATTCTGGAGTGGAGGTGATGAAGTTCATGACGTAGCGCGAGGTCCGGTTGTGGTCTGTATGAAGGGGATTGCGTGTGCCAGTCTACCTTCGCTTGCTCTCCTCCTGCCGGTGGCCCCTCATAGTCAGTCGGGAGTTCACCATTATATGTCCATCCCAATATGGAAATCTTGCATTGCTTCCAGCCTGAGTCATGAACGATAGTGATGGCCGGCGGAATGACCGTGGGGTCAAGGCAAGTGATGGTAATGCGGAGGGATGATCTGTCGGCTCCCCTGAGGTTGGCTTGATCGACATATAAAGATTCACCAAATCCAGAGGTGAGGAGGTGGAAGTAGATTGGATGCCAGAGGAAGGTGGGGAAGTGGTGGAATTTGAGATAAATCTTGTAAGACGGTGGGGTGGGTTTCCAGCCTGTATCATCGCCCCACGGCCATAGGGATAGTCTGTGCTGCACCGCCCAGAGTAGAGTCGGCTCATCATTTAGGACTTGTTGCCAATTTATGTGTTCTGGTAACCTCAGTATGTACATATTGGTGTATAGTCGCAGTAGTGGGTAGTGGGTCGGGTCTCCATCATATTGTCGGGCTAGCATATCTTGAACCCTGGTTGGATCTAGATTTGGTGCTGCCGCCTGGAAACATATAAGTATGGATTGGCGGTTGTCGTGCTGGAGTAAGGTGCTATGTGAAGTCACAGGCAGGTAAGTGACACAGGAAGGTGGGTAGGAGGGGAAAGGTTCGGCCATGGGGAGTATTGTCAGTAAGGCGAGTAAAGTGGAGAGGAGGGTAGGAGAGCTGAAGGGATCAGAGATGTAGAGGGATCAGAGATGGAGAGGAGAGCTGGAGAGGAGAGATGGATAGGAGGAGAGGAGAGGAGAGGAGAGGAGAGATTCTCACAAATTTCCTATTGAGCTTTCATTGTCCTTCTAACATTGGTTGCAGAGCTTAACTCAAATGGTACGGTACTGCAGAGGATGCAAACTCATCTCACCTCCCACCCCCACACATCAATTTTCTTGAGTTCAGATCCTTTGAGTTAATTCACCTTCAGAGTTTTAATTTGAACTGTCCTATCTAGTGTATTGAAAAGGGGCCGGGTCGGGTCGGTCCGATCCAAACCCGTCCGGTCCCCGGGTTGACTCGGGCACGGGTTAGCCCGGGTCAACGGGTTGAGTCGGGTAGGGGGGGTCGGGTTGGGGTCTGACTCGGCCGATCCTAACCCGGTCTAAACCCGCGCGGGTTAGGTCGGGGCGGGTTAGGTCGGGTCGGGGGTCGGTCCGGTCCGGGTAGGTCCGGTCCGGTTTTTTTTTTTTTCCGGTTTCTGTTTTTTTTTTCTGTTTCCAGAGAGGCAGAGAGGGGCAGAGGGCCAGACGTTTATTTTTTTTTTTGCATTTTTTTTTATTTGAACTCAATATATTTTTGTTATAACAAAATCAAATTAAGTTAAAACCGAATTTTGTTAAAACCAAATTAGTCTAAAACCAAATTATTCTAAAACCAAGATATACCGAATTAGTTTAAAACCGAATTATTTTTTATCTTTAAAACCGAATTATTTTAAAACAATAGATTTAAAAACAAAAGTTACCCTCCTCCTTTATTCCGGGCTTGGGACCGGCTATGTAAAATAACATATGCGGAGTTCTAACTTTTTTTTTTTTAGTAATTATTCTTTAAAATGAAACAATTGAAATATTTAGAAATTATAATTTAAAAAAATAACAATAAAGATTAAAAGAGGTTAGAATTTTATACCGACACTACCTATCTAGTAGTTGTTGTGCATATACCATAGGTCGCTCTCTTGCTCACCGTCCGAATCCTCGTTAGGCTCAGGTCCCTCGGTACCGCTTTCTTGAGTGTCGACACCAGATGATGACGCTTCCAATCTCATGGCATGTTGCGTGCGATTTTCAGCATCAATCCAGTCTTTCAAGCACACAAGTCTCTCGAAAACATGTGCACCCAGCTTACTTCGTTTATCGGTAAGGATCCTGTTCGCCGAGCTAAAACAGGATTCAGAAGAGACGATTGACACAGGCACGGCAAATATGTCGCGGGCCATCATCGCCAGTGTTGGATAGGCAGTTGCATTCCTCCTCCACCAATCCATGAAGTCAACTCCTTCATTTTCGGTGGTCCCCAAACAGTAGCTCATTAACTCGTTCGTGTTACCTTGGGATCCCGTCGGGTCGTCATCATCCTGAAAATCGCCTAACAATCCAGTACTGCTGTGTGTGGATAGACTATTAAAACAATAGAAAAAATTAGTGGACAAATAATGTAGATATTATAAATAATAAATATTAAAAACATATGTATATTTATATTCATACCTCACGCCACCGGTCGAAGGCGGTTGGTCGGCATTTCTTCTTTCGTAATATATGGCAAACATGTCGTCCAATGCCTTTTGTATGCGGGGATCCTCGTCCCTCCAATTTAATTTTAGATTTTTCTTGTAGGCTACGAGTATTTTTACCGTGAACTTCTTCTTGTATGCCGGATGGAGGCAGTTTGCGAGAACGGTCAAGAGGGGTACCTCTTCCCAATATTTAAGAAATTTTGCCTTCATGGCTGCTACGATCGGATGGAAAGGGGAATCCTCACTATCCCTATCTTCCTTATCACGGTACACCTTGGAAATATAGTAGAGATGGTGCAGCAACTCATGTGCCGTCGGTGAGTACGAGCAAGATAATTTCACGGTTGCGGTGAGTACGAGAAAGAAAATTTTGCTCATACCAACACACTTCGTTCGCAACTTTCTTACCCTTAAGCTTGTCCTTCGTTCGTCGATCTCAACATCTCCCCTATAGCCGCCTTGTAAGGAATGCATCGGTGCAGCATCCTGTAGGTGGAATTCCAACGGGTATCTATATCCCAAGGTACCCTCATTTTGCCCAAACCTATTCTTTCGCACAAAGCTGCGAAATTTTGTTTTTCTTTTGGATAAACTGGTTTTTCATTTCACATACCATTTTTCTATGATGGATTCTCTTATACAATGGTTGAGCACACCCCCGAATCACTAGCCGGGCAAAACTACTACAATTACCCATACTAATTGGTTGTTCCTTGTGGGCAATATATCGGGCAAATTCTTCAAGCATTATTTTTTCATCATATCTTTTGTGGGTTCTACTACCATCCTGGTTCATAAGGGTTTGGACTAACCGCAGGTCCGCATTTTCTTGCGGTAGGTCACCCTTTTTAGCATGACCTTCGGCATGTTTCTTAAATGTGGACATACCATTTGCAAGTTTATACTCGTAAATAACTTTGCAACCGCGTACCTTACATTTTAAAGTATGCACAACTCCATTTGGATGAAAGGTCTTTTGATAATACCGCCAAAAATCAGCCTTGTATTCGGGCGCCTTGGTATTCCACTTCTTCGGTGGTTTGATGGGAATGGGAGCAACAACTTCGGCTTGGGTTGCGGGGACAACTTCGACTTGAATTTTCGGGACACTTGTCGAGGGACCGCTTCCTATAGGGGCGGTGTATTGAGTCGATCATGTAGATCCAGTACCTGCTCCATATGAAGGGTTAGAATAATAGTAATTAGGTGGTGGCATTTGGGAGGGATTTTGTGGATAATATTTAGGATCTTGTTGATGATAAATAGGTGGTGGCATTTGGGAGGGATTTTGTGGATACGGCGGTTGCATTTGTGCGGGATCTTGTGAAAGTCTACTTTCTATTGCGTCCATATTTTGATGGTATCCAGATGGCATAGGGTCGAATAAATCGGCGGAAGCTCTATGCATCCAATTTTCGTCCGCCATTTGTTCTACATATTAAAATTAAATCCATTCAAAATAAATCCGAAATTATCTAACATATTTAAATGTAAATCTAAATTCAATATAAATTAGATTAAATGTAAATTAAATCTAAATTAAATTCAAATCCAAATTAAATCTAAATTAAACCTAAATTGAATTCAAATCTAAATTAAATTTAAATTAAAGTAAGTAGAAGAAAAAAAAACAAGGCTCATGAAGAGCCTCTCGCCGAACTTCAAAAGAAAAAGAAAAAGAAAAAGAAAAAGAAAAAGAAAACGAGAAAGAGAAAGAGAAAGAGAAAGAGAAAAAGAAAAAAAAGAAAAGGAAAAAAAAAGAAAAAAGAAAAAGAAAAAATAAGTGTAATTAAAATTAAAAAAATAAAGTTTAATTCAAATTTTAAAAATAAAGTCTAATTCAAATTTTAAAAAAAGGTCTAATTCAAATTTTAAAATTTTAAAAAAATAACTCTAATTCAAATTTAAAAGAAATAAATTCAATTCAAATTTAAAAAATAAAGTCTATTTGAAATTTAAAAAATAAGGCTAATTCAAATTTTAAAAAAAGGTCTAATTCAAATTTATAAATTTCAAAAAAAATAACTCTAATTAAAATTTAAAAAATATATTTAAGAAAAAATAAGTCTAATTCAAATTTGAAAATTTTAGGTCTAATTCAAAATAAATATAACTTGTTCTAACTTATTTTAAAAATCTATTTTAAAACAACAACTTATAACTCTAACAAAATAAAATATAAATTATTTCTCTAACCTATTTAAAAATAAAATCCGAATTTCAAATCTAAATTGAATTCAAAAATAAAATATAACTTATTTCTCTAACCTAAATTGAATTCAAATCTAAATTAAATATAAATTAAATTAAATATAAATTAAATTAAATTAAAAAAAAACAACTGCCTTTGCCGAACTTCAAAAGAAAAAGAAAAAAAAAGTCTAATTAAAATTTAAAAGAAATAAAGTTTAATTCAAATTTAAAAAATAAAGGCTAATTCAAATTTAAAAAAAAAGTCTAATTCAAATTTAAAAAAAAGGTCTAATTCAAATTTTAAAATTTTAAAAAAATAAAATATAACATATTTATCTAACCTATTTATAAATAAAATAGCTTATTTTACAAAGTAAAATCTAACCTATTTAAAAATAAAATACAATAATCTAACAAATCCAATAATCTAACATATTTAAAAATAAAATTTAAAATCTAATATATTTGAAAATATTCAAATGTAACCTATTAAAAATAAAGATAACATGTTTAAAAATAAATCTAACTATCCAACAAATTCAAAAATAAAAAATAACTAAAAAATCTAACCTATTTAAGATAAATCCGAATTTAAAAATAAAATCTAGTCTATTTCAAAATAAAATAACTTATTTTAAAAAGTAAATTCTAACCTATTTCAAAATAAAATACAATAATCTAACAAATCCAATAATCTAACATATTTAAAAATATATCTAAAATCTAACATATTTGAAAATATTCAAATGTAACCTATTAAAAATAAAGATAACATGTTTAAAAATAAATCTAACTATCCAACAAATTCAAAAATAAAATATAACTTATTTCTCTAACCAATTTAAAAATAAAATCCGAATTTCAAAAAATAAAATCTAACCTATTTCAAAATAAATCCGAATTTCAAAATAAAATATAATAATCTAACAAATCCAATAATCTAACATATCCAATAATCTAACATATTCAAAAATAAAATCCAATAATCTAACATATTCAAAAATCTAACATATCCAATAAAATATAACATATTCAATAATCTAACATATTCAAAATTTAACAAATAAAATATAACATATTTATCTAACAAATCTATTTATCTAACCTATTTATAAATAAAATCCGAATTTTAAAAAATAAAATCTAACCTATTTCAAAATAAATCCGAATTTAAAAAAATAAAATCTAACTTATTTCAAAATAAATCCGAATTTCAAAAGAAAATATAATAATCTAACAAATTCAAAAATAAAATCCAATAATCTAACATATTCAAAAATAAAATCCAATAATCTAACATATTCAAAAATAAAATCCAATAATCTAACATATTCAAAAATCTAACAAATATAACATTTATTCGAACAAACAAATATAACATTTATTTGAACAAACAAATAAATCTAGCTTATTTATCTAACAAATTTAAAAATAAATCCGAATTTAACAAAGAAAAACTAACAATATCTAAAAATTACAAACAATATCTAACAATTACTAAAAATTACTAACAACTACTAAAAATTATCTAACAATTACTAACAATATCTAAAAATTACTAAAAATTACTAACAATTACTCAAAATTACTACAAATTTCTAAACATTACTAACAATTACTAAAAATTATCTAACAATTCCTAACAATTACTAAATTTACCTATTTAAACTAATTCTAATTATTTAACAATTACTAAAAATAAATCTAACCTTTTAATCTCGCGGAAAAATCTTGCGGGAGGTAGAATGAAAAAAATCCTTCGTAATTTCTCTACTTTCGTCTTTCGTATTCCTTTGCGTATTTGTAGAATGAAATAAATTGCAACTCTTTTTTTTTAAACAATAAAAATAAAATTTGAGAATAATAAAAATATTGAGAGTATGAGAATATGAGATTGAGAGAATGAGAGATTGAGAATAATGAGTACGAGATGTGAAAATTTATGAAGAATGGGGGTATATTTAAGGTTGTTTTTTTTTGGGGGGGGGGGGGAATTGTACCGTTAAAAACTCAAAAAAAAATTTGAATTTTCGGTGGGGGGGGGTCGGGTCGGGTCGGGTCCCGCCGGGTTAGACCCGGGTTTTGGGGGGTTAGGTCGGGTTTGACCCGGGTTAGGTGGGGTTCACCCGGGTTCGGCCGGGTTTGGGGGGGTTCAGTCGGGTTTTGGGTCGGGTTAGGTCGGTTCGGGTCGGGTTTAGGCCGGTCCGGGTCGGGTTCGGGTAGACGGGTTGAAACGGTGGGGGGAGGTCGGGTTTCGCCCAGAAAACCGCATCCGACCCGTTTTAAACCCGACCCATCCCTTTAGGACGGTTCGGGTCGGGTTCATGGTCGGATCCGGGTCGGTCCGGGTCTGGGTCCCGGGTTTGCGCGGGTCGGGTTGGACCGGGCGGGTATAATCAATACACTAGTCCTATCCGTAGTACGGAGTTCCTTTAAAATTCGTGTTAGTATACGGGAAATGGACTGGATTCAAACTCAAAAATTGAGATCACTTGGTGATATGAGTTCGATTTTCTTACTGAATATTGTCTTACATAGCATATTTGAACAATAATTCTAACTTCATCAAATATATGATTTTTGCACCTTTTGCTCGGTGAACGCCGCAGTGTATGACGTTTTACTTGTGATATGAAATATTCAAAAAAAATTTCTTATTTAGAAAAAAATGTCTTTTCTTTCTCCAATTAATAAAATTTTCGGCACACTAAGTGGAAGCCTGGAGGGTCTTTTATTTTAATGATAAAATTAAAATTACAACATCATTTTTAAATTTTAATAAGACGGTCTTTTGTTCAAGTTATAAAACCGATCATTACTTTTGATTTATTTTTGAATATTATATTAATCTTTCCCATAAATATTATTCTCATGTTTTATACGTAACATTAAATTATTCAAAAAAATATTTCAAAATTATCTTAAATATTTATATGGATATCTAGCCAGATTCAAATTCAGATAGACTTAATAAATAAATTTAAATTATACCTTAATAGTTGTTATAATGTTCGGGGTCCAAATATAACTCAAATGGAATATAAAGAATACTAATGTTATTATAATGATATATATACAACAAAATTATTTATATTTTATAAATCATGTTACATTCAATATAATTGGATCCGAGTCCGAACTGAATAATTAGATAAACAGCACATTTTAAAGGGACTATACAAGAAAGTTCGGAAATATTTCATTTACAACAGACAAACAAACGCACCTGTATATTATAGTAAGTTTTATATCTTTACAAGTAATCTTCATCTAAGATACAGATATTAGCCGATAAAATAACAAAATTTACAATATATAATCACTCTGTAAAAAATAAAATTAAAAAGGAAAAAAAAAAAGGATTTTATACTAGAATTATCTCATCAACCAAATCTCTCGTCAGTTCTGTTATGAGACCACTCGTCAAGTGTTTCTCCAATTCTTTTGCAATCTCACACTTCTCAAAAGGCGCAGTGTGCTTTGGATTCCAACCAAATTCCCACGTGCAATTGGCATCAGGATGTCCACCCCTGATTTCTCTCTCAATGATCCTTTGCAAATCAAACTTCTCCGACTTCTTTCCATATTCCAAACTTCTAATATCAGAATCCAACTCTCTGATCAGAGAATTTAAGCCCTGGATTTTGATATTCTCACAAATGTCGAGTCTTGTGGCCTTCCTTTTAAGAATTTCATGGGCAGTGTGCACAAGAGCCATGTTATTTCCCTTTTCCAAGGGTGTTTTGGTAATTTTTTCAATTTCGACAGTAGTTACTTTAATTGCGAATAACGCTTGGGATAAATCAAGGAATTCAGAATCACTCAAAAACATTTCTCTGAGAAGAATCTGATCCTCTGTAAGCGAATCTTCATGGTATACATTTGTAGATCCCTTGGTGCAATTGCATGAATCTGTGAAGGGGTAAAATTATTTCTTGTTAGTACATTGCTGTAAATTAATTGAGAAATCAATGTCCTTAACCAATTACTACCACAATGCTGCTCTGGTTGACTGGTTATACCAAAAGTGCATCTGATAATATAACTGGTAAAGATATAATAACACAACCAATCATAGCAGTACTGGTACTGGTTAAGCCCCATGGTATTACCTACTGGCCAGTGGTTCTAACATTGTACTGGACTACTGGTACCACGAAAAATGTCAATACAAGAAAAAGTACTTTCTCAGTACATTTCAGGCCAGAAACTAATGTATATCAGATACCATTACCAGCTGTTAGGACCCAGTACAGTGGTTAAAGATAAACAATAGTCCATGCATTGATTTCATGTATTCTAAAGAAGGAAAATAACTTCATACCGGTTTGCTCTTCTTCAGGTACTTGTAGTTGTTCTTGTTCAGAAACTGAGGTCTGGGGTTCTTGGTGTGCATCAAGATTCGTGCCAGATATTTCATGCTGTATGGTTATAAATAAAACACTCAGACGTTGTACAATTTGTAAAAATTATTTATATTGAAATAAGTTTCCTAGACCCAATAAGAAGGAATTCTAGTACTGATTTCGGTTTTGGGTTTCAGTTTTTCCACCCTTTTGTCAAGCCTTATATATACCAACTAGTACCGGTTACTGCATGTATCCAGTCAGTACTAACCTGTGATACAAGTACAATACTGGTATGGCATTACATTTTGCCATACTGTATGGTAATGAAATCATAGCTTTTGATCCATGCTGGCTAAATACATAATAAATGATAAACAAGTGACTTACATTTTTTTCTTCATTGGAACTCTGATCAAATACCACTTTGCTACTATTGATGTCATCTTTTTTCACATCATTTTTGTCCAAATCTGCAATTATAACCTCAGTTTCTCTTCCCTTTTCCTTCCCCAATTCCATCAAAATTTTATTTTTCTGTACATGCTTTTCTCCAATTTTGCATCCTTTCTCCAACACTTTCTTATTCTTAGCTTGCCACATATTACCATCCACATCCTTCTTTTTCTTTATTGAGTTACTGACAACTACTTTACCAGGAAGAGAATTACTTATGGACTGTTTCTTCATTAAATCTTTATCCAAGCATTGAACTTTCTGAACAACCTTTTCTGGTGCAATGACAGTCTTTTGCTTGACTACTTCATGATTTGGTTTCTCCCTTTTCTTTTGGTTTCGTACCGTATGCACCTTTTCATCATTCCTTTTTGGTGGGATGTTTTGCGCATTTATTGCACATTTTCCAAATAGACCCTTTTTACTGTCAATATAAGTTCTTGTTATCCTCTCTAACCTAGTTTCTTCTCTGACTTCAACGCGACACTTCGCTGACATATCATTTTCTTTTTTTATAGATCGCTTAATGTTATCTTCACTTTTCTCCTCTTTTCCTTGAGTCTCCACTTCTTTGATCTCTACCTTTGGTTTTACAGGTTCTGGCAAATCCTCTAGCCCCATCAATCGTGCAATTACATTTGGTATTCTCAGCTTGCTATACTCAGAATTCCCTCTGGAAGAGTTACTGTAATTAGAATTCATGAAATTACTATTTCTGGTATTTGCTAGTAGATCGTTCTCTCTCTTGGTGGTTACCTTTGTACCACTGTTCACAGACCTTTGGAAAGAATTCAAGCTCTTCTTGTCTGAATTCAACTTACTTCGTTTCGGAGACTTCCTTCTGATATCGTTCTCATTTTCTTCTTTATCTTTAAGCAATAAAACCTGATTTTTATTGGACGCGCCCATGTAATCTGAGGCATCTTGTAACATTATGAGCATATTTAGAGACTCCTCTAATTCCATGGCCAAAGAGGTTTTATGCTTTCTACCATTAGAGTATGCACTAATCATCTCACTTAATTTTTTTTTAAACCCAGAATTGGGTAGAAGTAGGAATTCGTTCCTATTGCTTGCCCTTCCATTTGACAGGAATGGAGAATTTGGGCTCGAGAAATGGATTGATCCACGATGTGTAACAAACTCAGTACCGACCTTGGTACGGCTTAAGACCTCTATGTTTTGTAGCTTACCGGTATTGCTTAATGCTAGTGCGAGTGCCATGGACACGTCAGCATTGGCCATTGATGGTGTTCGTTCTTTTCGGTATGGTACAATTTCTTGTGATGATGCATTTAATGTGGGTTGTTTAGTTTTTCTCTGAGGAGAAGGAAGTCCTTTATTGTTGCTGCTCTGTGGATGCTGCATAAATAGTACAGGTATGTTAAATAAAGAAGGAACAACAATGTATCATTACTACTAATGATATATTCTATGTATCTAATTATTTAATAACATTTTTTTGGGCTTACAAAATTATTCTTGGTTGTCCCCTGTGCACTTCGGAAAGATCTACGAGAGTTGGCTTCAGCATCTACATGCCAAATGGTAAGTAGTCTGAGAACTAAAACTTTTGTCATGTTGTCAAGGATAATTAAGATAATATATCATGACTCATCAAGAGAATTCCAAGAAAATTGATAACAGCATTTATTAATAAAAAAGCAAATGCAAAAAGAGCTCGTTGCTTGAATTGATCCAGAAATTATCCTTTTCATGTTTTAGTGGTACTAAAATTCTCTCTGATGGAAGTTAGCTTTTTTAAGGGAAATTTGGAATAAATTTATGTAAAAGTTGCTTTTAAAAATATAACCATGGCATTTCCATTTATTTCTTGGAAATCCTAGCATAAACAAATTCATACAATTATTCATTTCACAAACAGAAAAAAGGTAAAAACAGGAACAACGAGATTGAATGACCATATAAACATAATTCATGTAGTCTAAATTATCAAGAATATATTAACATAGTTACTTACTAAATGAAGGGCTAGTGTTGCTTGATCGTTGCCCCGATGATGCGTATCCAAGCCGTTCTTTTCGTGTACGGATATCACCCAACAATTTTTGTGCAAAATCTGAATTTAAATCAGGTCTCCTCGCCATTTTAAAAATGAAAGTGTCCAAAGTCTCTAGCACATATAGTTTTATTTAGATGTTATTTTTCCTAGATATTAGGGAAAATAGAGGCATCCTGGGTTTCCTTCCATTGAAGTTGGCAGTGCATATTTCTCACTTTTTAGCTTTTCTTTTTGTGTCCCAGTGAGTTATCAGAATTGAGACTTGAGAGGGAAAAGGGAGGTGAGTGAGGTGAGATGTCATCTCTAGTGGGTATTATCCCACTAAAGTTTGAAGTGTAAGCTTTCTTTGATTTGGTGTGCCAGTAACTAGTTGGATCGGGTTTCACTGCCTGGATCCAATAAAATATTGGTTATTGGCCTACTGGGACGCATAGCATAATTCATTGTTCATCAGAGGAATTCCTTTGTATAGCTAAGGAAAATGGTGCAGTTGTTTCACTCTTTATTATTCACTTCTTTTAATCTACCAATAAGCGAAAAGGAAAATATTCTGAAACATCCGTAATCAATGCCTGATATTTTTTTTTCCCTGCATAAAGGATACTATTTGGTTCTGGAAACTTCTATAGCTTCAAAAAAGCGTGGTATACATCTCGGCCTACTTACATTTTTATATTTGTATTGTTTCTAATCAGCCTAAATTAAAATTAGATTATCCGGAAGAAGATGGTGACTCGGCGAATCGTACTATTAAAATTGCATTGTTTTATTGGTATTTTATACATGGGCCCGATAATGGGCTTGTCGGGTTTACCCTCAAGTTGGGTTAGGTTCGAGTTGCATCAAAGCTTCACCCCCTTGTAAGCAAAGTATGAAAGAGAATATCTTTGGTTGCTTTACGATTTTTTAGCACCTCCTTGCAAAGTTCGTACAAGTCGCTGTAAACTTTGCGTCAGGCATGTTGACTTACATGCAAGTGGGTAGGTTTCTAATTTTCTATAGAAGCACAATATCTTTGGCGGTCCTCAAGCTAGCTCCTCTAATCTGTCGCTCACTGGTGCTTAATTCTGTGGTGCTTTCTATCTGGTTGTCCGTGTATAAATCAGCTGGCATGAACCTATTTTTCCTGTATTAATAAAAATCGTCTAAACCACTTGAATTGAATCAAGGCAAGTTCCAATTTTCCAAATACAACTAAAATTATTGGAGAAAATATGCGCAGTGCAGGTTAGATAGAACCGAGGCCATTTGAGTTTGATTTGGGCTGCTTCGTTTCTGGGTTAAGCCCAATATCGAATGAGAATACATTATTTGGGCCTAGACTGGGAATATATCAACGTAACCTGAACTTGATTAACTTGATTATTCGTTTCTAAGTTCTCAAACTCTCTCAAAAGGATTAACTTGATTATGAGAGATGTTCACGAACTTGGTTTCTTTTAAAATCTAAAGGATTAACTTCGTATAAATGAAAAATTCAGGGGCCAATTTGATTCTTTTACAAAAGTTCAAGAACCAACTATGTAGTTTCTTTTACAAGTTTAAGAATCAATTTGGTGCAAATGTAAGTTTAGAGACCAACTTGATTATTCTTTTGGGGAAGTTTCAAGGACCAGAAATCAAAAACAAAAACTTGAGGACATAATTGAGCAAATGCCAAAAAGAAACCTGCCTGAAAAAAAGCTGTATCAGATAATTTTACCTCGTATTGCATGGGATCAGTATTAAGATAGTCATCAAATAAAAATACACAATAGATATAGCAAAATACACTTAATTAGACAGATAAATTGTAGATGATATCTTTCCTCAGAAAACACAGAAAAATGTGATATTTTAATTTTCAAAAAGTTAAAAGGTTAAATAAGTAATTACATAAAAAAAAACGGTAAGTAGTTCTCAACTCAGCATGCACAGAAGTCGTACACTATCCAATTAGCTTCTTATGACAAAGAGTAACATGAACTAAACTCTCTACATACCACCATACAAAACCAAAAGATGAAAAACCAAAAAAAATAGTTTCACAGTTTTCACAGAAGTCGTCGCCTGAAATTTCTGGTAGTACTTTGGTAGGTGCTAACCATCAAGCCAACCCCTATTCCAATCCCAACACAAACACCAAGGCCAATACCAACCCCGACTCGCACTCCTGCATTGAACCAAGAAATTTCTTCATCCTCGCCTTCTAAAAACTCGCTGTCTTCTCTGGCATAATATATATTATTATTTTCTGTGTCAGTGTCACTATCCTGCTTGTGATCTTGGTATTCTGATACCTGAAAAGATATAATCGCAATTACTTAAGTTTAATTTGGAAGGTTGGAGTTTAAACTCTGATTATTAATTTTGATTAATTGATCGAAATTTTATCAGGTTCAGTAGCACATGTTGATAAAAACCTATCAAAATAAGAATCACCTGGAAAACAGAACTGACTAGGCAATAAAACATTAACTGAGACTGTTGAGACTAAATTCTGCTTAATGGAGGTCTACTTATCATTAACTGAAATGATACCCATGTTTTTATAGAGAGGGGGAGAGAGAAAGAGAGAGAGAGAGAGAGTGCAGTTAGTACCTTCAAAGTGTCGTGGCGAGATTTTTGTTCTTCTTCGACCATCTCATATTCTGGTATTGTTTGCAACATAATCTTTCTGTGCGTCTTCTTCCTCAAACCAAGCTGGACAGTGTTAGTCAAAACGATAGGTGTCCCCGAAAAGCTCCCCGCAACATATAACTCTATTACAGGATGCAGCCCCTCCTGCCCCTTCAGAAAGCCATTGCATGCCACGGTTGACTTACACTTTATTGCCCATTTCTTCATTCCATTCCCAATTCCATTTCCATGGTCATTATTCAATTCTAGGTCTCCTGTTAACAACAAATCATCCTTGTCAAAAACCTGAAAGCGCACACTTCCTGTCATTCTCATGCTATCTGTGGTGACAAAAGTAGCTTCTTCTGAGTTTTTGTCAACCCGGTCCTGTCTGAGGGAAGAAGAAATCCACTCGGTGTAAATGCTGCTTCTAGTGCCGTTCACCTCAATAATCGTGTCAGGAGAGAGTGGTATATGGTTGAGCGTTAAGTGGTCCGGTGTGGAGCTATTTAGCTCACAATTGCTTATACGTATGTAGAAAATGCGGAGATCAAGCCATGGAGATGATCGCTGGGTGTAAAGTGGATGCATTATAATTTTTCTCCCGTTTTCAGGTTTCAGATCCGCATCCAATGAGCTGTCGATGGGCTTCATTATTTGAGGCATAAGATCTTCAATTTAATTTCTGAGGAGAAGAGGAAGGTTTGAACCAAGAAGGTGGCTTTGAGTTTCCTTTAACTGTCAAATAGAAAAGAAAAAGATTATATATTAATTGATTGCACCAAAACTAGTACATACTCTGTTGATGGTAAATTAAAGTTAAACCAGTACTTGCTTTGATTCATGTACATAGTTGGTAAGCTACCAGTACGAACCAGTATTTCTCTGAATCGAGACTGGTACCAAACGCTCCGGAGTAGTACAATTTCAGAGAAATTAAACAGAATTTTCAAAATATTTTTAATATTGACTGGAAAATATTCCCAAGTCTTCAGGTATAATTATCAGCATCACTGAGCGAGTTAGGTTTTTATCTGACAACTAAATTCAAATTAACATCAGAACCAGGCAACCAGCTGCATGCATCAAAACAAAACAGAAAAATAAATTATATTCAATAATTAGACGCGTTTCCTAGTTTTCAGTAAAATTTCTTATCAACAAATTGGTTGAGTTTCTTTTCCAAAAGAAAACAAATTAGTTGAGTTCAGTACAATTGAACCTCAATTGAAAGAGCATGAATAAAAAACCTACCAGTGCAAGCAAATTGATTAAAAATCCCCACTAAACCGAGAGATGTTGGTCAAAAGAACCATAGCAAGGAATAGGCATAAATTGGGTCAGAGAATTCGCCACAAACAAGATAGACCAAATCCATAATCACATATAAATCGAATAGAAGTTAGAACTAATCACTCACCCAATAATACAATAGGGAAGATCTCCGTATCTATGAGCAATTCCTCTTCACTACTTTCAAAAAAGTAGATGCGAAATAGGAGAAATTCTAGCCGCGAAACAAAGAGACACGGAGAGAGGGGGAAGAGAGGGAAGGGAACGATTGTGATATTTTCTCGGAGCGCGACTGTATTGAAAATGTACAGTACCTAATGGGAACAAGAATTAAAGTAGTGGAGACGGTAATAAAACCATTGGCCTTTTATTGTCATTTTGCTTGGTCTGTCTTATCCGTAATGAATTTGATTTTTTTTTTGTTTTCTTCCTTTTTAATTAATTTTGTTTGGTGGACTAACAATTTAGGATTTTTCCCAGATAGGTAGAAATTATGGATTTTCTGTGGCTTTTTGAGTTTGTAGCCTTTGACTGTGGCTGTTCAGACTTGGTGTTGACTTTGTCTTTGAAAACAACTGGCGTTAAACCTAATTTTAGTTTCTGTTTCAGGATTATGACTGAGATTTTGCACGCGTAATAAATAAATATTACTAAAGGACATGAATTTTTAGCAACTTAAAAAGGAAAAAATCATTAAGTCAAAAAACCAATCTGAAACTTAATTTTTTTTTTAAAATAACAAACTGTACTTGTGACGTAAAAAATCATCCGATATTGATCAAGTATTGAAGCAATTGATAAGTCAATCGATATCTACAATTAAAGGACATCACTTTTTTTAATTGCCAAAATTATACGAAAGCTATGTTGAAATGAGATGATAATTTACAAACATGTCAGACAAATAGCGCGAGCATGGAATGGATAAAAGCCGTCGAAATCCGTGTATTTTTTTTTAATTATCTAAATCGTTGATTTTATCAGTAAATTTGTATAAATATGAATATATGAAACAAAATTTGTATAAGAATTATAATGCGTTGATTTATTGCGAATTAATTGTTTCTGAACTAATATCTGTAAATAAATAAAAATAATATTGTTAATAAATTAACTTTTACTATGTATTCAATTATTAATATTTTTTTGGTTGAAAGCTTGTAGGCCATTGCATTGTCAAAGAATTACGAACTAGCTGTTACATGATATTAGACAACGAGTATCTTTGAAATCATTCAGCTGTAAACAAATAAAAACACACAGAAAATATGTGCATCTCGTTGACACAAATTTGCTCAGAGAAATGTGCAACCGAGAAGATACTGAATCAAACCGAACCAGAAACTTTATCAACCAGATCGAGATAGTCACCTCTCAGTGGGAGGGCCGTCATTGTGGAAGCCAGAAAAAGAGCTTGGAAGCAGGAGAACAAAAAAAAAGGAAAGAAACAACATCTTAGCATCATCATCATCGGCAATAAACATAAAAACACGTACCTTATTCATATATAGTTACCGTAAATAGAGGTGGAACGAATTCACATTGTCCTCAGTCGAACCCAGAAAGTCGAGACAAATCGAAAAACAGTAGTCAGATTCACTGAACATAAGCACCTGCTCAGACGGATGACAAAAAAAAGCATCTGCTCGAACGAAGCGGAAGAGAAAAAGATAGAAAGGGGGTGGGGTGTGGTTCGGGTTGGGAGAGAGGGGTGGGGGTGCGGCGGAATCGCTTTTAGTTTCGCCGACTCTCAAAACTTTGTGGATTATTCAATTATTAATAGTACAGGTCATATATGTAGTTGAAAGAATGGGCTCTGCTTCTCCGGTGACTATTACCGGAGAGAACGGGCATTGCATTGCAATAAAGCCATGCAATGGATAGCACTTTTGTGAACTAATTGTTTAAAAAAAAAATCTATATTAAAATACAAATAAGCCCATCTTCAGAATTTCGAAAAAAAACAATATAAAAAATTCAATTTTCAGTTTTAAGTCCTTTTTGCGTCCATGGCCTATTGGCCCATTCAGATATGAATAGCTGCCCATCTCTCTCTCCCAAGTGGCTCGAAAAAATTTCAGCGGATTCTTGCCATAGGTCGCCGAAATTTTTAAAACTATCATGGTTTAAAAATAAATAAACCAAAAAATTATTATTTTTAAAAAATTCAAAATCTAACACGGCCGCAGAATAATTCTGCGGCCCCAAATGCTAGGGATTGCACAGGCATTCTGCGACCCTAGCCAGAGGTCCACAAAATCATTCTGCGGCCCCATATATTATTAATTTTTTTTTCAAACTTTGAGATATCTCATAAAAGAGGGCACGCATCCCCATTTGTGATCTCCAGCATTTGTGTTCCAATGAAAAACCAAAAAACTTTGAGATCTCTATACGGGGCACACATCCCCACGTGGTGCTAGATAAAAAACCAAAAAAAAAAAAAATTGGGTCCGCAGAATGCCATTACGGGCCAACATTTGGGTCTGCAAAATTATTCTGCGGCCGTGGTAAATTTCGAATTTCCCAAAAACGATGGTTTTTGGTTTATCTTTTTTTAAACTGTGCTAACTTAAAAAATTTCGGGTTGAGTCGATTCTTACTACATTTTCTACACCTGGCGTGCACCCTTCTCCCTTAACTGTCTGTGTTCCTGCCCTGTCTATTCCCCTGGTGAATTTACATCCGCTCAGGTTAACGGACTCAGTACAATTGAATGGGACGGACCAAAATTGTACTTTTTAACGTGGCACGAATCTCAGAGCACAAATAATACTGCCCCTGCATCATCCGAGCAAGCACAGGCTGAGAGTAAACCTGGGCGGTCCATTTCAATTGTGTTGAGTCTGGTTGCATCTTTGGCCTCTCCTGTCGTTCCGTGTGAACCGCGTAAAGACTGACAGGCTCCTCTGCCTACAACATGGGTCCATTCTCCCGACACCTCTTCGTCCTCCTAGGAAATCTCTTGTGGAGGTGCCCCCTGATAAAACAATAAATCTAATACAGAACCTCCTAAAAGCACAAAACGATAGAAAAACACAAAACAAACAAGAAACTTGTACAAAAAAAAGCAAAAATGGAGTGGCATTTAGGGGCTGTTAAAAGTTTAAACCAATTAAGTTAGATCAGTGTAGCTGCGTAGGCTTCTAGGATTCATTAATAGATAATACATTGATCAGATCATATCAATGAAATAACCGACGTACTGAACTAGTGGAATGATACTAGTTCTTGTCTACCAGGTGTACATATAATACATCAACCCACCATATATAACATCTTGCAAGCATAAACAATGTACAATACAAAGGGGGTTAAATTGGAAAAGGAGGCCTAATAAGTGTAGAGTTCATTCGAGTAAAGGCACTCATCGACTAGTTGGCGTAGATTTGGGTTCTCCAATGCTGCCGCAACTCTTTCTTTGTCATTTAGCTGTTTGTTCACTGCAATTTTCAAACATGCATTTTGGTAAGATGCGTCTATACCAAGGATTATATAACATTACTTCCTATATATTATTTTCACTAAAATTGCTAAACAGGGCATGCCATAAGGTATTTGACCAGTGCCTGACCAACTTAGTAACATCTAATAGTTCTCGGCTGAATCCTAATGATTAAGTGTTATTCTTTTAGAACAATACACAATTAAAAAGCACATGGAACAATTTCAGAGATGTAATTGCCAATGAGGTACTACTAGTGGTTGGAATGCCAGCTCAATAGAAATACTTGGATTTTTTCTGTGTCATTAATTAGTTCATTATTTATTTTTTTGGCCTGTTGTATTTAAATTGCACACATTGAGGCAAAACAGATGATTCAACAGTTGAAGAGCTTAATCACAGGGTTTAATTGTGTTAAATTCTGGGGCTAAATTGCCTACTTGAGCAACAAAGGCACGGGATGGTTGGCAGGTGGGGTAGGGAGGGTAGTTCAGTGTGTACTGTGCAGCATACAGCTGTCAAAATAACTGTGTATCGGATAAGAATTAAAATTTCTTCATTACATGTGCACAGCAAGAGAATAGCTGTAAAAGCAAAGCCTCATGACACTTTGCATGTAACAGAGCATATACTGCTACAGAATACGACCAGATTCCAAACTGACTGGGACATAATACATGGGTTCTCTCAAAATTTTAAGGTGCCTAAATAAGTGCCACCAACAGCCAAAATTAAAATAAACATGTTAAAAGGTAACATGATAATTTGATGCAATGTACACGTGTACCTGCTTCTTCATTTGCAAGAGAGCCTGGGGATACCTTAATGTCAACCTTCAGTGAAAAAAGGACAAATTACTCCAGAAACTTTCCATTTCAAATTCCTATAGCTTAAAAAAGATTTAGCATTCGCACCATTGGTCATTTTGTTCCCACTACTTTTCATCTTCCAAGAAAACAGATGTCAGCCTCTGATCTACTGAGGGCACTACCAGAATAAGGAAAATTGCAAAACTTCAAATTTAGTTTTCCAAATGTGTGTGGATCCACTGACAATGAATTAACTCAACAGTCTTCACAATACTTATGAATTCATTCAAAAAATATTTTCAAAATTAGAAACTTTTTTATAACTCAACAGGCTCTTTATGCCATTTGGGTGTCATTTGATATTCCAGCAAATGCTATTTAATATGGACCATTGTAAATTTCAAGTCGTTTGATGAAAGATAAAACTTGCATTAAATTCATCATCTTGATGTGCATGACAAACAAGTAGTATAATTCACATTCTTAATGTGGGATTTCAAAATTATGAACTTATTTTAGGATTGTCAAGATTGCCTTAATAAATCATTATCAACGGATCCCCACTTTTTGCAAATTACCTTTAGAACTAACCCACATTTCAATTTCCGGGCAACATTATTTTTAGTAAATGGAGAGAGCACGCTCGTTAGCATGGATAAATCAGATTAATCTCAAATTAATGTCAGAAAAGAAAAGGTGGGATCATGGAAGCATTTGCCATTTAAATTTAGGTAGATCCTCAAAAACATGTCTAAACCTTGAAGTGAGGAGGGAAGCATTGCATTAGTTTAACTCTCAGGCACAATCCTATCACAGCTGCCATACTACAGTGTTGGACTGTAGGTGTGAATGTTATTCTGCATAAAATAAAATGGTCACAAATTAAGTTGTAATTCAACTCTTAAGTAAACAATAATTCCTTGTGATATCCTTGCTATAGTTTCCTTTATATTTTTAGAAACTAGTAGTATTATTCATCAACTAAGAAGCAGTTCCTAGTTCTATCTTCAAAATAAAAGTACTTAAGTACCTAAGGACAGTTCATTCTTTCGTAAAATCAGGTAGAAGTTCCATCACATTTGTAGATCAATCTAATAAAAGATTGCTACTTTTGCCATAATCAGCCTGCATTATCCTAATAAGCTAGGGAAATTAACGAAATTATGAAAATTGATTGATTATAAACTTACTGAATCCGGCCAAGCTTCTCATCTACAGTGATAGATTCCTCTGAAAGAACGCTAAGCTGTTCCAGGGAGTAGGGATGCTCCGGATCCCTTATATCCCTCACAGTATCTAAAAAATCAAACGCAAATCAAACAGAACGGGATCAAACTAAAGCCTAATCCAGGGAAAATTTTCGAATTTAGTGAAGAAATATGTGAAATTGACCGAAGACATCGAGCGCGTCGAGTACATCGTCGGGATGGAGATGGGTCAAGGGATGATGCGGCGGATCTTCGGCGCGGGATAGGCGTTCCCTCCTCTCGTGCACCACTGGGTTTGCGTTGATCAGACCCAGTGTCATCTCTCTCTTTTTTTCTCTCTCTACTAGATTCCTAGGATGATTGACGAGACTGGAAGCGTTACTGAAACTTAAAATGTCTCTATTTTTATTTCTCCATTATTTCTTCATTTTTAAACTTTCATAATATAAATAAAATTCAAAATTTAAATATTAAAATACAATTATTAAACGGATCTATGTACACGTTAGACATTACAACAATTTTTTTTATTGATATCAGAAACTTACAAAAATATATTGACGTGAATAATTTATAAATATTAATGTTTTAATTTATTGATTTATATAAAATAAAACAAAAAAATAATTTTTATGTGTAGAGAAAATAATAAAAATCACATCTAACAATTTTATTTTTCATATGAATTTAAAAATTTTATTATTGCAAAACTAAAAAAATAAAGATACAATGGAGACAAAAAAAAGTATAACTAGGGTGTTCTTAAGCTCACCCCAAGCTCTTTTGTGAGCTTAATTAAAAAAACTATTGAAGTAAGGATGCAATTTCAGATTGCATTATGAGTGTTCTTTTTATCAGAAAATTTTCAAAATATTATTATCTAACTGTTTAAAGTTTTAAACTTAAGTTGTTTTTTATTTTTGAGTAAAAGTTAGAGGTCAAGCCATTCAAATATTTAATATCTACAAATGATTGTCGTTTTTGGATTTTGAACCTGCGACCTCCTCCGTACGAGACTCGAACCGACTTGCCGGCCTGCGAATAAGTCCAGTCGAGAATCCGTACGAGACCCAAACCGACTTATAGGCTTATAAATATCTCGAAATTCAATGAGCTCGGGACCACGATTCAGACATATGCAGTACATAGAGGATAGAGTTACGTACTGAGGAGATCCGCAACAAGCTTGAACTTGGATACGTAATAAATATACACCTAACACGCACAGACTAATCACTCTCGAATTAGAACGTACTTAGACACATTGTGCCTTAATCTTTCCGGAGATAGGACGTATCAGGAGTGATCTCAGATTTACCCATCATAGATCGAGCGGCCAGGATTTAATCAAGCGTTTATAATATCTGTATTTGCTGATATTATTAGAAGTAGAAGGGAAATAAACGGTACACTGGTACGCAGTTACCAAGATAATAAAAAATAGGAATTAGACCCAATGGCTAATTAAATGGCTAATTAAATAGCCAATATATATAAATTGATCCACAAGTGTAATAAAAATCAGAAAGCATATAAAATTTCTATTTCAGTAATTTTTTTATTTCATCATATTTTTTTCCTCAATAATAAGGATATAAGACAGGATCCAAGGTCATTTCTGAGAATATTCTTGCTTTTGACTTGTGAATATCACATCTAGTTTGAGCAGAAACTAAAGTAACTTTTAGTAGCAGTTGCTATCTAAATTCAATATGTCATATTAAAAATGAATGAACCGAATCAACATCGCTGATGATTTTATATGAAGATATTTAACATGGATAATATCCAATTTGAACTATATGACTGATATACGATAGTCAAAAACTTTTTTGAACAAGTATAATTTTCTATTTGCTCAGAGATATAAACTCAATTCACACGAAAGAGGGAAAAAATAAAGAGGAGGGTTCAAATGCCTCCATTTTTTATGCCTCCACCATTCCTCCACTTTTAAAAACTTTAATAACTCAAAATTTAAAACTTAAAAGTCAAAATAAAACCATTGGATATGATCTACATCATTTTATCAATGTGCTCATAAAAAATTATCACATTTTAATTTTGTTTTTATGTGAATCAATAAGTTGAAAAATCAACGTCTAGAAACTATCCACATTAGTGCGTTTTTTACAAGCTCTTGATGACAACCAAAACAAAATTGAAATGTCATAATTTTTTACACGTGCATAGATAAAATGATTTAGATCATATCCAACGGTTTTATTTTGATTTTTAAGTTTTAAATTTTGAGTTATTAAAGTTTTAAAAAATAGAGGCATGATGGAGGCATGAAAAATGGAGGCATTTGAACCCTCAAAAATAAATATGAAAATAACACACTTATTGAAGGACAAGTTGCCATCTCAAAAGGTAATGCACAAAGCTGTTGATGTAAAAGAAATAAGATGGACCCACAAGTCACAACCATTAATGAAAAGCATCCAAACAGCAGAAGAAAACGACCACAAACAGAATCAAACATTCTCCTGACACTCACCGGAGTTGGTCTCTATCTCAGTACGAGGTATATACTGGAAAACAAATATAAACATCATAGATAGATTTTTGCAAAACCTCCAGTGAAACATAATTCCACCTAAGAGCAATATCCATCCCGAAGTGGAGCGCATACATTCCAACGACGGATTCGAATTCCGAGACGATCTCGAGCAACATAATCGAATTGGACGGTCCCGATCGAAAACTCAAAAGTTAAGTTACTTTAGGGGATCCGGACCAGTGCGGGGATGGTTCTGTGTTCAACGAAAATCTTGGTATTAAATTTAGAAAATTCCGGCGAAGAATCATAAAGTTATAGAAAATTGGTATGCAATTATTAACAAGCAGTAACTTAATGATACTTTCATTACGCTACGAAAGACAAACAGATCTCAATTCAAGGAAAAATTATTAGGGAATCTTTTATTTATTTTGAAAAAACTGACAGATGCTGTCAAGGCTCTATTGAACGAATTTTTTAACTGTACCTAATCCGATTGGGCCACGGATACAAGATTACTTGCTTATTATTTATTTATATATTTATCCGAATAAAAGTACATAACAAACAATAAGTTCTAATTGGTGTATGATAAATCGTACTAAATTTCACATTTTATATACAAATCACAATTACACTATTAAACCGTTTAAGATTGTAATCATATCCGCCCTATTAAACCCATTAAGCCATTGTGTTAGTTGATCAATTTAGAAACTGAAAACTATTTTTTATCGAACAACCATGACAAACAAAACAATTATCATTATCAAAATATAAAATAAAATCGAACTATCCAATATATTGATGATAGTTTTATCAGCATTTGATTGATGCCCAACGTTTCAAAATTATATTAAATTTGATACACGACCTCATCTAAATTATGATGATAAATATGTATCATTTTTTAAACGAAAGGAAATATTGCAATCTTAAACTAAGGTTCCGTCATTTTATCTTCTTGGATCATAATTACCGTTTGATCATTTATTACAATTATCAAATAAGTTTGTTTTCAATATAACCTCTCCCTCTAATTGTCAATTCTACATAAAATTCAAATCAATACAAGAGTACACTGGACAAAAACCTCTAGAGGATTCGCAGTTTGTTATGTGCCTTGACAGAATTGGATTTACCTGTAGGTGTTCTGGGTGATGGGCGATCAACCTAGGCAAAAATATCCCTGACCGCCAAAAATCATTCCCCACTCTTAAAACTAGTATATCAAGTCCAATTGTCTGGGCAAGACAAACTTGACACGAGGTTGAGCAAAACCCGTCCAAAACATTCAACGTACAGCAACAAGAAGACACTTTTAAGGTGATAAAAAGCTCAAGCAGAGTCAGTTTTGAGGCTCGCTGTTCTGTGACGTCTTTCCTTCTTATAACGAGACTGGTCAGGGTCGAAACCTCCTTCGCCAGCTCCGTATACAGCCCAGGAAGGTGTCATGGCCATGTAGTCTTTGCTGTTAAACGTTTTTTCTGATGCCACCTAAATCAAAATACAACAGTAGTAAATCAGTTAATAGGAATACAAATTTCAGTTTGCATGATGCTTCATGCGGCTTTTAGAAAGGAAGAATTCTGTTATTGAAGAATAAGAGAAATTGGCAATTAAGGCTGACAGATCCATAATTATGAAGGCAAGTTAAAACCATTCAAACCTCAATTCACCCTCAATAATTAACCTTCAAGTATCTCAAAATTACGTCAGCTTACCCTAAACTGATCAACCCAATACAAAATAAAACCCACAGGTACAAAAAGAAGAGAAAAATGAAATTGAAAAAAGGGTAATTTTTTTTTGCCAAAACAATGTTGGTTCTCAATGATCAGCACATGTCAAGTAATGATGGTTGAACAACATATCTAACCTACTGGATAGATTAGTGCAATTAAATTTGGTTTAACCAATTTGCCTTGATTACAATGTTGGTTCTCATTCTCAATGATCAGCACATGTCAAGTAATGATGGTTGAACAACATTTCTAACCTACTGGATAGCTTGGTGCAATTACCCTTAGTTTCATAATTTTACACTCAGAGTAGGCTTTCAACTAATCAAATAAGCAAATGACAAGACAACAAAGGAGTGATAACCAATCTGTCATGCTACAAGCTCTTGCATTTAACATACCAGTTGGTGGAAACGCTCGTAGTCGATCCATGTGTACCAGTTTCCATCAATCTTGAACTTGTTGACCTTTGCGAGAAGAACACAACAAGAGTGCACATGTTCGCATGCCACCTCATACACACCATTGCTTTTCAATGCTAATGCTTCTGAGAAGGATTTCACATCAGTGTGCCACGGGACATTCTCCATGGTCAGTTTTGAGGTCGCCGTTCTGTAAAATAAATTACACATCGATTAAATTTTTGAATGAGGAGATAAAGACCAGAGGCATTTTGTCGAAGGACTTTGATTTATCCTAGCATTGTGGAGAAAAATCCACACAAAGTTACAATTGCAGACAACATACGCATAACGTGATTTCAGATACTAGTAGAATTCATCTCTATTGATCTCCGGATAAAGTTCATCTGGTTTTGCTTTTTAGGAGAACTGCTCTTGCTAAAAATTGGGTTCTGATATATTCATTTCACTTTTCAATTGTAATAATGAGTTGAAATCTGGCCACTATAATATATACAGATATACTAATAATTTATGTGGGTTCTCTGGCACTCCCAAGTTGGCTTAATCAATCCCCAGGGTGCTACTGGTAATTATTTGCCATGATGCCATTTAATTATTATTTGGCACAATCTCGTAATGCCAGGTTGTCTGTAGAAAGAGAAATACTCACGAGCCACAGTATGTAACGCCCTTGATTTCCACAAAGTCTGGTTCTCCTAAGCTCAGCAAACGTGAATATGCGTCAATATCATCAGCATTCCAGCCTTTGACCAAAGTCAGCCGGTACACTGTTCTCTGGGCCTTATCTTTCAATGCCTTGAGCGAATCCTATAAAACCAAGGTGCACAATTTAAGAAGAATGGTTATTTGTCATTTGAATAAATGAAGTCTCTTTGCTAAGACTATGTAATTAAACCTCTGGTAATAGATGGGCTGTTTCAGCCTCTCTTTTTTAAATAAATAAATAAACCAAGCCTGGGTTAGACTTGCTCTTTCTGTTTCTCCATACCAAGCCCCAAGAAGAAGTAGAATAAGTTATTTTAGAGAAAGCGTCTTACGAATAATGAATTCCCCTGTTCTCCCAAAATCAAACTGGAAATAAGGTTCATTCCCTAGTCCTGACCCAAAAAACTAAAATAAGGGACTGCAAAGAGAAAAAAAATGAAACTACCTAAAGAGAACTCTAAATTAATTTTCTTTTGTGTTACTTACTACAAAACGCTCCCAGAAATCACCAAATAAAGGTCTATCAATTGCCTTTAAGCTGTCCTTTGTAGCGGCATCTACACTTACATAAAGCTGCAATGATTTCAACAAACCACATTTTGTAAGAGTCAGATTCAAGAGCCCAATATACTTAAATTTTGGATTTAGGCAATGATATTTAGTAAATGCAACAACAGCGAACAAAAAAAATGTCACATAACCCTTGCAAAAAGAAATATCCTATATGCCTTTTTATAAACATGAGGCGTCACCCCTGACCTTCCCATTTCAATTTCTTAAAAATGTGATCTGCAAACTCCACTGCTCTCCTTCATTTGGGTATCAATCTTCAAGATTTACATTTTTACCCCCTCTTAATCCTTAGTACGAGCAAACCTGATACAATGGAAACTTCCACTATCTGGGAATAGCAGTGAAATACAATGTATTTCTTATGCAATATAAATATCAGGTTGTTTTTTCTTCTGATGGTAATTTCCTTTTCCTAGGCCTATACAGTTTATATGATACTTCTCATTTTACATGAGCATGAGTGATTTTTCTGAATAAAATTGCTGCTAATCACCTGAGTAATTGGCCTCAATATCTTAATTCTATCAGGAAACTGTGCATTAGTAACCAGAAAGGTTGATATATGCCTTCTGTGCAATTCATCAACAAGTGAATTTATCTCTGGGTACATGATTGGTTCCCCCACAAGCGACAGTGCACAGTGTCGCGGTGCAAGGCCTTCGTCAAGCTGCTCTTGTTTCACCCCTGTCAATGGGTTATTTTTCATTTTGTTATTTCTATGATGTCAAGATAAAAAAACATTTTAGTTACTCTTGCATAATAGGTGAACCCATCCCCCAAACTGAGCTCCAATCTCCTTTTCTGAAAAGAAAATCACCAAAATGACCTCCCTTCACTCTTTTCACAAGGTGAGTGAAAAAGTGAATGGGGAATACAGCACATGACCTATGATAGTAATAATCTATAAACAATCACTCAAATATGTTGTGAGGTATGTTATTTCCAATTGGGGTAAAATATACAAAATGTATGGGAGTTCTTCTCATGGGCAAGCAAAATCATTGCTATGCCATAATCTCATGTCTTGAAGGGGTAATACTCCAGGCCTTTCAAAACCTTTTAAACAGATATTTTCAGGCATTGTAAAGAGTACAAATATACCAGGTACGCCCTTCATTTGCTTAATCATCTTCCTGTGCTGGTCAATGGCACCATTAACTATTTCAAGCGGATCGTCCATCTTCCACCTCCAGCTCTTTCCCACAGGATTTGTGTGGTGTCTCCAACAGAACACACACTTGTTAGCACATGCCAAACTTGGTGTCGCCTCCATGCACCTGGTATACAAACCACAAACATCATATAAGACACTGATGGCTACAGATTACTGGGGCCACATAGGTAACTCCAGGAAATATCAAAAACTCATGTATAGGCCTGAAAGATGAGAAATGAATCCTACAAAGGACAAATAATATCACAAACACTCTGTGAGATAGAAAATCAAAAGGTGCCCAGCATACACATCTTTCCTTGCTATCTATTTCCTGTAAATCAGGAATAGAAGGGTTCCTTTGGTTAATTTGATTTGCTGGATTAGCCAGTTGTTCCCTCCATCGTGCAAGCAACATTAGCCAGATTAGCCCACTTTTTTATAGGTTATATATTTACTTGTGCAGCTTTCTTGATTGACCCAAAATCTGGAGAAATTGGCTAATTTAGTTATTTATTGCCTTCTTATGTAATAAATCAACAATATCATTTATTTCGATGAAGAGGTAGGATTCTACCTTCTGATTACATCCGCAATTTGAACTGTATCATTGATAAAATAGATAACTCAATTAATGGCAAAAAAGTTTAATTGGCATGTTATATTGGACGGATAATGCCAAATATGCCCCTACAAGACCTTAGAGAACCTTATATAAACCCCTGCAAACAAAAATAATCTTACATCAAAGAGAATTAGGGAAGCGATGTATGCCTTTAGTTCCTATATTTTAGAAAAGCTAAACAAACAACTATTCCATTTCTATAATCATATTGAAAGACACATTGATAGGGAGATCGTATACGGTCATGCTTTAAACCAAATGGTACAGCAAGTGCCTATTATGCATCATATTTCTCTGCAGGGTTATCTGTGAACTTGAAGGCTGACTTTTAGAGCACACATAAAAGAAATTGCCAGTAATAAGCATGATACAGAGCATAAGAGTTAATGACCTGTGACTCTCAATGCCATAAAAAGAGTGCTTGTAACAGCCGCCACGACCTCTCAGTTGCGACTTAGTCCACCTACATAGCTTCACCCCACTATGTGAACCTATTATTTTGTAACCCTGAAAAATTAATACAAGCACATTTATACCGAGTGAATTAGTTTTCTTTTCTTTTTTCCTCTTGCTGCAAATCTTTTATTGCATTTGCAAACTACATACAAGATTTCATACACCATGATATAATGGGATCTGGCACTGATATATTCCATTAAATATTGATATATCCCTCCAAGTACAGAGAGCTTTTTTCTTTTTAAGACTAAATCGAACTCTGAATTAGCCCCAATCAATTACAATGTAAAGTTATAATACGAAGAGACTCAGAAGAGTTAATATAATATGAACTGTCTTGGAGACTTTTGCCCTTTTTGCTTGTTTGACCTTTGACATAAGGTCATAGTTTGCAAATTTAAAATTACCATATATTCAATCCAAGTACATATGACACTGGGTTATTTGAAAGGAAACATTGATTTTATAAAAAATTGATCTGATAATAGAAAGCAAACTGAAGGAAAGCTTACTTGTTTCTCCAAGCTAGACCTAATAACTGGCGTCACCATTTCCTTCACACCATTTTCACCATTACGACCACCTTTATGCAATCCTTGTAAAGAATTCTTATCAGGGATTTTTCCAGCAATATCTTCAATATCAACTTCACCAAACCCCGTTTCCTCCATTTCGTCAATCTCCACCATTTCCTCCAACTCTTCATCAAATCCACTCGTACAGCTCTCCCCTTCTACCTCGCCTTTCAACACCCTGGCAACCTTCACCCCCCATGCATCGAAGCCCATGTCAAGATCACCTGTATCCACATCCCCTTCACAAACTGGTAGTAGCTCCTTTGCACCAAGCGCCTTCAACCAATTTGAAAAATCCCTTGCAGCCGCATTGAATGTGTCTCCATATGAAGCCGAGCCAACACCAAAGATTGCAAATTTGCAACCCGACAAAGCAAGGGACCCAACCCGGAAGTCACTCGCAGCATCCGAGAGGAACTGAGAGAAATACTGGGAACTGGTTGGAGGCTTGCCATCCTGCCACGTGGAAACGACGAAGAGGAGGAGGTTTTCGTTGAATAGGCGATCGGGCTCGTAAAGAGAGGGCTCGGTGAGTTCGAACTGGAGTGAATTGGAGAGAAGGAAGGAATGGAGGCGATGCGCGAGGGTTTTGGAGGTGTTGGTTTCGGAGAGGTAAAAGATTTTTGGCCAAGTAAGAGGAGGAGATGACCGGAGGCTGAGGCGGCGGAGACGGCGGGACTTAAGCAAAAAGTAGAGAGAGGATAGAGAGAAGACGGAGAGGAGAGCGATGTGGATCTGAAGAGAGGTGGTCATCGAGAGGTGGCGGCAGTGACAACTGCGACGGGGAAGGAAGGCGTAGGAGGGTTTTAGATGCAAGGTTTAGCTTTGTGACCTTTAGTTCCTCGTCCTTTTGCTGCCAAAAGAGTAGTATAGTACGACGATTAAAAAACTCTAGTCTACGGTCTACCAAACCAAGTACCAATTTATAAGGAAATTTTTTATCTATAGAAATTATTAAATACAGCATAAAAATAGAAAGAGTAATAGTCCGAGAAAAATTTTTGATTTCAAAGTTTGAATCCGAATTTTATTCGCATCCATCTTATAGCATAAAAACTAAAAGTACTCTTTCCATTTTTATTTATTATTTTATAATAATTTTTATAAATAAAAATCCCCGTTATAAATGATGAACTCTCCGCCGGTACATTTTACAATTGGGATCTTAGACTTGGATGTGTCTTCACTCAAATCAAATTCACAATTTCTTTTTTTTTTTAATGGAGACTGGCAGAGGCTGCCAGCGTGATTTCATTAAATTAAAAATAGTTACAACCATACTCCAAATGAATATAAAACAGTAGCTGAGAACAAGCACTTAACCCATTCTCTCAGTATCCTATTTCCTCAATTAATCTTACTTCTTTTACAATGTTTTAGCCACAGAGTTGCCTCACTCACAATCCACTCAGCCACTATATTAGGCGGTGTAGATTTGTCTTCAAATATCTTGGAATTTCTTGCTTTTCAGATGTACCAGCAGGTAGCAGTGAATAGGACTTCTCTACTTCTTGATTTACCAAAGCGTTTTGAGTTCTGTACGAGGCTATACCAGACCTCCTCAATTGTGTCACCACTGAAGGTGATCGGATCCCTCAATTTTTGAGCCACCTTGCCCCGTATCTGTAAGGCATAAGGGCACTGAAAAAAGAGGTGCAACTTCGTTTCTAGAGGGCAGTCATGGCACATATTACACTTCCCGTCACAGTGAAAGTTGCACCATTGCATGGTTTTCTTTGTCAGAAGCTTGCAAAACAGTAAGAAAACAAATACCTTGACTGTAGGTGGGATGTTGTATCTCCAAATGCAATGAAATTCCCATTTAATTCGGCCCCCACCCTTTAACATTTCATATACAGATTTAGCACTGTACATTCTGTTGGGACTCCAATTCCAGACCAGTTCATCAGTTCTGTCAGAAAATAGCGGTCTTTCATGCTCTTCGTTCCAGATTCCCGACTGAGCAGCCTCCCTCAATGAAATTGATCTGTTATGGTGTCTTGTTCCAGCTTGCAACTGATTACCAATACCCCAATTGTCAAACTAGTATGCTATTAGCATTCCATTGCCAACCTGCCACGTTGTTGACCAATAGAAGATGTGCAAAACTGAATGTAGTTGTACCCAGAAAAAGGAGTCTTGGCTTGACCAATTTTGGGGCCTGGATTCATGTTGCCCTGGCCTCTGATTTATACTACTGTTATCGACCACATTGAGTCAGGTTCACAGTAGTACTTCCACCACCATCAAAGGATGAGTGAGATGTTTCTATTATAGAGATCCGATAGTCTCGTCCCACCCCATTTCTTTGGCGTGTATACCAGTTCCCAATTGCATAAGGATATCTCTTGACCTTGGTTGAGAGACTTCCCCCATAAGAACCTTCTTCTTGCTCTATCAATTTGATCTAGCACCCATTTAGGTAACAAAAAATAGTGCATGTGGTATATAGGGATTGTTGAGAGCACCGTCTGTACCAGTTGGAGGTGTCCACCTCTCGAAATTAGCTTAGACTGCCATCCTTCTAGTCTTCGCTCAATTTTCTCAATTATCGGTACAAAAAGATCTTTGGTTGGTCTTTTAATGGTCAATGGCATGCCGAGGTACAGTATTGGAAACGCCGTTTGAGTGCAGCCCAATACCGATCTGACCCATGGCAAGTCTTCCGGACTTATGTTTAAGGGAAAAAAAGTACTTTTCTCAAAATTAACTTGTAATCCTGAGATAGCAGTGAATAACCTTAGGATCAATTTGAAGGAGATTAGCGAGGTTATGTCTGCACTTGCCAAAACTGCCGTATCATCCGCATACTGTAGGGCAATGATAGAATCACCAATCCTTTGTGACAGCAGGATATGAAGATGATTATTCACCACCTGGATCATCCGTTGAAAAATGTCCACAGCTATATTGAATAGCATTGGTGATAGGGGGTCACCTTGACGGAGCCTCTTTTTGTGAAAGAACGGATCCGACTGCTCTCCATTTATACATACTTTAGAAGATGAGAGGTGGTCCACAGCGCATCTATCCACCCGATCCACTTGTTTGGGAACCCTCTAGCACGCATAATACACCTCAAAAAATCCCATTTAACCGAATCAAAAGCTTTCCGAAAATCAATTTTTGCAAAAACCGTGGGGTTTCCAGTGTGGTCAATATGGTGTAGCAGTTCTCTTGTGGTGACAAAGTTTTCTATTTGCCTCCCATGAACAAAAGCAGTTTGGTTGTTGGAGATCAAGGTCGGCAACATTAGTCTAAGCCTATTGGACAGGATTTTAGAAATCAGTTTGGGCATTAGATTCAACACACTTATGGGTCGGTAATCACTGGTGGTCGTCAGGACTTCAGTTTTTGGGACCATGATTATATTGGCCTCGTTGATCGGCCTCAAATCCAAGTTGCCATCATAGAAGTCGGTTATGATTTGGAAGATCTCATCCTTGAGGTTTGGCCAGTACAACTTGAGGAATTCATTAGGCAAGCCATCGGGGTCCGATGCTCTGTTGTTCGCCAGTTGCATGGCCGCATTTTGAATCTCTTGAAGTGTAAACGGGTTTTGGAGTGCTTGGAGATCCGGGTTTGGAGGGTATAAGGCCGATGCATTAAAGGGTAAGGTAGGGTTAGTGGTTCCCAGTATTGTTTGCATGGAGGCGGCCTCATACCATTCAAATTCACAATTTCAAAAGTAAAATTTAGAATTTCGTATCTTACATGTGTAAATTATGTAAGATGTATAGAATGTATTAAAGTTTCTTAAAAAAATAGAATGTATTAAAATATGTGGAGGATTTTCATGTTGCAAATGTTTTTGTTTTTATTATAAAATTCAAAATTCAAATGTGGAATTTAAACATTTGATCGCATTCAATAATGAACTCTCCTCCAGTCCATTTACATTGAGGATTTTGGATGTGTGGCGATGTCTTAACTCGAAATCAAATTCACAATATTAAAAGTAAAATTGATAATTTGTATCTTACATATGTAAATTACTAAGTTATGTAAGATGTATAGAATGTCTTAAAATATGAGGAGCATTTTATTGTAGCAAATATTTTTAATTATATTTTAAAATTTAAGAAACACTGCCTAAAATTGACAAATTGCCAACGTGCTTTTTTATGCCAGCGCAGGAACTTTGAGTGTATTAAAAAGAGTTAATCATATGTAATTTTTAATGTGATGAATTATGTACAAATTTGATTTGATACGTAAATTATACATAACGCATTAATACTCGTCAATTCTCTGATTCTCTCTCAGCCGAGTGTTAAGCAATCGCTTTATAAACTCAAATTATAATACTTATGCAATTAAATTATGGAGCACCACTTTACGAAGGAACCCATCAAAGAGAATGAAGGCGAAGTTAGTTAAAAAGCCGATATAAATTGAAGTAACGACGTAGAAACATCATCAATTGAAAAACGATCACAAATTAAACATAACCGGAACATCAAGTTACAAAGATAGTCAATAAACAGATCTACAGACGACAATACAAAAAGTAGTATTTGGCGGTATCTGAACTTCGCCACCTGCAATGTGTATTTGTTTCTCCTTTCTTTGCCATGCTTGAAACAAGGAAACTAACAGTTTGATCACACACAAATATTACTCCAAATTCAGAAATAAACAGCCAATGCTGAAACATTATTATAACAAAAGCTAAACAAGGTCTCCTCATCCCTTATGGCAGATGAAATCAGGTAATTATCTCTTTGCATGCCAATTCTCGATTGCTGAGTACCAATTCCACTGGAAACAAAGTGCAACGAAGCGCATTAATCCAGCACCAAGCACCTCCAATAATGCTATCATAGAAGATCTCTGTGGGGACAAGCCAGCAGTTGCAATAGCCAGCATGGCCCCCTCAAAATTGCATGGAATTATAAACCGACCCTCTTTCAGCCCACACAGAGCCTTCTTCACAACATCCTCTGCCTCCATCTCACCAGACGACCCCACAACTATATTTGTCAGCTCAGGCCTTCTCTTTTGCTCTGCACACATTTATAGTTTAATATCAGCCATAAGAAATAAAACTTGACAAATAAAACACAGCTCTGGCCACTTACATGCTCTTTGATTTTAAATATTCTTAGTTCAATTGTAGGGTTTATGTGTATTATGTGGTAGAACTAACAAGGCAGTTGGTGAGACAACTAAATTACTAAGCTGTTCCTCTTGCATGCAAATTGTATGTTCCAACAAACATTCTTTTTCTAATAACAGGTGACAGCAGATATCAGTAAATACCAGTTACGTTTAGAATGGTCAATCTTTGTTAAACAAAAACATCAAAAGATCTATTCAATACATGACACTTTTAATAGTAATCTAAATTTTAGATTGATTTTTATGTCCAAGCTGGAATATATAAATGCCTATCTCTTTTGAA
The DNA here is from genome assembly GCA_028015225.1 of Carex myosuroides. Taxonomy (NCBI): domain Eukaryota; kingdom Viridiplantae; phylum Streptophyta; class Magnoliopsida; order Poales; family Cyperaceae; genus Carex; species Carex myosuroides. Next base: position 2,297,130 of record CM051489.1, on the reverse strand, counting down.
TTTTGCAAAGTATCTGATCCTCAATGTTGCTTCGACACTGGTAGATCTCTATCACTTTAAATTTAAACCCTATAATCAGAAGCTGATATTCAGAAATGCCAATTACAAGGGAAAAGGACAATTAATTATACTTAAAAAGTGACCATTATACCCCTCCTCTTTTCTGTACATTAATTACCCACATTTGTTTTTCTTTCTTTACCATTACTTTGTTGCAAATTGTGTTTAGTTACTCAAAAAAGAAAATACAGAAAGATAAATTCATATTATGAATGAAGAGTATAGCTAGTGTGATCTTAAGCTCACCAAGAAGTTTGCGAGCTCGACATAAAAAGTTCCTGGATTGGCTTCAAATGATGAATTCAAACAACTAATTGTTTAATAACGTTTTATATAGGATGAAAATACTTGTGAGTCCAGCATTTTAATTCCAAATCAAAGTTTTCAAGATCGTTTTACATAAGATCAAGAGGTTGGATACTGTTTAAAAAACACACACAAACAATTCATTATCTAACATCTCGGTCTTATACAAAATGAGCTCAAAAATGGAGTAATTTGGAATATTACACTTGGCTTGTCAAGTAAATCAAGGTCAACAATTTGAATTTGTCATTGTTACTGATCCAGAACTTGAGGTTAAGCTCACAAGTTCCTTGATAAGCTTAAGATGACACTAGCTTTACCCATTGAATGAATTTTAGGGGAGTTATAATGGACAGCGCCACAGATTAAGACAAGCCACTTTGTGCTATGTTAATAAAGCTTTGTAAATATAATCTATTGCTGAAGCAAAAGGAACTAAAGAGAAAGGACAAAAACTAATAATGGCACAGCACTAAAAGTTGCACAGTTTAAAAGGGGTCATATTACCAAATTAAATCAACTTTTTTTATTGACTTAAGCTTCTACAGATGCAGGTAACTTAGAAGGACAAGATCACATATGTTACCTTATTACCAATTTGAAATTTTCCTGCCTTCCTGGGAAGAAATCCTTGTAATTGTACAAGGTGACCACCATAACAAATTAATAACAACTACGCATATTTGAAATATATACCTTCAGCTAAACCAGGAGTAGCCGTATCAGGAGGAAAAATCATAGAGACATGGATGTTGTCAGCAATGACCTCATGTTGCAACGCCTCTGCTAAACCCCTCAATGCAAATTTACTTGCTGAATAAGCTGTGTATCCATAGATTCCCACCTACATTTAATAACACACTACAACTTCAAAAACCAATTTAATTAAACAGAACTATACTGGAAATCGAAAATGATTGAAGGAAAGAGATAGAGACCTGGCCAGCTTGAGAAGACATGATGGCAATGGAGGCTGGCAGTTGAGTTTCACGGGTCCGCCTCTTCATGCCGGGAAGAGCAGCCTTGATTAAATGAATTGTGCCCATTAAATTAACATCTATCATAAACTTGGCCTCCTCCAGCTCCTGCTTCTCCAGTTCCATTGGCACAAATACTCCCTGGTTGCATACTAGCACATCCACCGGCCCCGCCTCCTCCAGTGCCTGTGTAACCGCCTTTGGGTCCCGCACGTCAGCTACCAAAACTCTCGCCTCGTGTCCCGTCGCCAGCTTGATCTCATCTCTCGCATCCTCCAGCCTCTTTAAATTTCGTGCTAGGATTGACACGAAGGCCCCCTCCGCAGCGACCGCCTTCGCCAGTGCCAGCCCGATACCGCTCGATCCGCCCGTGATCAACACATGGCGGTTCTTGATTGGTACCCGCACGGGCTTCGGCCGGGTCAAAAACGATAAAGCCAGGAAGAGTATTAGGAGGCCTAAGGGAATTAGGAGCAAAAGGAGAAGAAAAGGAGATGCCATTTTTGTTTATGAGAGATAATCAATGGAACTGAGGTGAATGAGAGTAACGAAACGAACAGATAGATATATAGGCCATCTAAAGTCATCGGTCTTAATTTTCTCTGTTGCACACTTCGGGGCCCTTCTACTGTATAAAAATATATGTACTTGTAATTCACTCTAAAAATTTAATTTATAGTATACTTTGTTAAATATTGCCACATAAAATCAGTCCTGTAATTTTGTTAAATCTCACTCAATGGTTATTTGACTCAAATTATACTAGTAAGTAATAAATCAACATTAATATCTATCTCTTGAAAACAAAATATAATTTTTTATATTTTTAATATACAGTACAATCAAACCGTTATTTGTGATATTCAATAAATTTTTATGTGCATTTCTACAAAATTAGTCTTTAGTCTAGTGACAAAAACACGTGATTTTTATATAAAAAGTTATGAATTCGAAATTCAAATAAAGAAATATTTTATTATAATAACTAAGATATTAAATAGTTAAATAACTTGACCTTCAATATTTACTTTAAAAAAAAATATCATGACATTCGAACGGGACCATGTAGTCTCTAAGCGTGAGATGAGATCTGGATCTGGTCTAGGTGCCTGATTTTTGCATCGTAAGAGGCGGGGGCCGGGGAGTAAAAATTAAGATGTAATTTCTGTAATAAACTCTTATTTGACGAGTCACTGACAAACAATTCTGGGCTTTCAGGCCTAGTTGCTTTGCTCTGTTCGGACTTTTGACTTGTACGAGGGATTTAATTGAAGCCGTCGCACTGGACCGCTTGCATGGACTTCCTTGCCGTGGTGAAGACGGTCTACAGAAGACGAATATGAAATTCCGTTAAAGAGGTTTGACAACAGGGGACAAATATGAGCAGAGAATTAGAGCTGTTTGGCGTTCGGTCAATTGCAGCTAAATTAGATTAAGCGACAGTGGACGATCTTGCAAGATGATTCAGTAGTTTGACCGAGAGATGATGATCTTTTAAGAGGGCACAAATTTGGTCACTGACTCGAATTATAATAGAAATTACAATAACAATGTCAAAATGTCAAAGTCACTTGCACGGACATAGTACAGGTTGCTGCTACCTTGTTGTCTGTTTTTAAGAGTAATAAATGGACGAAAATTCTGGTTTGGTGTTAGCTAGAATTAAAGCCCAATAGTTTAGAAAATCACTTGATCTTAAAATTTTGGACCATCCAAAAATAATGATTTTTTATCTATCTAAAAAAATAGTAAAAAAAATCAAAAAAATGTAAAATTTGATTTGCAAGTACATATTCATTTTATAATCATGTTAAACGGTTTGGATCGACCGTTAGAATTTTGAAAACTCAAATATTGAACCGTAGCACCGGACCAATCCGTGCTATGCACAGTGCCGTAGCCTCACTCTAACTTCTATTAACATTTCAGTTTGTTGACTTTTTCGAACTATTAAAATTTTTAAACCAGAAGTCGGAAACTGAACGAAACCAAACCTACCAAATAACAAAACTGTCATGCCCTCTCATGACTATCATGCCTCACATTTTTTATTTTTATTATCAAAGTTCAAATAGGTAATCCGAACCGCTTAACATGATTTTCATATTAAAATATACATAGAGAGCAAATTTTATATTTTTTTGGAAATATTTTATTATTTTTTAGATAGGTACAAAATCATTGTTTCTGTCTAGAAACAATGATTTTGTATCTATAAAAAAAATAGTAAATTTTTTCAAAAAATATAAAATTTGATCTCCAAGCATATTTTAATATTAATATCACGTTGAGTGGTTCAAAATCGACTGTCTAAACTTGAAAAGCGGAGATAAAAAAATATGAGGCACAACAAGATATGAAAGATGTGAGGCATTTGAACCCTCATCTATATCTAGACATATTTTAATATGAATATCATGTTGTGTGGTTCGATTCGACTGTCTGGACTTTATAAGCAAAGATAAAAAATATGAGTACAATAAAACACGAAAGACATAAGGCATTTGAACCCCTCTTTATTCAGGTTAAATCTAACTCGATTAAAAATCAAATAACCAATCATTTCAACACCCTAGTCTCTTACGCTGACGACGCATTATTAAAAACGAGGCCAGCATAACGGTCAGAAAATATATTCGCAAGGAATAGATCAAACAAAGTCTACTTGTAAAAAATAAGGAATCATCTCCCCCTTTCAACTAATCAAATAAAAAAAAGGGTAACAACCCGCTAAGTATTCGTCACGGCAAGCCAACTCGATCTGAACTCTGAAGAATTCAACAAAGGGGAACATCGTATCTGTTGACATCACCCCTTTTCATACGGTTTCCCAGTTCCCATATTTTATTTTTCCGAGGAACGCGATGACCGTGCATTCAGAGTTTCAGACAGATCAACGCTGCTCTGGTAAGCAAATGATTGAATTAATTAATAATTAGAAACGCACTAAGAAGACTTGCAGAGATTGAGAGAGATTCCCACAATTGAGGTAGTAGTCTCGGCCCAACCCGTATTTTTAAGGGATCTGGGCTGATCCAGCCCGCTAACTCGTAAACCCCAAACTGTACTTCCATCCAATACAAACAGACAGTAAACGGCTTCTCTAGTCTTCCTATCCAAAACCAAAACATCACTGCCATGGCCTCTACTGCCTCGTTCTTCACTTTCACCACTGCTTTCCCTCCAAGGCGCCACCATTTCCCCGTACCCTCCATCCCTTCTTCTCACCGCCGCGTTCTCATCTCAGCTTCTCTTCTCTCCTCGGAACCTTTTCTCCTATCTGACCACCGATCAGAGTCAGACGATCCGCACCAAGCGATTGAGTACAATTCACTCGACACGGGGACAGAGAAAGACTTGAGGTCTTTTCCATCGCCGGAACTGGAGGTGATTCAACTGGAGGAGTTACCAGAGCAGTGGCGCCGCGCCAGAATTGCGTGGCTGTGTAAGGAGCTGCCCGCTCACAAGCAGTCCACTTTTGTTAGAGTTCTCAATGCCCAGAAAAAGTGGATTTGTCAGGATGACGCTACCTACGTTACGGTTCACTGCATGAGGATCCGCGAAAATGAATCTGCTTTTCGGGTAAACAGTTTCTTATTCCCGCTTATCATCTGTTTGCTTAAATGCCTGTGGATTTATGGAGTGCTGCTTTCAGTATTTATTTTCCTTAGTTTGGCTCTAGCAACTTGATTAGCCCTAAGATTCTGTCATCAACAAAGTTTCAAAGCTCGTTCTTTGTCTAAATTTTAATGTTTATAATATGTTTATTTGTCTTTAATTTGTGATAATCTGATCTCTTTCCTCTAGTTCTTAAAAAGGGCATTTCTTTTCAAGTATCTGAATGGCAAATGGATTATTTTATCAGGTCTATAGCTGGATGTCCAAGCAACACTGGTACAATTTCAACTTTGCACTTGCCACAAAGCTTGCCGACTACTTAGGAAGAGACCGCAAAACTGCAAAATGTAGGGAGGTGTTCGATGAGATTATTAAACATGGTCATGTGCCTAATGAGTCCACATATCACATCCTTATAATAGCCTATTTAAGTACCACTATGGATGGTTGCATTGATGAGGCATGCACTATCTACAACCAAATGGTACAGCAAGGTGGTTATAAGCCACATCTTAGCGTGCACAACTCTCTATTCAAGGCACTTGTAAGCAAGACTGGTGGCACATCAAAACATTATTTGAAGCAAGCTGAGTTCATTTATCACAATTTGGTGACATCAGATTTGAAGGTTAGTAAAGATATTTATGCTGGACTCATTTGGCTACATAGTTACCAAGATAAAATAGATAAAGAACGAATCATATCTTTGAGGGAAGATATGAAACGAGCCAGCTTTAAGATGACCAGTGATGTGCTGGTCTCAGTCATGAGGGCTTTCTCTAAAGAAGGAGATGTAGATGAAACCGAGAAAGCATGGCTTAAACTCCTGGAAATGGGATCTGAAATTCCTTCCCAGGCTTTTGTATGTAGAATGGAGCTTTACAGTCGAATCGGTGAGCCCATGAAATCCTTAGAGATATTTAAAGCGATGAAGGAAGTACATACACAACCATCTATCTCGGCTTATCATAAGATAATAAATGTCATGTCAAAAGCACGGCAAGTGGAGATGGCAGAGACTCTCATGGATGAGTTCATTGCAACTAGCATGAAGCATCTCATGCCAGCATTTCTTGACGTGATGTATATGTACTTGGATTTGGAAATGCACGAGAAATTGGAATCCATTTTCACGAAGTGCCTATCACGATGCCGGTCAAACAGGGTTCTGTACTCCATTTATTTAGAGTCCCTGGTGAGAATTAACAGGATTCAAAAAGCTGAGGAGATATTTAACGAGATGCAAAAAGATGGTACTATAGGTGCTAATGCAAGAACATGCCATTTGATGTTGAGTGGATTTCTTTCTGCCGGAGAGTATATCAAGGCTGAAAAATTGCACAACATGATGCGTAAGAAGAAGTATGAGATACAGCCTGATTTACTGGAAAAGATTCAAAATGGCTTATTTCTAAATAAAAAGATTGTTGTTGATCAAACAATTAGCATAAAACTCAACCCGGAGCAGCGCGAAATCTTGATTGGTTTGTTTTTGGGTGGTATTGAGGTAGCACCAGATGAACACTGTAGAAATTATGCAATTCGTTTTGGATTTCGACAGGATTCTGATATGCACTCAGATTTGAGAATTCACATTTATGAGCAGTTTTATGAATGGCTTGATGCATCGTATAGGTCGGTAAAAGACGAGACTGATATACCTTACCAGTTTTCTACCATTCCTCACATGCATTTTAATTTCTTTGCGACGCAGTTTCAGATGAACGGTCAGCCGGCAGTTCCAAGGCTCATACATAGATGGCTGTCACCTTATGTTCTTGCATACTGGTACATGTATGCAGGATTTAAACACTTATCAGGTGATGTTTTGCTGAGATTGAAGGGTGGAAAGATAGATGATGTGGAGAGAATTGTGAAATCACTCAAGGAGAAATCAATCATTTGTAAAGTAAAGAGGAAGGGGAGGGTTTTTTGGATAGGCATGCAAGGGGGCAGTGCTGATACTTTTTTGAAACTTATAGACCCGTACCTGTTGGATTGTCATGAAAGGGACGATCATTCAAGGCTAAGGGACATCAATTTTGGCTATTCTGATATTGACTCAGAAGTTGATTAGCTAGAATAATTGCCTATTTGAGAAATATTCTCAGATTTTTAAGTGTTGGCAAGTAAATGGCAACAAGTCATTGAATGGTTAGGATTTAGATGGAAAATTGTGTGAATCTGTGTTAATATTAGTTTTCTATAGATGAACAACACACTTGAACTCTTCTGTGGCAAGAAGATTTTTTTTATTCCTTGCATTTTGCTAATGCACAAAACTCCCCAATTAACATGTTACATTGAGATCTGTGCGTGTGTGTGTGTGTGTGTGTGGCTGAGTTGATTTCAGCAACTAAGAAAAGTTGGCTTTTAGGTTTCAGCACGTAAATATTCAACTGTTAATTTTTGTGAAGCTTTAGTTTACTACATCTGATTATCAGAAACAAATAAACAAAGCCAGTATTCAACTCGTAAATTTAGTACTAGGCTTTTATCATTGCTTAGGGCGCATTTGGAATGTCAAGGAATAATGTAATAGTGCTACTGGGCTCGAATGTGTTAGAAATTAGAATTGTTTGAAAAGACTATTAATACAAATAGCGTGGAAGATGTATTAATTTTGTGTTGTTCAAAAATAGCGCAAATATCGTTGGGTTGTATAACGAGAATAATGCTGGAATGAATATATAGAATGAAAGGCTGTACTATCCTCAACCAAATTGGTTGTGTTTGAATTGCAAGCGGAATAGAATACTGATGCTATTCCAGAAATAAAACTTTTCTCGGTGTATCCTAAAACAATTGCTTTACCACTAATGTACCATACTATATAATTCTGATACCAAGTACCAAAGAGTGGGTACAATCATACAAAACAGCCAGCTATGCTTACTATAAACATAAGCTTCTAGCAACAACTTGACAATTACTTCCCAACCTGAAGTCAATAAACTCCTAAGAGCTGGACTTAGCCTTGAGTTTATTCAAAAAGTAATGTAAGGTAGTTCTCAAAGAACCAAAATGTGGTTTTTGCATGTTAGAGAGCAACCACCTGTAGTCTTCCATTGCCTTATCAGACAAAGGCTCCAAGAACTCACACCTCTCAAGTATATCCCTAGGTGGCATGCCCTCCATGAGATTAGTATCCAGTTTTGGTTTTCCACGATCCTTTTCTTTATGTTTTGCTTCAGGCAGGACAGATTGTTCGAGATATAGTGGGGATGAGCCTGGGACCACCATTTCCCGAAAAGGTAAATCCCTAGCTGTCTGTAAGCAGAAATCCATCCATTGATGGATAATTGGAGATGGCCCCCTCACTCTACCGCCAATTTGATGGGTCTTGAACTTAGTTGCATTCGGTATTGCCTAAAACAATGAGCAAAGATGTTACATTAGTCATACAAAGTAGAAGTGGCAGCTTGGCTGATCAGTTGAATAAACTCACTGCAGGATCATCTTGGGTTTCGGGCCATTTTCAGTGACACAGATTGGACACTTTTCTGGGTGCAATTTTTTTATGATCAAGTATGGTAAGCCGGTCGTTCTTGCAACATGGCACAGAACTGATTTGGAATTACAACTCCACCTGTGTAGTTTCTACACAAGCCAAGCCAGGAAAAAGGAGGAGGGTTGTGATAGGCGTGACGAGCCTACGTAAAATACAATCTTTTTATGTAAATGAAACCCTTCCGGTTGGGTTTCATTTCTAGCCTACCCCAATTTGTTTAGGACTAAAGATTCGTTCGGTTGTTATGTTGGATGGGACAGTTATGGGCTTATGGCTTCAGTTATGCCTGCTTGGATTAAATTCCCGATACAGGCCTGGTCACGGTCAGGTCAAATACAAGGTTGATTCTGGATCTTCTGGTTGAACTTTCGGTCTGGACATATTTTGCCAAATTGAGTATTCAGGAACTTCAGTCCCAAAATTTATCTTTTGGTCCAGACAGTTTGTTTAACTGAATTAAGGTTACAGATTAACAAGATCGAAACAAACCACCTACCCATATATCAGCCCATAAGCTAGTGCCTGACTGTGGAACAATGACAGCCACGTCTGACATGCGCTTTGCGGCAGGGATAACATCTCCACTCCAGCCGACAGCAACCCACACATCTCCAGTTGCAAAAGACTTGAGGTAATGAACACCGTCGAAAAGCCGAACCTGCCCAAAAAGGCATTATTGCAGCAGTCTCAGTGCATATAATATCCATCTAGTTTAATATCAAATTAAGTACCTGTCTTTGGAAAACTGTGAGACATTTTAGGACAGCTTCCCTGCCACCAGCAACCTGCGATTCCATATCTGTTGTGTTGTACGAAGCACCAAGATATTTCAAGGTAGCACCAACAACCTCTATAGGAGAGTCCACCATTGCTATCTTCCCACCCAATTCTGGCCTCCATAAATCATCCCAATCCTACCAATTCAATAACAAACCAATCAACATTCAGATCTACTCTGTAATATGTATACATCAGATTTTTCTTTTCTTGTAGGGGCATATGGAAAATTTACTCCACAATTCGATCGCAGTACATGCAATATTTGAAAAATTGCTTGTGTGCACAGGATGTCCCCACCAACCAACATATATAAGATAAAGTTGACCAAAAGACACTAAAGATCATCTGGGTAAATTTTTTGGAGAAGAGAATACCTCAATTGGCTTCAGGTTGTGCTTTTTGAATTTGCTTTTCTTGTACGCTATAACCATTGTTCCCCATCTGTAAGGAGCAGCCCATATTTCACCATTTGGATCCAACTCTCCCTTACAATTTCTGCACAAATAAACCTGAAATCCCACTGTAATCCTTGCCTAGAGACATGTCGCGAGAAAAGAGTACATACAAGCTCCTCACCTTCCATCTTTGACTCAAGTTTCTGAACCAGTCCTGCTCTTGAGCATTCTTTATAGGTTCGATCAAGCCCTTGGAAATGGCATAACTAAGCCAGGAGTCTCCAATTGAAACAATGTCAGCTGACATGGCAGATTTTGGTCGCACTCGGCCCTTGTCAGAAGCCGAGGTTAATTCAGAGAAGATTGAATCCAGATTTGCTCGATACTGGATATTTAATTTCAACCTCTTCCCTTGCACTTGAATGAAATCCTAGTTTTCAAATAAATCTCGATTTAACCAATTTCAACATAAATTATTACCCTTTACTAGCAAAGTCAAAACTCAAAAAGTAAGGGAACCTTCATCCAAGCTGGAGGTATAGAGCCTTGGAGCGCAACAATAGTCAAAGGCACGGTCAACGAGTAACTCTTAGACTTCCAATTTTCAAATGCAGCATTCAACTCTCCATCCTCAAATCCCTCGGTCACCACCGGTTCTGAGCTCATAAACACTCTCAGTTCAAATAACTCCAAATTTCAACTCTCACGCATCAAATTAGTATTGTAATTTTGAACTAACACACCTGAGATAGAAGGGAGCGGAGCTGTGGGGATTCGATGGGGCGCACAGGCATAAGCGCGAGAGGCAGCGAGGAAGCAGGCGTAGGTGACCAAGTGAAGCAAGAACAGCGAGTGACGCTTGATTAAGTCGTAAATTGGAGGGGAAGGCGTGGAGTCGTCGGAGCGTGGGTATACCGCGCGAGGTGTTGTGTGGGAGAACACGAGGAGATGGCCTTGGGGAAAGGGGGAAAAGAAGGGTTTGAGAGATATTGTCGGAGAACTGGGAATTGAGGACTTAGGATAGGAGGGAGAAGGAAGAAGTGGGTGGCGGAGATGGTGTGAGAGAGGAGGTTGGAGAAACCCCATCGGTAGTCCAGTCCCCTCGGCGCCTTTCTTCGGGAAGGGCTGCTCAGTGGTCAGTGCTTTTAAGCTGGGGTGGCCTTGGATATTTAATTATTTATAAATTTCTTTAAATTTCTCCATCGTATGATTTAAATAGGTTAAAACTACTTAAAATATTAATTGAACGATTATTTTGCCCCGTATCTTTCTTCTTTCTTCTTAACTCGTATTTTAGGGTCGGCTTTAGAAGAGAGAAGAGGAAGGGTGACTGGACTTACTGCACTCTATTTGAATATTAATTTTTGAGAGGTAAAGAAGAAAAAGAAGGAAGGGAAAGGTGAACTTTATATATAAGTTATTTAAATTTTGTAACCTCCAAATAAGAGTACAGAGGAAGCTAACTGTTTATTCTGGCTCTATTTATAACTCAAGAATAATTGAGAGAGAAGGGAAATGACGAAAACTTAAAACCGACTTGGTCTCACATAGTGTATTGATTTTACCCGACCGGGTCGATCCGGACCGGGCAAACCCGTGATCCGGACCCGGACCGATCCGGATCCGACCCTGAACCCGACCCGAACCGTCCTAAAGGGTTGGGTCGGGTTTGAAACGGGTCGGATGCGGTTTTCTGGGCGAAATCCGACCATACCCCCACCGTTTCAACCCGCCTACCCGAACCCGACCCGGACCGGCCGAACCCGACTAAACCCGACCCCAAACCCATCTAACCCGGGTGAACCCGACCCTAAACCGGCCGAATACGGGTGAACCCGACACTAAACCGACCGAAACCGGGTGAACCCGACCCTAAACCGGCCGAACCCGGGTGAACCCGACCCTAAACCCCCGGACCCGAACCTCCTGAACCACGCCCGCACCCGTGAGCCGCGACCGTGAACCGGACCCGCACCTGTGAGCCGCGCATACACCGGCGCAAAAATTGGGTTTTTTTGTTGTCAGCGAGATTCGAACCCCCGACCTCTCTCTCAACAACCTTACAATCAATACCTTTAACCACTTGGCCACTGTTAACTTGTGATATAATACAATAACTTTAATATTTAATCTATTCTTAGATTAAGCCTTTAATTTTTTTATAGTTTGAGCCTTTAATTAGAATTTTTATGATTATTTAAATACAATATATAAATAATAAAGAATAATATATATATATATATATATATAATAGCCGTATCGTATTCTTCGTTTTTAAAAATATAAATTAACATATATACATATTATTTGACATCTTAATTAAAATTAACATATTCATATGCTGTTAATTCTATAAACTTTAATTTGAATTAACATATGTATATATATTAGTATATTTGATATAGTAGTATATTTGAATTAACATGTGTATATACATATCATGTCCATCTGATCATGATCATGTTATATATATTAGTATATTTATACTAAAATACGCTAAATTACTTGAAATTATGTTGAATTACATTATATTAAGTTAAATTACATTACATTACATTACGCTAAAATACGGTAAATTACGCTAAATTACAAATGAATAGGGACGATATCTTCATTGAAAAGGTGAAAAACGACGACGAAACTTCAAAAGGTCATAAAACGGCGCTCGAGTGTCCGATTTCAGCAAATGACCACTTTTCGGAAAGCTTGCGAAAATACGCATGTGTCCGTGCCTGTGATGCCGGATTCCAAAATTTAGAATCGCCAAAAAACAAAGGGAAGAGCCTCAAAACTTGAGTTGAAGTTTTCGATTAAGATTTTCATTTCTATTATTCAATCCAAGTAGCTCAGTAAATTAGTTACATAATGAACTTGTAGAATACCAGTTTTTACTATTTTCAGAATTATTTTACTATTTTTTATAATTCATGAAAGATGGCACAGAATCGGTCTATTTTAGCGTAATTTACCGTATTTCAGCATAATTAGCGAAGTTATTGTAATTTAGAGTAATTTAACGTAATTTAGTGTAATTCGACATAATTTCAAGTAATCTAGTGTAATTTTTTTTTTCAGTCCTAAAAATTGCATAAATCATGTTAATTTATAAAATACACATTTATCATTTTCAATTCTAAATTGCACACTTGACTGTTAGTACGATTTAGTATTTAATTAATTGTTTATTAAAAAAATTGACCAAAAATTAGAAATGTTCAGAAGATGAGAACGGAGAACCTATAATATTACTTTCAACATAACAGCTCTCTCTTCTTTCAATAATTTTAGTATTTAATGATTGTTGTTTAGTATTTAATGATTTTTATTTTAGTATTTAATGATTGTTGTTTAGTATTTAAATTAACTTTTGTTTTAAAATAATTCGGTTTTAAAGATAAAAAATAATTCGGTATATCTCGGTTTTAGAATAATTTGGTTTTAACAAAATTCGGTTTTAACTTAATTTGATTTTGTTATAACAAAAATATATTGAGTTCAAATAAAAAAAAGAGGAGGGTAACTTTTGTTTTTAAATCTATTGTTTTAAAATAATTCGGTTTTAAACTAATTCGGTATATCTCGGGTTTAGAATAATTTGGTTTTAGACAAATTTGGTTTTAACAAAATTCGGTTTTAACTTAATTTGATTTTGTTATAACAAAAATATATTGAGTTCAAATAAAAAAAAACTGCAAAAAAAAAAGATTTCATCGTCTCTGCCTCTCTGGAAACAGAAAAAATAAAAACAGAAAAGGAAAAAAAAAACGAACCAGACCGGACCTACCCGGACCGGACCGACCCCCGCCCCGACCTAACCCGCCGGGTTTAGGCCGGGTTAGGGTCGGCCGAGTCAAACCCCAACCCGACTCAACCCGTTGACCCAGGCTAACCCGTGCCCGAGTCAACCCGGGGACCGGTCGGGTTTGGACCGGACCGACCCGACCCGGACCCTTTTCATAACACTAGTCTCAGACTCGAACTCAGTACGGTTTAATTGTTCTTCGATCTTCTTTTATGATCGGTGCACAAGAGCTATCTTCCAATTCCACTAATTCATCATTTCCTACGATGATTAAATTACAATATTAAATTAAGTTGTGTTTTTTATAAAACTTTATGATGTTACTATTTTCTAAGTTTGACTATTTAGAGCATCTACATCCCTAAAACTCTTACAGTTTCTAAATAACTATTAACTACTTTTAAAAAATTATAGACTCTGGAGTTTTTAAATGTTCACATTTCTGAAACTAATTTAAGAGTTTCTAATAAGCCACATCATTAGTAAATTAAAATTTATAAGCCACATCAGCAGTAAATTAAACTAATTTTAGCGAATACAGGCCAATCGTTTTGCTACGTCAGAGTTTATAAACGATTTCTTAATAAGAAATTATTGAGCAAAGTTGCTAAATAAGAAATCCATCTACATCCTTGAAACTAGTTTAGCAACTGCCACATCAGATTAGAAACTCTAATAGTTTCAGGGATGTAGATGCTCTTAGATTTCCTAAGTTATTTTAATTGTGTTAGATTTTTCAAAAGTCATTTAGAATTTCTAAGTTCATTATAAGTTGTTAGTTTCTAAGTTGGATTTTTAGTTTTTTTAAGTTATTTATTATGTGATGGATGTATTATAAAAAGAGATATCATATATGTCACTTTTTTTTTTTAAGTTTTTGACAATATATGAAATATTTTTTATCTTCTCTCTTGTGATTTCTCTATTCTTTGTCTAAATTTTCTTTTTATTGTTCAATATATCACTAAACCAAATGAGACATATACACGCAGAGTGGAGTTTGGGATGTGCTGTCGTCCGAAAAAAAAAGAACGAGGAGGTGAACTCTATATACAAACTATTAAAATTTTGTAACCTCCAAATAGGGGTGTTCATTGGGTCCGGTTTAGTCGGTTTTGAACCGAACCGAATTAGTTTGGACTAAACGGTCCGGTTTGTTCGGTTCGGTTTGCTTTTTAAAACCGAATTATAATTTTGGTTCGGTTCGGTTTGAAAATTTTCAAAAACCGAAATAACCGAACCGACCAAACTTTTATATATTATGAATTTGGTCCGGACCATCCCGATTTATTTCTTAATACCCCAGTTTATTTCTTAATCAATTGCTTTAAATACTTTGGTTTATTTTTTAATATCCCGGTTTATTTCTTAATATACTTCGGTTTATTATAAATCAATTGTTTTAAATAAAAAAATTAATATTTATTGGTTTGAATCTAACAAACAAAAATAAAACTTTGGTTCAGTTCGGTTCTATTTTAGAAACCAAATTATTACTTTGGTTTGCCTAATTCGGTTCGGTTTCAACCGAACCAAACCGAACCGATGAACATCCCTACCTCCAAATCAGAGTGTAGAGGAGGTTGACCGTTTACCCTGTCCTCTCTCTTCCTCTTCGCCTCTTCATTGCCCTCTCTCTTCCTCTTCGTCTCTTCATTTGCAGAGCCTTCACGTTGTTCCTATACAACATTTTCTTTGAGTAAAATGTAGAAATCTAGCTCCTAAATTTTATTAAAAAAGACACCAGGAGTGTCAGAGTCAATTTACAATTCTCATACAACATGAATTGATGAGATGCAGATACTTGATTCGAACGGAACAAACTAAAATTCAAAGCTCACTAACCAGCCATAATAGGTAGGTATAGCCGTATAGGCAAATTGGTTTATGGTCCAGACCTCAAATTACACATCCAACCCAAATTTTTTTAGTTACCGTTTTTTTTTTAAATAATAAATAAAATTGATATGGTTCTGAAAAAAAAAAATTACTCAAAATTAATATGGGTTCTAAAAAATATATATTTTTATCAGAAACGCAGCTTAATAACTGCACACCACTCAGAACAGAGATATAGTTATTAGCTGCTGCACACTCAATTTTTTTTGTCAAATAAACAGAGTAGCTGACTCAGTCAGACACACAGCTAAGGACTAGTTGGCTAAGTCCCTGCTATGAGTGGTGTTTAGCTATTAGATGCGTCTGGAATAAAATTGATTTTTTTTTTGTTAAATTCATATCAATTCTGTTTATTTTTTTTTTAAAAAGATGATAACAAAAAAAGTTCCAACACATCCAATACCTGACACTACGACAGCTACATACCGCTATGGTACACGCAGCAGTATCGTTATGTGGGTCAGATAATAGAGGATGAGGTTACATGATCATAATACAGTAGTTCCAATTACTTCTAATTTCCTTTTGTATTTTTATTTTGAGGAGGGTTCAAATGTCTTCATTTTTCATGCCTCCATCATGCCTTCATTTTTAAAAACTTTAATAACTCAAAATTTAAAACTAAAAAGTCAAAATAAAACCGTTGAATATGATCTACATAATTTTATCTATGCACGTGTAAAAAATTATGACATTTCAATTTTGTTTTGGTTGTCATCAAGAGCTCGTAAAAAAACGTACTAATGTGGATAATTTCTAGACGTTGATTTTTCAACTTATTGATTCACATAAAAACAAAATCAAAATATGATAATTTTTTATGAGCACATAGATAAAATGATGTAGATCATATCCAACAGATTTATTTTGACTTTTAAATTTTAAATTTTGAGTTATTAAAGTTTTTAAAAATGGAGGCATTGTGGAGGCACAAAAAATGAAGGCATTTGAACCCTCCTCTTCCTTTTATGTATTTTGTTGCAAGTAATTGAATCTCCCAAGGTGATATGTACGAAAGACAAATTGAATGCCATTGGAATATATTCAATATTAAAGATTTTGACGAAATATTTTTCGATTGCAGAACATTTGATGCATATCCTATTTTACCTCTATTTTACCGAATCTATTTATCTATAACACGTAAAAAAAAAAAATATACACCATCGATTTCCTCTTTTTTTTTCAAAAATACCTGCTGAATTATTTAGCAGGCGACATAAGCTTCAACCGCTGTACCATATACTGCATTGTTTAAGTTCAATAAAATACCTACGGGTACCAAAAAAAAAAAAAAAACTTAAGCTTAGACTTCAACTCCAAAAAAGTTCCCTTTTGCTTACTGCAGAACCGTTCTAATGCTCAAAGAGGAGAATCAAAAGATTTAAGCGGGAAATTTCATGTATACCTCTAAAAAACTTCAAAATTACGTATATTTTTCTCTAAACTTTGAAATTACATATTCCTCTCTCTAAACTTCAAAAACTCACAAATTTACCCATTTTATTGTCTTTTATATTAAAACTCATTTTAAATTTATAAAATATCCATTTTGCCCTTTATTAAAAGCATAAAATACCCATGGGACTCAAATTTGAGTCTGATAGGTTCCTCTACCGTCCGATTAGCATTAAGATACGTGCACACTAAATCAGCACGAATCTTGAAGCGAACACACACGTATATTGAAGCGATATGCATGGAACTTAAAGCGGATCGGACGGTAGAGGAACTCATCGGACTCGAATTTGAGTCTGAAAACCGATCAAATATAAGACCGATATTTTCCTAAACAAGCTACAATTTTTTATGCTTTTAATAAAGAGTAAAATGGATATTTTACAAATTTAAAATGAGTTTTAATATAAAAGACAATAAAATGGTAAATTTGTGAGTTTTTGAAGTTTAGAGGGAGAATACGTTATTTCAAAGTTTAGATGGAGAAATACGTAATTTTGAAGTTTTTAAGGGTTATACGTGAAATTCCTCCAAAGATTAAATTTTCTAGAGAGCCATCGGAAGTTAGAGAAAAAATATCATCTTTTGTAATTTAATAATAATTTATGCCTTCTTAAAAAAAAATTTATGACTTCTTCAAAAAAAAAAAAATTTATGCATCTTTCTTTTCATAAAAAAAACACAAACCTTATACGGAGGACTTACATTTTGAATTGGAAGCCCTTACAAATACGGTATTCAAATCTTGAACTGTGAGCTCCTCTAGCACACAGTATCCAAGCAGGATTCAAATTAGCTCCGTTTTCTTTTGAGAAAACAAAATACCCTCCTATTCTCTTTACAAAGAAGAAGAGAAAAGAAAGAGAGAAGCGGGAGAAATAGATAAATAGAAAAAGAAAAAGAAAGAGAGAAGGATGAGCGATAAAGAGACAAAATAATAAAAGAGTATTTCTTTTCCCAAAAGAAAATAAATGGATTTGAATTCATTCAAGTAAAACAAGATTTTAATTTTTTATCATTAAAATAATAAGATGTATCTTGTGTATTTTATAGTCTAAACTGTTAAATAATTAAGCTATTGAAACTTTATGCTACCCGCTGAATAATTCAACAGTTGTAAGATTTTTTGAAAAAAATAGAAAATTTGAATTTATTTTTCTTTGTGTTATAGAAAAAAGAAATCGGCTTGTTTCATACAACTAATTTGTTGATTAGTCCTTTAAACCGACAAATCATAAAAAATAATTAAATTACAACTAATTTTGCACCCACACATTGTTGTGAAAGGCCGAAATTGTAAAACACATAGATTCGCACTATGAATTAATATTTATATTTTTAATATTTTAATAATCAATTTGAATCGCGGAACATAATCTTAAAATTTCATCTTTTTTTTCTTTTACCTTTTTTAGATAGATAGATAGTTGCCTTATTTATTTAAAGATTCTAAACTATCTAAAAATAGTGAGTTTTTATCTATCTATAAAAGTAATCATAATAATTTTAAAAATATAAAATTTGATCTCCAAGTATAATTTTATATTAATGATTATATTGAGCAGTTGGAATCGACGGCTTAAACTTTAAATTAAAAATATAAATTCATAATAGTGGATTTGAGAAAGAAATGAAGAATGAATTTTTATTGATTTGTTGTGATTTTACAGTCTATACTCAAGACCTATTATAGGCTGAGAATGATTATAGCCGTTAGCTATTTTTCTAAATTACAACATTCTAGATTTGCCTAATCTCAGGAAATTATGCTAGGTGCCAAATTAAGAATGACAGCTAATTCTTGATGCTAGCCTAATTTCCTTCCTAAAAGGGTCAATGATGATTTTCTGAGACTTAAACTCTATTTCTCAACACCCCCCTCAAGTTGGGTTCGAATAAATTTATAGAACCCAACTTGTACAATATATTTTTAAACATCCATTTATCTAATGCTTTGGTGAAAATGTCAGCTAACTGATCCTGACTTCTCACAAATGGAGTTTCGATTTCTCTAGCTTGAACCTTTTCTCGTATGAAATGACAATCCACCTCAATATGTTTAGTTCTTTCATTAAACACTGGATTTGAAACAATGTGTCTGGCGGCTTGATTATCGCAATACATTTGCATTGGCCCTTCACATGAAATCTTCATATCACATAGCAATTGCTTCAACCATACTAGCTCGCTTGTTGTTGATGCCATTGCTCTGTATTCTGCCTCCGCCCTTGACCTTGCAACTACGTTCTGCTTCTTACTTTTCCATGTCACGAGATTCCTGCCTACAAATGTGCAGTATCCTGTGGTTGATTTTCGATCGAAGTTACCAGCCCAATCTACATCAGAGTAAGCGAGAATATTGTTAGTATTATTTTTCTTCATCCATATCCCTTGTCCAGGAGATCCCTTTAGATACCTAATAATTCGGTTCACTGCATCTAAATGAGTGGTTCTTGGTGCATGCATGAATTGGCTTACAGTGTTAATTGCAAAAGTAATGTCTGGTCTAGTAACAGTTAAATAAATTAACTTACCAACCAATCTTTGGTACTGTCCTATATCCTTTAAAGGTTCACCACTTTCTGGTTCGAGTTTATTATTGGTATCCATAGGGTATTAGCAGGTTTTATACCAAGTTTACCTGTCTCCTTTAAAAGATCAAGGGTGTATTTTCTTTGAGAAATAAACAAACCTTTGTTGGAATGAGCAATTTCAATACCTAGAAAGTACTTGAGTATTCCTAGATCTTTGATGTCAAACTTTTCTTTTAGGTTTCTTTTCACATTCTCAATTTCTATATTGTTATTTCCGGTGATAATTATATCATTTACATAAACTAGAACAATTGTAGTTGAAGTATTTGTGTGTTTAATGAACACAGAGGAGTCAACAGAACATTTTGTAAAATTGTGAAGTAGAAGAGAGTGGCTCAGTTTGGCATACCATGCGCGAGGAGATTGCTTTAAGCCATAAATTGACTTATGTAATTTACATACTAGGGTTTTGTCATATTCATGTTTGTGACCTGGAGGTAAAGCCATGTAAACCTCCTCCTCTAAATTACTTTGAAGGAAGGCATTCTTAACATCCATCTGAAATAAACTCCAATCCAAGTTAACAGCAACTGATAAAAGAACTCTAACAGTGTTCATTTTGGCAATGGGAGCAAAAGTTTCTTGGTAGTCAATACCATACGTTTGGGTAAAGTCTTTTGCAACAAGTCTAGCTTTGTACCTTTCTATGGTACCATCACTGTTGTATTTTATTTTGTAAACCCACTTACATCCTACAGGTTTCTTTCCATTTGGTAAATGAACAATAGACCATGTGTTATTTTTTTCAAGAGCCTTGAGCTCTTCTTTCATTGCTTGGTCCCAAACAAGGCTGTTTTTTGCTTCTTGAAACGTGGTTGGTTCAATTTGTGCATGAATATTTGATAAAAAAGCTTTGTGTTGAAAGGATACTTTGTCATAAGAAACATAATCATGAATTGGATACCTCACATTGTATGTGACAAAATCACGTAACCTGGATGATGGTTGTGTTTGCCGATTTGATCTTCAAGGATTTATATTTTCTTGACTTTCTCTCCCTGTGTTCTTCTCCTCTGCCTTATTTATGTACTCGTCATTTTGATTTTCTCCCCTTGAGTGCAACTCCTCTTCATCTGTACTTGTGTGACCTTCTTGAGTTTTTGTACCTTAAAAAAATGTTAGTTCTGGAAGAGCAATATCATTTCTAGGTTGCTGATCCTCTTCCTTTTTATAAAACGGTACTTTTTCAAAAAAGGATACATTTCTAGATATATATAATTTTTTGTTAGAAGGATCATAACATTTATATCCCTTTTTTTGAAAAGAATATCCAACAAATATAGCTTTTATTGCATTTTTATCTAAGTTATTTTGTCTTTTAATATGTACAAAACATGTGCATCCAAATACTCGAAAATGATCTAAGTTCATTTTTCTTTTGTTTAAAATTTCTAATGGACTTTTATTATTCAAATTTTTGGTAGGTAATCTATTAATAAGATATATAGCAGTTAAAATAGCATCTGACCAAAATCTTTTTGGAACATTAGATTGAAAAAGCAAAGACCTAGTAACTTCCAATATGTGACGATTTTTCCTTTCTGACACTCCATTTTGTTCAGGTGTATTTATACATGTAGTTTGATGAAAAATTCCTTTTTGTTTTAGAAACTCTAAAAAAAAAATTATTAACATTTTCAGTACCATTGTCGGGCCTAAATATTTTAATTTTGGTACCATATTGATTCTCAACAAGATTTGAAAATTCTTGAAATTTAGAGAAAACTTCATTTTTTTGATTTAAAAAGGTAAATCCAAGTGGTGCGTGAAAAATTATCAATAAATGTAACAAAATATTTAAAACCATTGTAAGATTCTATAGGTGCAGGTCCCCAAACATCAGAGTGTACAAGTTCAAATATTTTTAAGGTTTTATTGGTAGATAAAGAAAATGGTAGTCTGGTTTGTTTTGAAAAACGCCAAATCTCACAGTGATTTGAATCTAAATTTGAAAAAGAAAATAACTTGTTTAAAACATTATCATAGGGATGACCAACCCTCCAATGCCACAACTTATTTTGTTCTACATTATTATTAGCAACAAGAGCTTTATTTGAAAATTTTAAAATATAAAGACTATTTTCTAATCTTCCTTCACCAATCATCATCCCGGTCCTTTTGTCCTGAAATTTCACAGCTTGAGATGAGAAAATAACATCACAATTTAAATCCTTTGTAATTTTACTAACAGACAATAGATTAGAATTAAATGTTGGTAAATGTAATACAGTTGGAATTTTTTTTCCACATACATTCATTGTTCCTATATTTTTAATCGGTACTTGGTCACCATTTGCAACAGTCACATTTTGTAAGTTTTTAATTTGTTGTACATTTTCAATAATTTTAATATTTCCAGTCATGTGATCAGTTGCACCAGAATCAATAATCCAATTTTCATCTGACTTTTGAACTCTAAACGATTTAATTTTAGATGCAATACTTGTGTAAATACCTGTTACTCCCAATTTATTAGTTATCTGGGCCACAATCTGATCAAGCTGGGCCTGACTGAGGTTTGGGCCTGCTGCTTGAGAGGATTCGGATGCGGGTTCGGACCCAGAGAGGAGTGCAGACCCGGTTGGCTGCGTCGACCCAGAGAGAAAAGCGGACCAGGACCCAGAGAGGAAAGCGGACCCGGTTCTCCTTTCTTCTTCTCTTGATCTGTCTCTTCCTTTGTTTCCGCCACCCCCTTTTTCACATTTTCTCTTCGGCCGGAGGTGCAGATGGAGGAACCAGCACTGGTCCCTATCGTGGCCTTCCTTTTTGCAGTTATCGCACCTTACCAAGTTGCTGTTGGCTCCCCGGACATCCCCCTGAGAGATCGGTTTAGGGTTCCAGTTCTGGTTCCAGTGGTGTGCAAGGAAGGCTTGGTTTTCGGTGCTTGGTTCACTATTCATACCTTTTCTTCTCGACTCCTCTCTTTGCACTGTGGCTATGATATTTGAAAGAGAGGGGAGCTCGGTTGCCATGAGAATCTGAGCCCGAATTGGTTTAAAACTGGCATCTAGCCCAGCCAAATAGGTGTAGATGCGCTCAAATTCTACCCTATCTTGAAGAATTTTTGGATCGCTTGATGATGGCAAGTAAACATATAACTCATCCCATTTCTTTTTTAAATGTCCATAATACTCAGTATTTGGCCTATTTTATTGTTTTATTTGAGCAATTTCTTGCTTGATCTGAAAAATGTGTGCAAAGTTTTGTTGGTGCCTAAACATTTCTTTGACCGAGTCCCACATCTCTTTAGCGGTATTTGAAAACAAAAAGGTTTCACTTATGTTTGGTTCCATGGAATTAAGAAGCCAAGAACAGACAATATCATTATTCATTTGCCACTGTTCTATTGCTTGAGGGTCAGCCTCACCTTCTTTTGGGGGTTCTGGTTTTTTATATCTTGCCATTGATATAGCCTATTTTACCTCTGCCACTGAGAGTCAGTGATACCGATCTTGTCCTGGATGGATAATTGTTGCCATTGAGTAGAGTGGCTGTGAGCCTCAGGTTTGGATTAGCGTTGCCATTGAGTGACTGCTGACCACCTGTTGTTGCTTCTGCCATTCTAGGGTTTTGTGATTTTTGTTCTCAGGTCTTTTAGACCCGCTCTGATACCATATTGGATTTGAGAAAGAAATGAAGAATGAATTTTTATTGATTTGTTGTGATTTTACAGTCTATACTCAAGACCTATTATAGGCTGAGAACGATTATAGTCGTTAGCTATTTTTCTAAATTACAACATTCTAGATTTGCCTAATCTCAGGAAATTATGCTAGGTGCCAAATTAAGCATGACAGCTAATTCTTGATGCTAACCTAATTTTCTTCCTAAAAGGATCAATGATGATTTTCTGAGACTTAAACTCTATTTCTCAACACATAATACGGAGTTACATGTGTATTGCAGAGTACCATAGCCTCACTTGTAATAGTATATTTAATAAAGTTGAGAAACAATGAGTCGTGGAGAAAAATCCCAACTTCTGAACTTATGTACTAGATACTCGTAAACCCGACATTTTTATTAACATCCAAAGTTAATTACATATTAATAAATATACTCATAATGCGCTGGTTTTTTCAAAAATGTCCAAACCGGTCATTTTGTGGCCGGTTTCCTCTCCCTCAGAAACCGGCCACAAAATGGCCGGATTTTTTTTTTTTTTTTAGAGACACTATGAAGAGAAAGATAATGAAATCTAACACTGAAAATTCGAATTTTTTGTTTAAATTATTTGTTAGATTACTTCTTTTGATTTATAATTAGCCTAAGGTCTCCATCATCACGTCTGAGGAAAACCGTTGATGATCAGTATTTACGCTTCATCTTAATGATGTCGTCACTCCAAAACTATAAGTTTTAAATTCAGTTTGCTATTTTATTTTGGATTTACGGATTCTGAATTGCTTGTGTTCTAATTGCAAAACACATTATGATTTTGTTAAATTTCTATCATTTGGTATCAGAGCCATTATAAATTCATATAAGATGCAATAATTTTTTTTTAACAAAAATGATTTTCAGTGATTTGTATTAAGCCATACATATTCAACTTATTTTTATGTATAAATACTTTCTTATAATTTTGGACGAATTTTTTTTTAAGAAGAATTTATATTTCCTGATTATGTATGTACAAAGATGTTGTTCAATGTATTATTATTGGAGGTTCAATGTATTATTATTGGAGATGCAATGTTGGAGGCATTTAGTAGCCAAAAGGCATCATGTCATGAATCACATGGACACTCTTTTTTGCATATATTGGATCCTATACAACTTTGTTTGGATGAATTTTTGGTCCAAGTTGCATCATGACCAAGACTTTTGGCAACATAAGCCCAAAAGTGAAAACATGTACGAAATTGGGACCAAAACTTGATCACATGATTATTAAGTGGTAAAGACATAATTTTGATGCAAACATTGTATTGGATCTTATTGAATGCTATATGTTATATTGATCACATGGGTTGCATATTTCATTTTTGGAAAGTACTAAGTAGAAGTCCAAGGTCTATATATATTGTATTTGTAATTTGTTAGCATTTAGTCATTTATGTATGATTTTATATGAATTCATATACAATGATCGGCCCAACAGAAGTTTATTGTATATTTTTCATATAAATAATTTAAACCATATAACGTTATTTTTAATAATTGATTGTTATCAATTTTTTCCAACTTTAAATTGTAATTGCCACTTTATTAAAAGAATTTCTATGAAGATAAAAGAGAAACAAAAAATAGTTTCTATTTATACATCACTATAGAGACACAGTAAATTACCGGAATTTACCGTATTTTAGCGTAATTTAATGTAATATAGTGTAATTCAACATAATTTCAAGTAATATAGTGTATTTTAGTATAAATATGCTAATTATAAATCAAAAGAAGTAATCTAACAAATAATTTAAACAAATAATTCTAATTTTCAGTGTTAGATTTCATTATCTTGCTCTTCATTGTGTCTCTAAAAAGAAAAAAGAAAAAAGAAAAAAGAAAATCGGCTATTTTGTGGACGGTTTCTGGGGGAGAGGAAACCGGCCACAAAATGACCAATTTGGACATTTTTGAAAAACCCACCACATTCCTGGTATATTTATTAATTTGTAATTAACTTTGAATATTAATAAAAGAGGGATGCTTCGATGCACCTAAGGATCTATTTGTAAAATGAACATATTTTTATTTTCAAAGTTCAAACAGTCGATCCGACCGTTCAACATTATCTCCATATTAAAATGTACTTGGAGGTCAAATTTTACATTTTTTTGAATTGTTTTACTATTTATTAAGTATTTCACAAAACTAGTCAAATTCAGACCATTGAATTTTGTACCCATCTTAATAAATAGTAAAAAGATTCAAAAAAATATAAAATTTGACCTCCAAGTACATTTTAATATGGAGATAATGTTGAACGGTCGGATCGACTGTTTGAACTTTGAAAATGAAAATATGTTCATTTTACAAATAGGTCCTTAGATGCATAGAAGAATTTGCCTTAATAAAAATGTCGGCTCGTAAACCCCATCTCATAATTATCCCACCAACTTATGTATACAATCGGTACAAAATCAACCATCTTGGCATCTTCTGAATTAAGAAGTACCTACCCCTAAATCAAAAAGCTGATCCACTAATAATAATACCCTAGTGGACCAGCATTTTTAAGATACAACATTTGACAAACACAACAATATTTTCCGATTTTTTTTAATGTTTAACATTAAATAAAAAATAATACAAATGCCCAAGTATTATGAAGAATTTTAAAAATGTCTAGACTGTCGAAAATTTAGACGGTCGAGAAAATAATTGGGCCGCTGAAAGGCCGAATAAAATAATTTTTTTTGTGATTTATGTTAGTCCCTAAGGCACATAGAAGTGGTGAATATGAGGCATTTTAAAATTTTAACTCTAAGTATATATATTTAACGCGTGCGTAAGTTGTTCTTAGCGGAAACAAGAAAACTTAAACTAAGTGTACGTAAAGTAAATAGAAGAGTTAAGAGACACTTGACACGAGAGTTATTTACGGAGTTCGGCACTAACGCCTACCTTTTCAGGGTTTCACGACCTTCTTGATGGCGCGTTTTTCTTTACCCAATGAGAAATGAGTACAAGGTGGAACCGGTGAGCCCTTACAAACCTTGGAAAGTCACACGGCCCGACCACAAAATTGGCTCTTGAGCACTAAAGGCTCTAGTGTTTGAAACAAACAAGCGATCTCACACAAATCACTCTAATTCTTACACAAGATTGTGTTTGGTGGAGTATGCTTGAGATTGATGTAAGAATATTGAAGTTTGATGCGCAAGCAACAATGAAGAATTTTAGATATGAAAAGAATACAAAATATTGCAATTGGGGCGGGCTAGATTGTTATCTCAAATCTAGATTTTGCTTCTATTTATATAGAGAGAAACAAAACTTGGTAATTGGCGTCAACTGTTGCAACGGTTAGCCCCAATTAATAGGTTTGGCTGTGCTGAAAACCTAATGCTTGTTGAGCGTTACAACGGAACTCTTTGGAAGTTTTTGGGGTCCGAATTGATTTATTCCGTTGCAACGTTTGATTAAACGTTGTGACGGAATAAATTGGGATATGAATTGTTCCGTTGCAACGCTTTCTTAACTGTTGTAACGGTTTATGTAAATTATCTCAATCTCAAGCATATTTTACCAATTTTACAGATTTCTAATTAATACTAATCTTGAGTTAAGTCTTCTTAGTCCATTCCTTGACATCCTTGATATGTGTAGCATTTGTACATGCATCATTGATGTTTATTGAAACTTTATATCTTTATGAATCTGCATAATATCTCAAGACAAGAAACTGTAAAATTCAATAAACATATGTTTTGCAAATCTAGTCAAACAGACTAAGTAGATTCTTGCATAGTCCAACAATTTCTTCGATTTTTGTGAGAAACTGTTTTTCATATTTATTAGAAATTTTTATGATTTTTTATTTTTTCTATTAAATTATTAGAAATATTAGAAATATTTTTATATTTTTTTGAATTTAGATGGAATACTATATAATTTAATTTATTAGAAAGGCTGCAACAAATAACCCGGATCAATATTTTTCAGGTTGGATTTTTTGCAGTTGTAAGAAAAATTAAAATATTTCTTTGTGTGTTCTGGAAAAAAAATAAAAATATTTTAAATCTGAGTTATTGATCCCGGTTCAGAAGTCACTTCTAGGTAAATACAAAAAATATTGTCATCCTTCTATTTTTTTAAAAACAGACGAAATGATTTTTTTTTTCAAAATGGATACAATAACTTAGAATTTAATGTATAGAAGGACCACAATATTTTCTTTATTTACTCAGAAGTGACTTTTGAACCCGGATCAATAACTCAGATTAAAAATATTTTTATTTTTTTTCCAATAATACACAAAGAAATATTTTAATTTTTCTTACAGCCGTAAACAATCTGGCCTGAAAAATGTTGATCTGGATTATTTGTTACAGTCTTTCTAATAAATCAAATTATATAGTATTCCATCTATTTTTGAAAAATATATAAAATATTTTTAATATTTCAATAAAAAATAAATAAATCATAACATTTTCTAATTAAATAGAAAAACTATAAATCTATAACATTTTCTGATGAAACCGTGTAAATCACAAAAAAAATTATGTTATTCAGCTACCGAAAATCTCAGCGGTCCAATTCTTTTCTCGGCCGCTGAAATTTTTGACGGTGTAGACATTTTTAAAATTCTTCAGAATACTTGAACATTTATATTATTTTTTATTTAATGTTAGATATTAATAAAAAAATCGGAATATTTTTGCAAGCATCAAATATGTCATAGCCTCTATATTTTGAAAATGGAACTTACAATGATAAGACCAGCTTTTGATTAGAACACGTGAAATTAATGTATAATTTGAGTCAATAGTATCTACACAAAATTAACATAAAAAAAAAAACATGATTTGTTCAAACGTAATTTCATTTAAAAGTATATTTTATTGGTAAAATTAACACGTGGAAGGAATGTATGAATCGCTATTTATCATAATAAAAACTTTCTTATACACATAAGAATTCGTTGTTAGCCATAAATTCTTTGCTTCTTTATAGCTATCAACTTGTTGACTTAGATTGTAAAATATCATTAATTTACTCTTTTAACATTTTTTTCGTTTTCTTTATTTGCCTCAAACTCTCTTCAAAATCCTATAAACAAAGTGAGATATCCCAGTCCACGGAAACACAATATCTATTGGATCTTAGATACCTGAGTCGACGGAGCTATTAAGATAGAATGGGTCCATTGATTCTTATTTTATTTCAAAAAAATTATATTTATACACGATTTTTTATATAGTTTAGAGTAAAATATTACGGATAATATAAATTGATCTCTATTTGTACCATGAATATTTTATATGATTGACTTCTATTCACATTTGACTCTCATAGTCAGAAATTCTAACTCCGCCCCTGCTCGGACTTATAAAATCCAGAGACAGAATTAGAAAAACTAGATCGGATGGCTGAAATGTTAAATACAAAAAATATATAACATGTGCTAGTTGAATTTTGAACTTAAATCTCCACAGCCACAGTATGAAATTAAGTTACAAATACACATTTGATATTTCATAATGGCGTTGAACTATATAACATTTAATAAAATTAATTAAATTTTAATATACATAATTAATAATTTTAAAACTACAGAAATATCTAAGCACCCTTGGTTTGATTTAAGATCCGCTCTTGATGAAATGTTCACTGATTGAGATAGATTTAACCTAGAGTTACTTGAGGGATTGTTCTCTATCAAGAAGTCTAGAGGCAAAGTCAATATCTTAACTAAATTGTATAATAATATATAAACATGAGCAAAGCCAAAAAATTTATATCAGGATGTTGAATAAATAAGTATGAGGTAATTTCATTTTACGAAAAAGCCAAAAAAATTGGTTCAATCTCCATGGTGGTTGAATTTTGGCTGTCCAATAGGACAATGGGGAATAAGGACGCATGTGTCCGGTGGGATGTGACGTGGGCGGCTGGTGTGTGGGCACTGTGGAGGGAGAGGAATAGGCGAACGTTTGCGGGAGATGAAAAGAGTGCTTCTCGGTTGAAGGATGACACCAAAATACAGATACAATAATGGATCGCGGTCATCTGAGCGAGAGCGGGGACCGGATCTCAACTGTGACTCCCTGTTTTGTATATTTTGTGATTGTTAGATTAAAGCACCTTATGTTATTATTTTTTTTCTTTTTTTGGCCGGTGGTGGTGTAAATAACTGTGTACTTTACTTTCTTATTTTAATAAAATAGTCGGTAAGCGGTTTGCTAACTAACCTTTAAAAAAAGAAAAGGCAAATAATATTAATTTTTGCAAAAAAAATGGAAATTGTAATGAATAAAAATGAAACTAATTTAATATAAGGGACTTGACCTCCTTGCCCTCTACATCCCTCTGCGGTTATTTTTTTTTTCCTATTTCGAGAGTTAGAACCTTAGAGCATCTCCATCATAGAAATTACTTAACAATTAATTACAGTTATTTAGGAGATAATAGAAATTGTTAGAAATATTTTCTTAACCGCTTCATTTCTGAAATTCCTTTTAATTTCTTTTGAGCACCATATTAACATCAATATTATTTCTTCTGAGTGCGATAGAGATTTCAACGAATAAAAATTAAAAATTGTGCCATGCTGACAGTTAGAAATTGATTTCTTAATAAAAAAACTTTATACATTGTAAAATTAAATTAGAAATTTTCACATCATATTAAAAGTTCCATATAATTTCTTAGATGGAGATGCTTATACTAAATTCTCTCGTATACTAATCTAAAAAAAAAGCTAACTTAACAAAAATATAATCAAAATAAAAATATATTGTACTAAACAATTGTTGCCCATAACATGCTTGTATTTTAGGCTTTTAGGTAACAACAATGAATATGTTCGACTAATATGTTTGCTAACATGTGGGTACATCAGCAAATAAACTAGTGTTCTAAAATCTTAAGAAAATAATTTGGTCCGAACACGTTAGCGTCACATGGCGTCAGAGGCCAAGTTTTATGGAAAGACTTTATGGAAATGTTTTGCGTCACAATCTACACCGTCGGCATCCTAATCCACATCCCACGGCTTTGGTCATTTTCAATTTCATGACGCCCTGTCCATTATTGGAAGCTAAAACAAAACAAAACAAAGGAAAGACGATCCAAATTGAAAATAAAAAAAAGACATGCATACGCTCTAGTACACTGTGCTGTGGTCGCTGTTCTCCCATCTCCGATCATGGCTTTGATCTCACCAACGCCTTCTCCGTCTAGCCTCGCGCTTTCGCTCTCTTGCACCGCAGGATTTCGGGCCACCGAGTGCCCTCCTTTTCTCCGGTATTGTCTCCTTCCACCATCACCTCTGCTCAAATTAAGTAATTCAGTTATTTTTCAGATTTCTTTATTTTTAGGTAAAAAATTGAGTCACAGCCTAAATTCTCTATGCGGATTATGTAGTAAAAAATTGCGTCACAGCCTAAATTCTCAGATCAGTGAGTTGCCTAGTCAGCTGAGATAATTTCCTTTGAAGCACAGTTCAGACAACCTTATCTTGAATGTTTGATCTAGATTTGATAATCAAGATCTTTGCGAAAGAATCTATTCAAAATTGTCTCTAGCGCTAGTCCCTGGTAGTGCATAAGATTTTTCATTACCAGCAGGTCTAATATTCAAAGGGATTGGAACTGGAGAGGGAATGGGAAGAAGAGTCGCCATGGCTTTCCATCCATGGCTTCCCAATATCTTAACTTTGAGACAATACCTCCGTGCTCTTCAAATGCCTTCCTAGAGGTCTCTTTACCGATGAAAACAAATTCTTTCCTTTATCCTTTGTTGTATTCTCTTGTTTAAGATTTTGTCTTTGTTGGCCTAATGATTCACCTCCATCTTCTTCTTTGCTCCTCCCTTGGTGTGCATGCTTTCAGGTAGCCAAACTTGCACGAGAAAAATTGAAAGAGGAGGTTTCTCTCAGAGTAAAAGATGAAGATATCTCTATTGCTAAGGTACTTTTATCTTCTATGATATGGCCCTTACTCTTCGGGCATCTTTTATAGAAAAGAGATATCAACTCATATATGCCAATGGCATGTTGGCTTAGTTGTTGTGACGTGAGGTAACAGCCATGGACACTGTTAATGGTGCAACTTAGGTAATTAGTTACGAGGAAATTGTCAGTCACCTACCGACCATGTCCGCTAATCAAGGTGCTGAAGGAGAAAATGGACCTCAATTGTACAAAAGTTATTGTAAAGCTCTATTTCTTGGGAACAATTTGGGTCCGACAGTTCGATGGGTTCGTCATCTGTTCGATCCGCTTTATGGTCCGTGTGCACAAATATTAAAGTGGATGTGCACGGATATTGAAACAGCACGCACAGATCTTAAAGCAAATCGAACAGATGACGAACCCATCGGACCCAAATTATTCCCCTATTTCTTGGGTCAGATACTAGTTACTAGAAAGCATTCAATGACATGAAAAGAAACACATTTTGTTGGAATAGTCGTCAATGATTATATCTTGAATAAATGCACACACGATACTTGGAGTAAATGATCTGGTAAAATTTTCTTATAGGCTTTGTTATATGTTGCCATCGAAGACGAAGCTATTCTGGCTTTCAATGGAGATGAGGATGCTTGCTCTTTTACAGAGGAAAGAAGCAATCAAAGCACAGTACACTTGGATGAAGTTTGTATAGGTGGGAAGAGCATGTCTGGATGGCTGAGTGAGTTTGATGTGTTAACAAAAGAAGTTGAAGCCGAGCTGGTCCAAAGAGAGATTGGATGTCATGTGGTCCAAGTAATCGAGGCTGTAAATACAGTGCTCTTCGAATCTAGACACTTCCTGAGATCCCCCGTGCTTGTTGATTCACGCTTTTCATATTTGCATCATGTACTCAGCTCCAATTGTGGCACAGGTAACTTTCCTGTTATGTAAAATTTTATTTGTGCAACAAAATTAACCTTGCTTTTTTTTTCTCTTTTTCAATTTCCTTTTTCCTTTTAAGTCCAGGATTGAGGTTATATAAAGATTATATTGAATTAAATTATGGCCTGGTTTTTTGATAATTGAGGCACATATTTCTTAACAGCCATAATGTTGAGCGTTGTTTACATGGAGATATGTCAAAGGCTCGGTGTGAGTATAGTGGGTTCTCCATTAGGGGAAGATTTTTTGATATGGCCCCACACACAGACTCCTGAGGTATGCTGAGCTCCTCATAGATCTGTTTATAAATTGCAAATGTGAATGGTAATTGTTAACTTACAGTCTCTTTATTATTTTGATATGTCTAGGAACTTTTTAAAGTTTCATCAGGGCATAGCCTATTGGCTGTTATAAATGGGGGCTGTGTGGAAGATCCGAGATCAAGGGCTTCTGACCTAAACAGTCAATCCCTCCAAGGGCTTTATGTTGCAAACAACAGAGATATCATAGGAATTGCACTTGCTAACCTTATTGTAAGAAATATACATTTCTTAAAACTTGAACACTTTATCCTTTGACATATTTGATCCTTTCTAAAAAAAAAGAAAAATTCTTTGACATATTTGCAAACAATACTCCGCACTCCTCGGATTTGCAACCTGATTAACTCAAGTTTAGAAATATTTTGTCCTGCAAGTAAGTACCTTGGATAACCATCAGAGGAAAGTTGCGTGGAAATAACCAAACTGCCCTTGACTATTTCATGTAATCATGTTAGATTGACCAGTAACTGAAATGTTGTACTAGTCGACTAGATA
Source organism: Carex myosuroides (assembly GCA_028015225.1). Taxonomy (NCBI): domain Eukaryota; kingdom Viridiplantae; phylum Streptophyta; class Magnoliopsida; order Poales; family Cyperaceae; genus Carex; species Carex myosuroides. The sequence goes on along the minus strand of CM051489.1, from coordinate 2,264,404 downwards.
TATCTGGGTAGGAAAAGTTATGGTAGACCTGAATACCAATTGGTTGCAAAGGTTATGTATTTTTGTGGAAGATTTGCAGATTTAATAAATTTTTTGGGGTCCTTCGTTATTCTTTGCTTGCCCATTAGTCTCACCTTCTATGTTTTTTGTTTTATTTTAACTTTTACATTGCTTATATTACTTCTTATTTTGTCAGAGACTTCATTGGAAAAGAGCTTCTAAAGGGAATCATGGATTGATGCTGATATCCCCCCTGAGATCTATAAACTCAAAAGATCCATTACTGCGGCCAATGGAGCTCACGTACTTATTAGTTTCCTTTTTGGTAGAATATAATATATGTATTTGGTGTTTGTCAGTATATACATGTGTGGCTTTATGTAAACCCAGTCTATTGTGACTCTCTTATACTGGCATAAACCCTATCTTATATCGATTGCTCATTAGAGCTTAAGCCTTCCATAAGTATTGATCCGTGCATAGAGCATCAATTGAACAGTAGCTGAGGAAATGGCGTGCTTCGGTTGGCACTTAACAGGTATAATTCAGTCTAAATAAGGAATATACAAGGGCAATAGACCTGACCAATATGATCACAAAATCATGTATGGGAAAACTAGAGATGTGGTCTATTTAGTATTGGATTGGAGCAGTAGCTGAAAAGCTGCATCACATATTGTCAACTGTGTTAATTCTTCTGAGATAACATTTTCATTGTTTATATATAATTTTTTAGGTTGGCGATAATGGCAGCTGAGAGGATGCTTCTCCTTCAGCCTGATAATTGGACTCTCAGGAGAGATTATGGATTGCTTTTGTATTATGCCAGGTTATCTATCTTGATGCCCTATGTCAATAAAGGTTACAGAGTTGTATTCAAGATCTTTTAGGCTGCTTTGTTAACCATATATATCATGATTTGCTTTGTTTTCCTTTGTATAATGTCTGAAGGTATGACATTTAATTAAATGAGGATTAATTGGGGTTTATCGAGTATAATTTTGATATGAATATTGACAGGAGGTATGATGAAGCAGCACAAGAGCTGAGCATCTGTATGGCATTTGCTCCTGTAGAAGAGGTAGAGGTTATTGAGCCCTTTGTCCAGAAGCTACATCTGTTACACCAAATTTATTCCTTGGATTTGGAGCCCCGACACTTGGCTTCCAGTTGATCTCTCCGTCCCTCCCTCCACTTCATGCATAATACTATTGAAAATTCATGAGATTTTGTGTATAAGGATAGCTGTATCTAGCTAAAATCTCTCTGAGTGACCTCTAGTTGGTGACTGAGCTTATTCAATTGTTGTGTAGGTGGAAGGATAGTTGTATCTAGTTAATATTGCTCTGAGTGACCTTCGGTTCATTACTGAGCTTTTCCTATTAGTTCTTCATCTTTTTTCTTTTGACATATTTTTCGAAATTTTAAAATTGCAAATGTACATCACCGTTGTATCATGCATTTCTCTTGATTTCATAAAAACGAGAATGTTATGTTTTTCTACCGAAAGAACTGCAAGCCTTACCTTTTTGTGACTATTTTTATGAATAGTTGAGCATATTGAAAAATCCAAATTAACACCAAAAAGAGAACATAACGAGCCTTCCTATGGTGTTGTCTTTATCACAATGGTTTTGTTCGTGATTTTGATTCGAGGACATAAAGCTATTTGGGGAATATAGACCGATCTGAAAGAGCGAGATGGATCGGCAGACATCAGACCAAGTTTGTTTGAAATAAAGATATATGTTTATTGCCATTCCATTAGCACAACTAAACATCAGAATTACGCGCAGAAGTTGTAATTATACTAAGTTCAAAACAGCACTTGTAGAACTTAAATAACAAAAAAACAATTAAATTAATATTTACAAAAAGCATATCTAATGATCATATCTTATTATCAGAATTTTAAATTTTTATTATTAAGAATTGAAAATTCAAGATAAGATGAAAACATGAAGAAAAAAAAAATATTTGGACCTCATACTCTTGAGCTAGGACCAAGTCAATTTAACTATTGTCCATTCTATCACTATAATAAGTTATTTACCATATAAGTACACAAACAACTACACTACCAGATATTGAAAATACAAAGCCAACCAACTTACAAGCTCCACTACTAGAACTAAAAAATTTCTAATGGAAAAGTTCTAAAAAAAATCTGAAACCAGAAATAATGAACGCCTCTTTCACTAAAAATCATTTTGCAGCATATTCAAAAGAGCTGTCAGTAGCTGGTCCCGCTTCTCGGCCCTGGTCTCTTCCCTGACGCGTCGCTGTTCTTCCCTTTCCATCCACGCCTGTTCGAGCATCAGCCTTTCTCTCTCCAACCTCTCCATAGACTCCCTCCAACCCTGTTCAAACAATATCCTATCCCTAGCTCGCCTTTCCATTGCCTCTCTCCACTGCATCTCCATTGCCTGCTGCTGTTGTAGAAACCCTTGCAATAGCTCCTGTATGCTGTTGCTGCCACTTGACCTGCCAGAAGTAGACACACTTGCATTGGTTTTCGGCTTCCGCCTCCGGCCCGGAGTTGGTTTGGTCTCCTCATCACTCATGTCATCATCAACGTCGTCATCATCAGAGAGCTCATATGAGGACCGGTCACCGGTAGAGCGCTTGAGCTTCTTCCTTGTGGAGGGGCCGCCTCCAGGTTCAGATTCGAGGAGCTGCCGCTGCATGCTCCTTGCACGTTCAGTGAAGACCTCATGTAGCTCGTCAAAGAAGGGGCACTGTCGGCCGTTATCTTCTGACGTTTCTTTGCCCTGAAGGAGAAAAAAAAGCAACATGTAAAAATTTATGAAAATAAATACTGGGGCAGTTTATTTGTACAGCATTACGCAGGGGAAACAATTTATTCTCTTGCACAGCAATACCTAGGTCTGATACCATATCTGTTGTGCGGCACCAGGCCTATACTAGTCAATTTGCTGTTCTTGTGTGTAAGTGTGTGTGCACTGGCTCCTATTAGGTCCTAAATGGGGTTTCAAGATAGGACACCAATCAAGAAAGTAAAATAAGTATACACTGAATCGAATATAATACCAAGCAGGTCAATGCTGTTAATATGATTAAAATGGAAGGTATGACAATCCTTAGGGTACTGAAGTTTAGAAAAAAGAAAAATAATTGAGATATAACTACACATTATGCTATTTGCTCTACAATCTTGATCACATCAGTTAATGATATAATATACCAAATAGTAAAAGGTCATTAATGGATAGCTTTAATATAATACTATTTACTACGAATAAAATATCAATTTTTTCTCTGGTATATAGGATAATTTCTCCTGAGGATAGGAGCCAGATCACATGATAACTACTCAGGGGTTGTTGATAACAAATAGAATCAATTTACAGAATCTCATATTTATGTTTACTTTATTTAAGTTGATTGCTTTATCTCTTTCAATAGGCAACCACCATTTGCAAAGATTCATATGGCAAATCTTTTTTTTTTTTTTTCAGAAGAAACAAGCTATGAAATGCTTGAACAACATTTGCCACCCTTTTCACTCGCTGAAACAAGAACTGTTTGGACTTTGGACTCAAAATGAAATCAAGGGTTGGTGATAAAAAAAATTTCTCGGGGTGGTGGGGTGGTAAGGTGGCAGGATTGATAGAGTCAAACCTTTTTTTTTTTTTGAAATAGAGTAAAGGGGGTCAAGCCACCCAAGACCCTTTATTTCAACCTTTGTAACAAAGGATTTCCCCCATCTGGGTTTCGAATCCATGACCTCAGACATGTGCCTTTAAGCAAAGGCTGGTTCTCAGAGTCAAACCTTTTAAACAGACATGCCACCTATTTGTAGCTTGAGACCAAGAACAAGAAAAATCAAACAATTTGAACTTTTAACCTCTCATGAAGCCATACCATGATACCAACCAATCAAAAAGAAAATTAGAAAAAATGGTAGGAAAGAATAGGTCTTCACATCAATGTATGGTAAACTGGAGAGAGGAAACCTTGAATAATTGCCAACTACTTTTATTTTCTTTGGTGCCTGGAAACAAAGCTTTGAATTTGTTTCTTTTCTTCATAGGAATTTTTCTGAAGGAGATGCATGCCTTCATTATGCTATAACCAAGACTAATGACCTTAATTTCACAAGATTAGACCAAAAATCTAGTAATGCAGATGTAAATTACAACCTTGTGCCTCACTTCAAAGGATTTAGAAACACCAACCATTGCAATTTTTGTTAAAATCGTATAGTAACCAGCGCCTTGTGAATTGAAAATTTTCAATTTGCCAGTGAGAACGGCTACTAAATTCATTTGCACTAGTTTTCTAGACTCTTCCTGGCACCAGTTCTCAAGATGTCCCAAACATAAAGGAATTTCTTCGATAATAACGAGCAACCCCTTTCTAGAATGAACAAGCTTTTTAAATTTTTTTTATTTTTACAAAAATTATTACTATCAGCCCCCCTTAAAAATGAAATTACATAACACCTATTCATCCAGACCCCCTATCTCAATTTTCTGGTTCCGCCCCTGATAGTAACATTTCAAAAGAAAATACAGCTGCCTGAACCCTATCTGCCATAACTCCCCTGAGATATTAAAGTTATAATTTGAGGTTTGAATCGAGAGACAAGGTAATAATTTGAGGTTTGAATCCATATAGTAGTAAGTAGAGGGACTAATAACAGAACTTACAATTTGTGCTGACAAACCTGGGAAAAAAAAATCACCAGGCTTTACTTGCCCAAAATTGGAAAGATCAAAACTTTAAATATAACCAGAATCTAGAAGACAAGAACCAAAAGATTCCCTGAAAAATGTCTTATCTCGGTTATTTATCCATAATCACCATTCTAAACCCAAAATAGAAAAGAAAAAATCACCTAAAATACACGCAAGGATCCATATCCTAATTCCACTATTATAAAAATCAAACATCAATCAACTCGTTCCGCATGCACTTGTGAAGCCTCACAAGTCATAACCAAACCCTTTAAAAATAAGGAAACAGGGGCTTACCTTGTAGCGATTGACGAGGTTCTTCCACTTGCACTTGCACTGGTCGGGGGTGCGGCTGTAGCCACGCTGGCTCATCCGGGCCGCCACCTCCTCCCACAAGGTCTTGTTATTATAACCAGAAGCACCGACGCTCCTTTTGCCCCTCTCCATATCCCCTCTTATCGCTATCAGTTCTCTCGTCTCTTGCTGCCCCCACTGTGGCACCCTCCCTCCCCCTCCAAGTACCCCCGCCTCCCTCATCCCCCTCATCCCCTCTCCCGTCATCCCCTTCTTCTCCCTCTTTTTCTATCGATAGGAAATTTGAACGATGAATGCTATAGCAAGAGTTGCTTCTCTGTAAAGAAACGAAGGTGAGAGGAGCAGTCGAGGTCGGCGAATGAGGATGGAGAGGGACAGAGCAGACGGTCTGATTCAGCTCAATTTTTATTTTCTTTCCTTTCTTTCTTTCACAGTAGGCCTTGCTCTACTTTCTTTTGCCCGGCGCTAGGAGTTCCTCTAGAATGGTCTTCCTTTCACATTACATATTTTATTCGTTTATTATAACTTTTTAACATTCTATATTTCTATTTTCTATTGTATAATTAAAATGAGAGCATAAGTAAATCGTATTTTTTTTGTTTTGTTCATCTGTTGTTCATATTTAAATTCAAATATTGTACAGATTATTCTATTTACTGGTTACTATTTTAACTTATAACCTTGACGTTGTCATTGTTTTATAATTTACATTTTTTTTGCTACTTCGTTGAATATATATTTTGTAAATAAATTGCATGTTTAAGAAAAAAATATCCTTATGGAATATTGCAAATCTTTATTTGATCTTGTAAATTACTTTTAAATGTGATCTAGAGGAAAATAAGGAAAATAAAGCCGTTAATAAAGCAAAAGCGTGTATTCTAGAGGAATTTTACATGGAAATTGTAGATTCTTAGAATTCCTAGTGTTTTTCTTATCGTTTTTCATTTATTCACACTGGCGGTCCAGCCAGACAAGCTTGGGCCCATTTCTGCGTTCAGACATCGAAATTACTCGAATAACGTGGCTCGCCAGGTGGGCATACCAGGTTGACACGTTGCGAACCATTCCAATTTTCGTAGTTTTTCAGCAGGCAGGTGAATCATGCAGGAATATTGGAGGGTACGCTTCGAGATTCGTGTCCGATTAAAATGGATGACTCAGATCTCATTATACACGGACGGTCAGGTATTGCACTCAATCTGAGTTCGGAATCAGGAGGCGCGGGATCTTGCTGATCCGGGAGGAAAGAACGCCTGGATAAATTTGGGGAGAGCCCTTCGTTTTGGGTGTTTTTAAGTTCTTTTATTTTTTTTTAATGAGAGGGTTGCCCACATTTTTATTAATATCCAAAATTAATTACAAATTATTAATTATATCCAGGTTAGTTGGGTATTTTTAAAAATGTCCAAACCGATCAAAAAATGGGCGGCCGGAATTAAAATTAGAATCGGCTATTTTTTGGCCGGTTAGGAATACCCAATGATGGTAGGCATGCCAGCCAGTCATGGACAATATCCAATAATAGTAGTCCCGCCTCTCGGCCTCAACCTGACCTGTGCTCCCCGAGGCTAGAGTTGGTGTGCTGCTCGGCCCCAACTTGACCCCCTTCTTCGAGGCCGGAGTTGAGGCGGCGCCGCCTCTCGGCCCTAACCCGAACCCTCTTCAAGGCCGGATTTGGGATGCCGCCTCTCGGCCCCAACCGGAGTTTTCCGCATGTGTTAACTATTACATAAATATGTCTAAATTATTATAGTTGAAATTGAAACATCTGAAGTTCTGATGAATAATTTTTTTTACTATTATTGTAGTTTTAATGATCTCTATGCATAATAGTAATAATACTCCTCTAATAATATTAAATATTAATATTATTAATATTCAAATTAGATGGAAATGCTTATTTTTTGATACGGTCAATCTTGTTTTAATTGTCAAATACATGCTCAATATGCATCTTAATACTTATTTCAAGTGGAAATTAATGCTCTTTGTGAATATTTTCTTGATTATTTTTTTTATCGCATGTTCTCATGATATTTTTTAAACCATATCTTATTCAAATTAATTAGAATCGGATTGGTTTCGGTTTAGATCCGGTTCAATTTTGAATCGGGACCAGATAATCGGATACAATAGCACCACTAACAGGCTAGTTTATTTTTCCTTTTTTTTTTCTTAATTTTTATGAACATGTAAGTTGACAGAAGGAAATTTTTAAGAGCCATCAAGCTAAAAATCAGAATAATAAATAAATACCAATTGAGGTCTAAAAAAAAAAAAATCTCCGCAGGAGATGAGGCTGTAGTTATGATTGTGCGCAAAGTTTTATCAAAGACTGATAAACTCTTTTGTTAGTACGGAAAAAAGCTCCATTGAGGCTACGCCAATTAATATTCATTTTCATTTATACATTAGACTAGCTAGCTCCAGAGAATAATTAATTTGCCACAAATCTTAATCGGTTGGCCTCCATATTATTTGAAAAATAATATTTCTACAATACTTCATCATGATCATATATTTCACATAAGTTGATATGCTTATTGCACATAATAATATATAGAACTAGAATGTACAAAAAAGCATGTCCTTTGGAGGAATTATTTCAACAGGTGCTACTAATTAGTGCCATCTTCACAGCTTAGTGCAGTCACTAGGGGCAAAGTAAACCTTTCTCTTGCCCAGATCATACCCAACATGAAAATCTTGTTGTGCGATGTTTCCCACTATCTGAACTACAGAACTGTCGGCACTCGGTTCGCTACCAGACATAGCAAGGCAAACCTTTCCATTGAGCGTGACGAAAGAGTTTCTCGAACTGAGGGTGACTGTAGCGGTGCCAAATGTGTAGGTAATGTCTGGAAAAACAACGTTCCTTCCTTGAACATCACTTACATTGTAGCAAAGTTGGAGATCTGGGTCATTGACCTTTGGCAAGGGGATTACTTCTTCTAGCTGTGCCACAATTTGATCCACTGTCTCAGAATAGAGCAAAGTCAGTGTGGTACCAGAATCGATGATGATATCGTTAAAACTCGCTTCTATGTCCAGGCCACCGATCGTGAGCTTGGATAAACTAATTGTATAGTATGTATCACTTAAACCAGAGATGAGATCTGTTGATTGTGCATTTGGGTCAGAGAACAATGCATTGGATCCAAAGCTCAGCTTGCTTGACACTTTTGTTGCGGAATACGGCACCAAGCAATATGAGAACCTTTTGCCAACTGAAGAACCCAATTGGCTTACCAGAGAGATGGACCCACCACCGAGCCCAACTATACCGGCCATGTTTGGTTGGAATAATCCTTGAGATTGGTGTGCGCATCCAAACGCTATGTTACGGATGCCCACTGTCCTCCCATCCGACGTATCGAAGATGAAGGTTTCCTGGGCAAGTGTGCCAGAGGATGTTGACCCGTCACCATACTGAGCAGAGTAGTGGCACTGTTTATTTTCACAATCACTTGGAAAATCAGAACAAAAATTGCTGTTGCAACTTAAATCAAGATATGTTGAGGAAGACCTTGGATCGAACAGAGGTGCATTTTGTTTGTAACACTTCTGGCACGGCATGCAGTTGGTCCAGATCAGGTCGCTACCAGTATCGGCTACAACAACAATGCTTTTAGAAGGGGTGCCTACTTTAATTGTCATCAAATACTCAAACGGGCTTGCGGTAACATTCGAGTCATAGGAGGATGTTGTTACATTTTGTCCTGAGGCAATTGCATGTTGTAAATAATGGGCACGTGATCTGGAACGACGAATAGCAGCGTGAATCTTGTCATCAAGAGTATGGGAAGGGTTGTGCAGGGGGGATTTGATGGAGTCCCGATGGACAAGATCGACTGAGAAGCTGACATGATTTTGTAATGAAGCTCTAGAAAGAGCAAGGATCATAACAATGGTGAGAAGGAGAGGAATAAAACTAGAAACCATTGGTACCAGAATGTATGATGGATTGGTGAGATGTGCTCTATATCATACTTATGCAGATTATATAAAGGCGTTGTTTCAAGGGATGGAGGTAGACAACTAGACATGCATGAATGTATTGGTTATTCTATTTTAACCTTATATCTGATTAATTAATACTATGCAAAAAAGAATGCTGATTGCTGAGGTGCGTATCTTTCTCATAAATGGTGGATCTTTTCTTTGATTTTGTGATATGCTAGGAGATGCATTAGCTTAGAGAAAATGTCCGAAACTCCGAATAATTATATATGGCTCTTAGAATATGCATGTTCTTACCGTATATAGTTTGTTTTCTTTTGTTAAGCCTCACCATGTCGGGGTGGCGTGCAATTGAAGGATTGGAAGGGGACTAAAAAGGAAATTTTCTTCATTTCTGACCGAATACATTACAAGAAATTATCCATTTTTTTTTTTTAAATATTACATTTTCTTAGGGGTGTCAATGATACTCTTTTAACCGTTTACCCTACCCGTACCATATTCGTTAAGGCGGGTATGGATAAGGTTTTTTTTTCGTTAGCTTATCGGGTATGGGTATGGGTAAGGATTTTTTTTCGTTAGCTAAACGGATATGGGTATAGGTAAATGTTATTTTGTACCTGTTACCCTATAGGGTAATTATATAAAATAATATTATATGATAGTGTTTGAGCAATAATTAGTGATGGTAAAATTTATTTTTGTGATATTTCATATAATAATATTTTTGCAATAATTAGTGATGTATATTTACAATAATTAGTGTATGTTTTTTGCTATAAGAAAAATGTTAAACATATTACTTTTATTTGCATGTTTGTTATTTTAGTTAAATAATTGAATTTATCCGAATAGATATTTGTGTTTTCAAATTCTCTTGCTTTATAAAAAACAATTTAGTTGAAATTGATTGTACATTTTTTTTATTAGTAATGTGATTGCATATGTGTAAAATGAGGAGTTTTGATGTTCTATATGTAAAACATAATAAAATTAATTATTATATTACTATTATTATTCGTTATCCATTGATCAGAGTCAAAATAATAATAATTTACGTAGGGTTTTGGCTTAGGTTTTGCATATTTTCTCGCACTTATGTTTAATTAATTAGAGAAAAAGGCTACTGTCACCCTTCTTTATGTTTTATTGCAGAAAACAGGTTTTGGGACTATTTTACATCAAATGGAGGTAGAATCAGGTCAATCGGATCAGCGACGCTCATCGACTAAGTCCCTGTTACGGCCCGTATTGCCTAATACGGACCAGGCCTAGCACAGACCAGAAGATAGCGCTGGGAGCATTAAACCCTAACCGTCAAGGTCCTAATACGGACCGTATCACCCAATACGGTCCGTATCCGAAGGCGTCTCTTGGGGAATAACTGCCGACAGCTGTTTCCAGATCAGTTTCTTAGCCCCTACTCAACCTCTACACGTCCCTACACTCCTATATAAGGCCCCTGGGCAGAAGGATTAGTTATCTTTGTAATTAGGGTTAGATTTGATTAAAGTGAGAAGAGAGGAGTGCTTGTAACCATGCCGTTCCGCGGCTAAATTCCTTTTCTTAGGGCTAGGCAGTAAACCTTGTTACTCTTGATGTTTTGATATATATATTTCTGTTGATTATGATTTCTTGTTGTTGAAACAAAATGCTTTTGTGATTTACTATCTCTTCACCTAATTTCAATGATCTAGTTTGAGTCCGTTAGGGTAGTGACAGTACTTTAATGGTAAGAGAAACTATTTGTATGAATTAGCCTCGTTGAGCTTTATTAGGTTTATGTGAAGAAAACCTTAGCGGGGAAACCATAAACCAGACCAACAAAACGCGTACCAAATTCCATCACTTGCGTAAAGTAAATCGCAGTGATCTGTGTAGTAATTTGGGGTATTTGAGAGATCAGACATTTGCGTAAGGTAAATCGCAGTGTCCTATGTAGAATCTCGGTGAAAGATCTGTCATTCTTGCGTAACATAAATCGCAGTGACCTATGTGGTGTCTTTCATTGAACAACAACAGAAAATCAGACGCAACAGGAATATATTGTCAAGGCGGATTGAGTGGCAATGGTGTGCCGAAACCCTAGGAATTCTCATCTCTGTCTTTATTTTAATTACTTTTAATTGCTCCCTAATATACATTGATCAAAACAACATCTCTCAATTTACAGATTTCGTCTAGCCTTTCGAAAGATTGTGATTCAATAGTTCAAAGCATTGAACCAATATTCCCTGTGGATCGACCTCGAATATACTACTCGATAGGATTGTGCGCTTGCAGTCCGAACCGATAGCATTTCCGAGTTTATAAATATTAAAAGAAACATTGCTCTCTTTTGAGTGATCATCCATCCGCTACCGTTTTTCGTTACCCGATAATTTTAACGGGTATGGGTATGGGTAGGGTATAGTAAGATCAATTCTTATGGTATGTTTGGATGCACTAAGAATAGTGCTATTCTTAGAATAGCATTGCTATTCGAATAGCTTGAGCAACCAAACGTAATACTTGCGATTCGGAACAAGAAAGATAGCGTTGTTCCGCTATTCTAACAAAAAATTAAAATAGCGATTGAAGCTTTCAATATTAATACTAATCTAATATTTAAAATAATATTATATTACATTTAACATTTAAATTAATATTATATTGTATTATATATAATCTAATATTATATTATATTTAATCTAATATTTTATTTAATACTAATCTAATATTTAAAATAATATTATATTACATTTTACATTTAAATTAATATTATATTGTATTATATTTAATCTAATATTATATTATATTTAATCTAATATTTTATTTAATACTAATCTAATATTTCAAATAATATTATATTACATTTAATAATTAAATTAATATTATATTGTATTATATTTAAACTAATATTATATTATATTTAATATAATATTTTATTTAATACTAATATAATATTTAAAATAATATTATATTACATTTAACATTTAAATTAATATTATATTGTATTATATTTAATCTAATATTATATTATATTTAATCTAATATTTTATTTAATACTAATCTAATTTCAAATAATATTATATTACATTTAATAATTAAATTAATATTATATTGTATTATATTTAAACTAATATTATATTATATTTAATATTTTATTTATTTAATACTAATATAATATTTAAAATAATATTATATTACATTGAACATTTAAATTAATATTATATTGTATTATATTTAATCTAATATTATATTATATTTACTCTAATATTTGATTTAATACCAATCTAATATTTAAAATAATATTTTATTGTATTTAATAATTAAATTAATATTGTATTGTATTATATTTAATTTAATACTATATTATATTTAATCTAATATTTTATTTAATACGAATCTAATATTTAAAATAATATTATATTACATTTAATAATTAGATTAATATTAGATTGTATTATATTTAAACTAATATTATATTATATTTAATATAATATTTTATTTAATACTAATATAATATTTAAAATAATATTATATTACATTGAACATTTAAATTAATATTATATTGTATTATATTTAATCTAATATTATATTATATTTACTCTAATATTTTATTTAATACCAACCTAATATTTAAAATAATATTATATTACATTTAATAATTAAATTAATATTATATTGTACTATATTTAAACTAATATTATATTATATTTAATCTAATATTTTATTTAATACTAATGTAATATTTAAAATAATATTATATTACATTTAATATTTAAAATAATATTATATTACATTTAATATTTAAATTAATATTATATTATATTATATTTAATAATTAAATTAATATTATATTACGTATTGGATAAAAAGATTTTTATATTACGTATTAATAGAAAGATTTAATCTAACACATAAATTATTACTCTATTCATTCCCTCCAAACTCTATTCCTAATATGCAATCTAAATAACTTTTTCACTATTCCGAATAGCTTGAGTTAGCACTGTTTTTAAACAGTAGCTATTTTTATTTACTATTCTAAACAGTAGCTATTCTAGCTATTCTAGAGTGCATCCAAACGTAGCCTTAATGGGTAAGGATAGGGTATGGGTAAGATCAATTCTTAGTGAGTATGGGTATAAAAATACTTCCACTCTGTACCCATTGACACCCCTAATTTTTCTATCTTGCCTTAAAAAGTTCAAAATTATTAATCGACTCTTAAAATAGAGTGCTGATGTTCGCACTAAAAAAATTGTTATCAACACAGTACAATTAAAAAAATTAACTAATAGACAACTTTACCTCTCATCTATTTTCCCTAATTCAATTTATTTTCCTTCTTTAATTAGTAAGTTTTTAGTGAATCTTTTATAAAAAGAAAACACAAGAAAAAAAATTCAAACTTATATGTGTTTCCTGTCAGCATGTTCTCCCATAAAATTAGCAATTAGTAACCCAAATTTACCGACTATAGTAGAAATTAAAATTAATTTTCTTTTTTTTTCTTTGAAATTAAATTAAAGGAAATTTTAAACAAAATATTTTGTTATTTGATTATGAAAAAAAAAATTATTTTTTCAGAAGTCCCTATCTAGGACCAAAAACTGAAAAGGAGCCCCGGTTGCTGCTGCAACCTACCCCAGAGCTCCTCAAGATCTGGGGTATCACTTGAGAGTACGTCCGATGGACATCGGACCTACTCTAGTTCGATGGGTTTAATCACCGTCGATTTGTTTTAAGATTCGTGTGGAACGCTTTAAACTTCGTGCGTGTTTGTTTCAATTTTCGTGTGCACAAATTTTAAATTAGATCGGACGGTCATAATGCTCGTTGAACCTAAACGTAGGTCCGATGAGCATCGGACCTACTCCGTTCTCCGGGGGTATGCGTTTCTCGTTATAATGTATAGATGTCAAGACCCGTCGAGCGGTCCTTAGCCGGTCTTCTGACCCTAGTGGCCAACCTCTCATAAGGCATAAGTCACCTACTCGATTCAGGATCTGTTGCTGTATGCCTTGCAACAGAACCAGGCCAGTCGCTGCATCCTCCATACCATTTAGTGGCAGTGGCGGGGCAGGCTCTGCGGGGATTTGAGGCGGGTCCACAGGCAGAATGCCAAATGGCTTAGTTTGTTCCTTTTAGTTAAGTCAATCTCTTGTTCTTAAAAAACTTTAATATATTATTAGTGCATTCTTGATGCTTGTAATTGTAGGTCACCATATATAATGAACTGGTAAATAAAAAGCGTGTTTGTCATGATATAAAAAGGAATCTTCATATACTTTATATTTCCAATAAAATAACGAAAAAAAAATACTACTTGCTTCTCATATGGACTTAGATGGCTACAAAAACATTTATGTCCCATTTAAAAAAATAACTCAATCGCATTAATTGTACAAGATATTTGTATCCTATTATCTGATTGTCACTTAAGAAAATTAATATTGCAAAATCATTAAGGAAAGATGATCAAATATTTAAGAGGAAATTGAAGGGTAAATTTGTTTATCAAGTTAAAAATTTAAATATTTTTTTGTCATAAATAAATTTCGTTGTGCGAATAACAGTCCCCCCTCAAATATACTTGACTTAAATATGGACATGATTCTAGATATAAATTAAAATTTCTCAATCCATCCAAGACCCGATGCTATAGTGGGTGTGATGTAGTTTAGATCCTTGAATTGTCTACCCGATCTGATCTTAACCTCTCCAGATATTGATACAATTATTATGGAGTCCGTTTAAACCAACTTCAAAACTTATTAAATAGATTTTAAACGACAAATTCAAACCGTTCAACTAATGTACTTTATAACGCTGTATTCCAATAAACAAAAGATGTCGAGCGAAAAGGATATCTCCCACACTTGAAACAAGTACACCCAATGCATGAATCCAGATTACAGTCGATAAAACAACACACTTTTATTCTAAGCAGAAGAACAAGGAGAATCTTACTGACCCGCACTGGCTTCTGTGGTGAACTCCTCTCCCTTCATAATTCCTCTTGGTGTCCCCAGGTTGTGCTCCTGTGTCTTGAGGAAGGAAGAGACTGAAGGGACATTGAATTGTTACATTTAAAATTTGGGATGAATGAGGCTCGACAAATTTCTTGAAGAATTTACCCCATTCTCCTTCAATAACTTAATTCACCTTCAAAAGATTTTAAATTATTCAAGCAAAGTTTAGAAGTGCTCTCTCCAAGACTCATTATTTCACTTCCTTCAAAGCATATACAGTAAGTGGTCTAGTTGCCATTTACCCAAGGTCCACCTACAGTAACTAGCGTATGTTCAGTTGAGGATCACAGAAAAAAAAATTACTATAATATAAAATTACAAGCCCAATGACCAACCCTATTAACAACACCTCTTTAGTCAGAGGTCCTCTAAAAAAGCAGCAAGAATCAGAAGGAATTTAGAAGTACTAATCAAAAATTGGATGATGGAAAAGCACCCTAGATGATATCCGTGTTGATTCTAAGTTGCCCTGGATCAATGAATGCTGTTTTCCCTCAAGGAAACACCGAAAAATAGTTCCTTCAATGAAACAAGAGCTGAACTCTTTCCATGCGCAATTGTATCTCTCCAAAGCATTAACCCTGGTCAAACAATGAGGTGATAGATAAGTATTTTAGTCAGCAAATAGCTGCAGTTTCAGCATGTTGTAATATTTCAAGGCCTCAACCAAGCCTGCTTTACAAACAACACAGAAAGATCCAAAAAACTGAAGTCAACCTAACCAAACAATTACAAAACCTCTCGAGTACTATTCAAGGAAACAAAATCTGGTCTGACTGGGAAAAACTGCCAACACAACCCAACTTCTCTCAAAATTCAACCCTCCAAAAACCCAGCCCAACCAAAATCAACTCAAAGAGTAGCCTGAGGTGATTTGAACCCAACCAGACCAGAAACTAAACCGACCCTGCCCTTGAATCCAATTCGTTCAACACTAAACTCCACCTCGTTCAACTTGAACCGACAATCTAACACGACAAACCCTAGGTCCGCAATGCCCTCAACCCAAGAACAATCAGCTCAGAATAACCTAAGATCTAAGAAAACTTGAAGCCGAAATGACCTCTACAAGAAAACAATCCAACTACACCTCGAAACCCAAACACAACCTGATCTGACCAATTGCCCCTGCTAGTACTATATATTCACTGTTATGGTATTTGTCATCTTGACATTTGAGCCTAATCAGTGCAAGGGCCTAGATCTATATACCGACCTTGATTCTAATCAACGAGAGATTCCTAATCAATAGTCCCATATTCCAATTATAAGGAAAAAAGAAAAAGAAGCGAACCTATCCAAAGAAGCAACCCGAATGTTGTTGCAAAGAAAAATTCCTTGCTAATACTCTGAAAGCTGAAATCGGGGACAAAAAAAAGACTTCTAACAATAGCCATCACTTTTCAGTAATCATATATATTGAGATAATTTTAAAGTTAATATTTACCAGTGCATGCAGGCCAGATTACCCCAACCCTGTAGAATCGTCGCCCAAGCTGAACCAGTAAACCTGAAATAGCAATAGATAAATTCATAACCCTGAGGGAGGGAGGGAGGGGGAGAGCCAGAGAGAGAGAGCAGTACTTAAATTATACAGAGAAGTAAGAAGAGAGTTTAATTACCACATGAGGTCTCGAATAAACAAAGCACGGGGAAGCATGAGACCATTTCCGAGCATAGCAAGAAGCATTGTCAAAGCTGACAAGCCTTTTATGTTGCTTGGGTTAAGATAATTCGTCCACTTCACCATAATAAATAATATGCATCAAAACACTATTAACAGTGCATAGTGTACGAGATCATACTAACTGACATTATAAAAAATCCTTCTTCTTTGATTATTTTTATCCTTCTCTTTGTAGAATTTGAAAAGGTTCTAAAGAAAGCCATATGATAGTTAAGACTAAGCTGGATTGTAGTGTACCAGTCGGGGCTGGCACTAGGCAACACTGTTACGGACAGCAGGTAGGCTTGTAGTCCCATTGGTACCATATAGTTGTTACAACGACGAGCATGCAACAGACTACTGGTGGAAGCTGACAGCCAGGTTGTTAGAAATTACCATAACACTTGCACGACACCAACAAGGAACAGTACAAGTTGGGCCTCAAATGTGGCATTGTGGTGGTCACTAAATTAACTCATTGTGAACTCCATAATATGCATACCATTTGTGCAACTGGCATCCACATGAAGAGAAGTGTTGCTGTCCAGCCAGACAGGGAACCAACAAAGTGGGCCCCCTCTGCAGAGAGCTTTCCCAACCTTGCCTGCATAAATGGTACAATTCAGTAAGGTTCCACATCATTAAATAAATAGATGAACGGAGCCAAGCATGAAAGTAGAAACATACTGCAACAACAGCCAAGACAGCTATGGCACAGGAAATTATCCCCGGCAAGATGCTATTCGGTAAGAATGGGACAAATGTTGACCACATCACCTACAAGAAAACCCAACAACAAGCATTTAAAAACCATTTCTCAACTATTAATCTTTCAGGCATATAATAGAAGTTACCTGAGGAAGAACAGATAGACCTCCAACAGTAGTGAAATCCTCCCAAAGCAACCACACCCGCTCATTCAACCAACCAAAGTAATTGAGAAAATTAAGCACTAAGCCTATGCCAACAACTGCTGATGTGGCAGCAAATTGGGGCAGTGGCATGGACTCTACTATTGCAAGCTGTGCAATTACTACATATGTGGACAGCACTCCTAGTGTCTGAACCAGAACTGCCTCTGTCTCTTTCTTCTTTGCAAAGTATGAGAGAAGAGACAGGTTTCCTAATAATCCTGTAAGCATCCCCTGTCATTTTTTTTTAATTCAAAGAATCAAATCATGTGGGAAATCCTAATAGAAGAAATAGTATAGAAAAACGGTAGTGAAAATTGAAGGTACTTAAAAAATACTGACAAGCCATGGGATAGCAAAAAGAGCAGCCTTGTTGCCGGCTAAAAGGTTTCGGGCATTGAGTACAATCTGAGGTAGCTGAAGGAGAAGAAATGGCACATTAGCTGCCCCGGCCAGCTTTGCAGTCAATGAATCCCATTCTTTGAACTTCGCATGCCAATTACATATTGTGTTAATATAATGTGATCATAACAAACTATTAGATAAATTTATCCTATACAGTTTTGCAATGAAGTACCTCGGCTGTGGAGACGGGAGAGGTCGATTCAGAGGCTGAAAGAGGTTGAACGCGGCGTTGGCGGAGGAGGAGAGGAGAAGGCGAGAGGGAGAACTTCGAAGAAGAGGAGAGGAGACGAGGTTTTAGAGCAGGGAGAGGAGGGGAGGAGAGAAGAGAACGAGAAAAACAAAGGTGAGTAGGCGGTGGTGAGTGAAGCTGCCGGATTTTGATCGGAGGTGGTGCCGACGAGGCGACAAGCGCCATTTGGAGGTCAAGGGTCATGTGCTGGGTGTGTGTGACAGAGAGAGAGAGAGGAGGTGGAGAAGGTTCCAAAATAGAGAACGCGCGTATCACGTGACGGGTAAGAGAGACGGAGGATTTAAATCGTTCGATCTTGGGCTTTTCTCGAAAGTTGTGACTCGTGAGGATCTGCGGCTCTGGATTCCGGACCAAATTTGGAACGATACATAGATAAACATCTCCAGCTGGAGAACAGTTTGGGTCTAATGGGTTTAGGGACCGTCCAATTAACTTTAAGAGTCGTGCGCACGAATTTAAAGCAGACGCGAAAGTTTTGAGCGCGCATCTTAAAAAAGATCGGACGGTCATCGGATCCGCGAACTCACTTTGAATCCGATGGGCATCGGACCCAAATTGGTTCTTCCAGCAGCTGGTTCCGAGTTCGCTAGAGCCCAGACAAATATGAAGCCATTGGATTGGAGAACTTTCTGCCGGTGTCTACTGCGGTACGGTGGCATTGGACCTACCAAATGGTCTCACAATTCGGAGCAGCAAAATTTGGATCTCACAACTTTAAATTGTAAACATTTGAAAATCCTTTCCAATGGGACTTGTAATGAAAGAAAGGTTCTTGCAATATAACAATCCAAAAGTATTGACTTGTTCTAGGTATTCGGAGTTGGAGAAGTGCAATAAAATTATGTTAAATTATGTATCCGTATGATAAATTATGTATCCGTGTGAAAATAATTAAAACGTTCATTTTTAACTGTTAGAAAGTATGGTAATGTTTGACTGTGAATAAATTTAATAAGAATTAAATTATTTATTCGAGTAGAATTAGGGTGTTTTTAAGCTCACTAGACCTCTTTGTGAGCTTAACTCAAGAACCCATCATGTTTCAAGCGACGCATCTAAACCGTTGAAACCGATCTACTTCACGAGTGATGAGTTTACATGTTAAGTTTTTAAATTTTCAAACTAATTTAATATAAAGTCAAGCGGTCAAAAAATAATGAAAAATGAACATATTAAAATTAACTTATAAACCATCTTTTTTTTACCGCTTGACTTATACTAAATTAGTTCAAAAATTTATAAATTTGACATGTAAATGCATCACTTGTGAAGTAAATTAGTTTCAACGATTTGGATGCATCGTTTGAAGCCAATTCAATAGGTTTTTGAATTAAGCTCACAAAGGAACTTGGTGAGCTTAAGAACACCCTAGTTCTACTATATTTATTCTATTACATTTTACATCTAACTTGATAGTTTAAGTTGTGGCTTAAATTAACATGCATAAAGCAGTAAAATGTTGAAAAATAAATTTATGTTTATGACAAAAAGTCCAGGTAATATATATATATACATGTAACGTGTCTGCTCAATTCACAATAAATTAATATTCTAATTAGAATGCTTCGTTTTTTTTTATACTTTTAGTGCCTAATTTCTTCGAATGAATCAGAGCCGTCCGTTTTTATTAAGTAAATTCTAAATATAAATATAAATGTCATGTATATGATATAAAGAGTCTGGCTAGTATGACATTAGTGTCATTTCAGCCTATATAACACCAACTCCAAAATCTATCGAATTGACTTCAAATGGTGAATCCAAACCGTTCAAACCGATCTATTTCAATAGTTGTGCTTTTTCATGCAAAATTTATAATTTTTCGAATTTATTTAATATCAATTCAAGCAATCTAATGTGTGAGTTTTTAAGTTAATTTTAATGCATTTATTTTTCAACATTTTTTACCACTTGATTTGATACTAAAGTAACTAGAAAATATAATTTTTTGCATGTAAACGCATCACTAATAAAGTAAATTAGTTTGAACGGTTTAAATTAGTCATTTGAAGTCTATCCAATCAATTTTATAGTTAGTGTCATATAACACCAATGTCATACTAGCCGGACTCTGATATAAACATAACACACGTATTCACTCATATGACAAAATATTACCTCTTGTGCAAATGTTATTGAAAATTGAACTTTTATAAATTAACATTGGTCAAATATGAAATGGATTTAATGAATCACCACACCATAAATAGTTATATTGACTATTCAGTTGTAAGAAATTGCAGTTACATCCTATCAACTGGCTGCACTATCCCCGTCCATTCATTGATTGCTTCCATCTCCCACTCTCCTCGGTCTCAATCTCAAGTCTGCACTGCGCATTTCAGCGTTGAGCTGTTGAGTGAGCCTCTTTTCCGGTCTTCCTCCCAAAATCATGTTATCTCTCAAGCAACAGCCACCCTTCCCCTCTCTCTTCTTCTCTCAAAAGCCCCAGATCCCAAGGCATATCCATATCCAAACCCCGATTTCCACCACACATGCCCTGCCATCTCTCAACCATTCCTACATCCCCACCCCACTGCTCCCCCGCAACTACCGAAACACCATCACCCTCCAACCCGCTGCGTCATCTAGTTCTTCCGCAAGCCCCGACTCTGATTCCGATAAAAGTAAAACCCCAGACAAGACGATCAAGCTAGCTCTGGTGTTTGTTTTCTGGTACGCGCAAAACGTAATATTCAACATATACAACAAGAAGGTACTGAATGTATTCCCTTATCCATGGCTCCTTGCCTCATTCCAGCTCCTTGCTGGCTCTCTCTGGATGCTCTCTCTATGGTCCCTTCGATTACAGCCTATGCCCCGCCTCTCTGGTCGATTCATAGCAGCACTTCTCGGCCCCGCATTGTTCCACACCGTCGGCCATATCTCTGCCTGTGTGTCTTTCTCTCGTGTTGCGGTGTCATTCACGCATGTCATCAAGTCGGCTGAGCCAGTTTTTTCAGTGGTGCTCTCAGCTGTAATCCTGCGCAAGTTCTATCCTGTACAGGTCTGGCTCTCAATTGTGCCGATAGTTGCTGGTTGTTCTCTGGCAGTACTTACTGAGCCAACATTTGATACAACTGGTCTTTCTGGCGCATTAATCAGCAACCTGGGCTTTGTCCTGCGCAACATATATTCTAAGCAGAGTCTATCTGATTTCTCTGAAATAGACGGCCTGAATTTATACGGATGCATCTCAATACTGTCTCTTCTGTACCTGTTCCCAGTAGCTATTTTTGTGGAGGGGTCAAAGTGGGCTGCCGGGTTCCGCCATGCGCTCACTATTGCGCCCTCGCCAAATATATTCTATTTGTGGGTGCTCATATCAGGTTTGTTTTATCATCTCTACAATCAGTCGTCATACCAGGCACTTGATGACATTAGCCCATTAACCTTCTCGGTTGGGAATACCATGAAGCGAGTTGTGGTGATAGTCGCATCAATAATTGTGTTCAGAAATCCTGTATCACCACTGAATGCACTAGGATCAGCAATTGCAATACTGGGGACATTTCTTTACTCCCAGGCTACAGCAAGCCCAAAGAAAGATGTGGATGCAAAGGCATGATTGTAATTTACTAGAATTTGTAGTAATATTAGTGAATGCTTTTGTTTGTATTTCTCAATGTGTTTATGATTTGACCTCTTATGATGCTATCATGGGAATTGAAGAGATTAAGTTGTATTTTTTAATTTCTCATTTCAACCTTAGATGCTTCTCTTAGTTCTCTAGTTGATTGAAGAAAGATT
This sequence comes from Carex myosuroides, assembly GCA_028015225.1. Lineage (NCBI taxonomy): Eukaryota > Viridiplantae > Streptophyta > Magnoliopsida > Poales > Cyperaceae > Carex > Carex myosuroides. Next base: position 2,242,424 of record CM051489.1, on the reverse strand, counting down.
CAACTGTGCATCTCGCATGTCAGAAGGAAATTAGGATCTGGAGGAGGAAGGATTGAATATAAATTGGATGCACGGCCTTATTATACAGTATTTCATCATGACAAATTGATGATCAAGTTCTTATTCCCAACATTAACTCGAGTCCGGATTATCAAATTTGAGTTATTCTGACCATATGATCAGAACCGAATGCACGGGATCCTTTTAATATTCATACCAAAATAGATCGAACGGTCCAGATCTAAACTCAAAATTTGAGCTACCTTAGGTAACATGAATTCACATTAACTCGGACTTGAGGAAGATTAAAGATTCAACAGTGAGAGTGACAATAAATTATAAACTTAGGGGGAATTTCACGTATACCCCTCAAAAACTTCAAAATTACGTATTTCCCCCTCTAAATTTTAAAATTACGTATTTCCCCTTCTAAACTTCAAACACTCACAAATTTACCCATTTCATTGTCTTTTATATTAAAACTCATTCTAAATTTATAAAATACCCATTTTACCCTTTATTAAAAGCATAAAACGCCCGTCGGACTTAAATTTGAATCTGAAGGGTTCCTCTACCGTCCGATTTGTGCGCACTGCATTAAAATCTGTGTGTGTCGCTTCAATATATGTGTGTGTTCGTTATAAGATTTGTGTTGATCTAGCATGCACGAATCTTAAAGCAATTCCGATCTGCGTGCATAGCATTAAAATCTGTGCACGTCGCTTCAATATCAGTGCGTATTCGCTTCAAGATTCATGCTGATCTAGCACGCGCATATCTTGAAGCAGTTCGGATGGTAGAGAAACCCTTCAGATTCAAATTTTGAGTATGACGAGCGTTTTATGCTTTTAATAAAAGATAAAATGAGTATTTTATAAATTTAGAATGAGTTTTAATATAAAAGACAATAAAATGGGTAAATTTGTGAGTTTATGAAGTTTAGAGGGGGACATACGTAATTTCAAAGTATAGAGGGGAGAATACGTAATTTTGAAGTTTGTGAGGGATATACGTGAAATTCCCCCATAAACTTGTAACCAGTTCTGATGTTCTACAGCTAATTCAAAAACATTTTTTGACAAGGGGAAAAGGCGGAAATTTGAGCTGTTTGTGTATGGGCCTAAATTGGAGTTGATAGACAACAGCTGTGGAATTCACATCCTCCCAGGTACCTGACTCGAGCAAATTACAGCTGGCCGGCCCAGATAACATGGCACGATCTCAAAACAGACCCCTACAGTGCCAATGGGCACCGGATTGAGTTTGGCCCAGATAGAATTAATCTGGGCCGGCCAGCTGTAATTTGCTTGAGTCAGGTACCTGGGAGGATACTTGTCCACAGCTGTGAGGGTATGAGCTGTTACTGTATACTGTGTAGGGACCAAGATTGGTGTTTGGAATCTGATCAACTTCTTAAAGCCACTTGTAAAATTTGTGATTGGGCTTATAGGCTCTGAGCTGAAGAAGTGAAAGAACTTTTGGCCCACAGTCGCTGAATTTTTAAGTTTTTGATATACTTTGAATTTTATATTAAATTGTATCTTTTTTTGATAAATTTAATGTATATATTGTATAAAACATACGTGTAATGTTAAATTTAAATAAACTTATTTTTAATTATTATTAAGATTATTAAGATAAATAATTATCAAGTGATCCTCATCTTTAATTAAATGACTAGCTCTTTTATTCGAAAAAAAAATGTCGTTTATTTGCTAGATTAACTTTTTTGGTGATTTATTTACTAGAATATGTGATCTCTAATGGACCTTATTCTTCTACAAAAATAATCATGTCAATTACAACCATAAATTAATGACATTTTTTTTAGTGTGTCATTTTTTAAGGTAAAACAATCAATTAAACACTAATACTTCTATAGGCTCTTGATTGACACAGAATATTTTATCAGACATTACTTTTTAAAAAACTTTTTTTCCTTCGTTATTAAAAAAAGACTATATCAACCTCTATGTATGTCCATTTATGCAATTCTAAATCAATAGATAAAAAATTATAATGTAAATAATAAAGAAAGATAAGCAACCAATATAAAGAAAGTAAAGCAACCATGCATCTCTTTAAAATATTCTTGGTGGAGGAAATAAAATGGTTGACTTTCAATGTTTACACTTCCGTTGACTCAACAAAAAATTCCGACGTTCACAATTTCTCAATTTCTCAAGCCTATAAATATATATAGAAATACAAAAGAACAACAAATTACACCCTGGCGTTAGCTCATATTTGACATAAACATAATTTCACTTTTTCCACAAATAGTATAAATTTGTTCTGTATATTTGTTGAAACTTGAAAGAGAGTCAATCAATCTTTATTATTATGGTCACATAGGCAAACAAAAAAAAAAAAAAAATCTCGACATAACTTGAGGCTATTCTATCAACAATTTTGGGAACTGGTAGTTGGGACGAAGAGTTAATTGCCTTTGATCTGCATTTGCAACTCTAGGTAAATAATTTTTTTTATTATTATTTTTTATCAAATGTTAGGTTACAAAACCTATTTTTTTAAACAGTTATAACCGAGAATTAGGACCTCCTCTGATTATTTAGAGAAAGAATATTTATTTGAAATGTAACTTGTTGCTGATCTGAGTCGATAGTCTCCTTAAAAAAATTCTAGTTCTATGGTGGATTAGAACCCAAATCGATAGATTAATTATTTGTTTTGCACGGTGGAACGGGGAACGGTCATTTACAAAGATAATTACTGAATTTGAAAAAAAGTAAGAGTGAGGATATAGTACTATGAATAGCACGTTGGTAGGGGTGCAAACGGATCGGATACGGATCGGATAGTGGTAAATATTGGAACCGACGAAAACCATCATCGGTCACCGCAGGACCATCTGTGTTGAATATAAAACTAAATAGCGGAAGCGTACCTTAATCCATGATTGTTTTGTGCAAGAGAGCGTCACCGATTCAGTTCTTCCAGAATAGCAAGACTCTTTAGAGAGTCTCCTTTGTTTTGCCTTCTCCAAAGTCTCTCACACTCTTCTCTAATAGGATAAGAAGAAGCGAATTCAGATTGCCTTGTATTTTGGGGGACCAAATCATATATATATAGCCCAAGAAAACTCTTGGTTGTCTTATGTTGTAATTATTCAATTCAACCCATAATTAAATTGAGTATTACACCTTAAGTTCTACACATTAAAGGTCCACACCCTATATGACACATTAATGCTCAATAAAATATATAATGCATATGACCACTTTTAATTGAGCATAAAATTGATAGTATACAATACAAAATTATTTTACATATTAGTCCAACGTTGGATTAATGATCCAACAATCTCCCACTTGGACTATATGTGAAACCTTATAATTTTGTATTGTTAATAACCGTAGTGAGCTCAACTTTTCTCATTACCGAAATATGTCCCGAATAATTCCGTCCATCAATTATATTAATATAGGATCAAAGTAGTTTTTGCCACATTTATTCGTAACTCAACCAACAATGGTCACATATATTGACATAACCAAATGACATGAATCATGATGTAGATGTGTAGCATGAAAATTTCACGTAATGTGATCATAATGTGCCTATTTCCAACTGGTCCACCCTTAAATGAGATCAACCTTAATAGAGTCAGAATGTGAATAAACTGAAACTTTATTTCTGCAGAAATATCCTTAAACTTTAAAAACTGAAAACCACATATGTCATACAAGCATAATTACGAACTCCCACTAAAATCTGAATATCCTCAAAAATTGAAGATCTTTAATTTGACATGACACCCATACGAGCAGCATGCTCATGAAACCTTTTGTGTGACAGTCCTTTAATATGCAGCTGCAATCACAGAGTTTGTGTCATTATGCTCAATAGACAACTGTCTATTCTGAACTCTTTCATTTATAACTAAGAACTTGGTCTATATTCTTTGACCTTGTCAAGTTTCTATTATTGGAATATAAAAATGTCGGGTTATTGTCACAAAATAACTTAAGTGGTATTTAATTCTTATCCACTTCGTGCAGCTATGTGACAAAATTTCACAGTTATATTTACCAATTAGATACCTCGTACACATGTTATAGCATGCTTTATTGGTATCTACCAAAATCGAAATCAGTATACCAAATGATCTCAAACTTTTCTGATATTCGATATGTGAGTATGTAGTTTTTATTTTCCATAAAATTAACGCAAGACTCTTTTGGCTGCTATCTTATGGTCTGCTTCTGAATTACTTTAATATCAATTTAACATTCTAATTATGTACGCACTATCTAGACACGTACAAACCTGAGCATACTTCAGACTTCATACTACCGAAACATAGGAAATCTTCTATATTAATTTCTTAAAATCATTCTTAGAGCACTGATTGAGACTAAACTCGTCTCCCTTATTTATAGATATATCTCTTGGTTTATTTTAATGCATGCCATCTTGTAAACCTTCACGGTATAGTTCTTTTGTGACAACCTGAGAATACATCGAGATTGCTCTTTATGTATTTCTATACCTAACACAAAAGATGCATCATCAAGATCTTTCATCTCAAAAAATTCTTAAATAGAAATCTCTTGATGTCAAGTAACAAACCTATATCGTTACTGGCAAGCAATATGTCACTGACATATAAAACCAAGAACATAACATTACTCCCACATAAGTTATGTTATATGCATTAATCGACCAAATTCATCTCAAAACCAAACAAGATGATCACTTGATGAATTTTGAATACCATTGTCGATAAATATACTTGATGGAGTCCATAGATGAATTTTTTGAATTTGCAAACCTTATGCTTTAGATCTTATGACTCTAAATTTTATGGTCGCACCATATAAATCATATCATCAATACTACTATTGAGAAATGACATCTTAACATTCATCTAATGTAACTCAAGATATAAAATGCACCTTTAATGTCATTATTATCATGAAAGACTTTCAAAATAACCGAAGAGAAAGTCTTTTTATATCCAATGCCATTTTTTTATGTGAAGCCATATGCGACAAGACGTACTTTGTATTGCTCCCACATTGCCATTCAAATTCCATTAAAACCATTGAATTTTGTACCTTATGGCAAATGAACAATATCACAAATATCTCAGCCTTTTATGAACTTCATCTCCATATCATGACATCTACCCACTTTACCTATTGGATATCCTTAATGACACGTGTTCTTGAGGTGTTGAAGTTTGCTCTTGGGTATTATCATTGATTATTGTGTCTTGAACATAACCAGGATCGAAATCCTAAATAATGCCAATAACACCAGTGAGAATATTTACTTATTCCTCATCAAAGAAAAATCTTGAACCGTATTTCTCCCCGCAAACTCAACATCTTCAAAGAACTTTGCATTTTTCTTCCAAAAAAAATCGACCTTGTTGTGGGATCATAAAACTGTAATGTTTTAATTAAGAATATAAGCTGCAATCTTAAGTCCTTATTTCCAAAGTAATAAAGAAATATAATGTTCACCTGAACCGTCATATCTACTATTGTATAGAACATGACAGTCAAAGCTGATAGTTGAAATTCTTATTTTGAGTTGATTCTCAATACCAGCCTTATAATTTTGAACACATCCAAAAACTTCTCATAATTGTGATAAATATAGCCAAAACTAAAATATTTGTCTATGAACATAATAAAATAATGTACATTTTTCTAATATCCGTAAGAAAATGGTCCACTAATATCTAAATTTTATTAATTCCAAGACATCCTGAGACTTGTTGGCTATAAATCTCCTCCAATTGGTTCGTTTGACCTTAATACAATCAACACAAATATCAAAATCCGTGTTATCCAAATGCTCGAGAATTCCATTCTGACACAAGTTTTTATCTCCATCGGGAGATATAACTGAAACGCTTGTGCCATAATGCAACCAAAATTCTCATTGCTTTACTTTTATTAACAATTCAAGTACTTAAATGCAAGGACTCATTATATTAAGCAATTATGTCTTTGAAATTTAGATTATTATAACCGAAAAAAGACTTAGATCATACCGATTTTGAATCATGAAACAAACCAAAATTTATATTTCTAGAATAACAAGTAAATCCATACTTGTACATAGAAAAAATAGAAATTAAGTTACGTCCAAAAGACAAACTTAAATGTTTCATTGAGATTCAAATAAAATCTAATCTTAAATAATAATCTAACTTTCTAATTGCTTCAACTTTAATATTCTCATCGTCGCCAATATAGATGTATCTTTCACCATCACTAGGCTACGGCTACTCAAACAATCTTGCATAGACACACTGATGTGAGTTATTACACTAGAATCTATCCACCATGTGTGTCTAAATATCAAAGTTAAACCTCAAAACAAACCATATTAATAAGTATACTTTTCTTGACACACAAAGCATGACAAGTACTTAATTGCTTAATCCTATATACTTTTCAACAATTCAAAAGAAACAACTACTACCATCCGGTTTAACCGATTTCTTTTGTTGTTCCTATTGAGGTGTTGTATATGCAGCTACCATACTCTTATTTCTTATCTGTATTCCTTTGACTTTATACCTTACTGAAAATTTGATTTGTTAAGATCATATCAACTTCAACTATTCGTTCTTAATAAATCTATTTTCAATAGTCGAAAGAAATTCATAAGCCTTAACTAAATTATTCGTAAATGTGCCCCTAAATACTTCTAGAATATTTATTTATTATGATCATATGACACATGTGATTTGACTTCTCCTACTTTTCTTTCTCTCTCCCTCTTAAAACAGAGGTACTCATAACCATAAGTATTGGAGAAGTAATCCTTAACGCAATGTCAAGATTCATAATTATAAGAACTAACAATAAGTTCTATTTTCATTCCCTTAAATTTGATGCTAGAATTGATATTAACTAAAATTAGAATAATAAACAAACACTACATACTCATTAAATATCCATATATAATAATAAATTCAAATAAAGGTAAACCCCATTACCTCAAGATACCGGTTCCATTAATAAGTTGTCTTTGGACTAAAATATTAACTTCTTATGATATCTTGGCATAGTAATCAAGCACTGATCATTAAGTAACATGTCGAACAATTAACCTTCCTTTGGGCCGATTAAATTGATCACACGTAAAAAACTAAACAATCATCACTGCACTTATTACCACAAGGCGCACATGCAACTTTAATAAATATTGGTCTTCCTTTGGGCCGACGAATATTTACACTCATTACATGCACACAATAAACCCTTTTATATTTTAAAATAAATTAATTTCAAAAGGAGAGCTCACTTTGGCGAGGTGCGATTGAAACCAATCTATTTTAAAATATATAACCTTAATACATTTTATTCGAACTTAAAATTATATCCAAAATATAAAATTACGGTTTAAACATAAATCTAAATCCATCCTTAATTTATTAAGAGTCAAATATATATTACCTCTTTTGATTCTCAATTGCCATGTGGATTTAGTCAAACCGTAATTAACTTGATTATTATGTTATACCAAAAATATACATATGTAGTGGTATCTTAATTCACAGCGTACTTAGATTTTTACATCTTATCACCAATGAAAGTGTATCTAAATCCATTTTCTTTTGCTGAGTAATTCTCTGTTCCACTCATAAATGTATATCTTATCATGATATAATTTAAAATCTAAATTCATCTCAACTTTATTAAGAATCAAATACAAATTTTTCTTATTTTGATTCTCTATTTCCATGTGAATTTAGATTAATCATAATTATCTTTATCTTAATTACACCATACTTAAAAACTAAATCAAGAGCCTTAACCGAATTATCAAATTTACTTCTTAAATAAACTATATTGTAACCAAGGTCTTAATTGAACTTTGGTCTTTGCGCATCAAGTCAGGACATAAGTCGGTTTTGCGCGGTTTACCAATCAAATAAATAAATAAATAATTTGGACGCCGGTGTATCGCGGTGCACATAAAAACCATCCTAAAAATTATGAATCTGTTGTACGCGCGATCCAATCAACGGAAAACTGCGCTGGTTCATGCGCGGTCTACACTGTTTTGGCGCTGCGAGAAGTATTCTGACTTGTCCACGCGCGGTGCACAGTCCTTGGAAACCTTTCTTCTCCACGCGGAACCAAAATTTGCACAGAAATCGAAACATTTCTGAACAATCCAATCGGATCTCCAGTACTTAAATTATCAATAATACGGAAGACCAATACATCAACTGTATCTATCGAATACCGCGATCAATTCTAAACTTTTTCTTAACCCGAATATCAACACACAGAATGGCTCTGATATCACTTATTAGAACCGACGAAAACCATCATTGGCCACCGCAGAACCATCTGTGTTGAATATAAAACTGAATAGCGGAAGCGTACCTTAATCCATGATTGTTTTGTGCAAGAGAGCGTCACTGATTCGGTTCTTCCAAAATAGCAAGGCCCTCGTTTTCAGCCATTCCGACTGATTTTGATACACATGCCATTCAACCCTCCATGTGTTGATCAGTGTCTGGATGTGATAGTAGTGACTTACAAAGATACTAGAATCGATGCCTCGGAGACGACATAAGGACAGAACATGAGAACACGGTATTCTGTCCAATTGAGGCTTCTGGCATGTGCATTCCACCGTGTGATCATTCCTGATTATCACCGTGTATTTGAAATTGGCCTTGGTAAACCGGCCAGAATCGTCAAGTATGAAAGCGTGAACTCTCTCTTGTGTGGATGTTACCTCGAACTCGTTGTAGTTGCCAAACCCCCCAAGCGTCTTCATAGTATCGGACCTCTCGAACCATTTGTTAATAAGCTATGAAAAATAAAAAAATAATAAAGAAGTAAGATTTTTTTAACGAAGTTAATAAAAAATTATGAAGAAAAAACTACAAATGAAAATACCTGATGCACATGACACGAGAACTGTTGATCTTGACTGGCTTCAAATTCCGCTTTGGACCTCCTTTGCGCAAACCATGTGAGACATTTGTAAAATGTGTCTTCAATTATTGCTGCCACCGGTAACTTACGAGATGACCTGAAAACATTATTTAACGACTCCGAACCGTTTGTAGTCATAATTCCCCAACGGTAACCACCATCCAGTGCTTGGAATATCTTCTATGGTTTCGGACACTCGTTCTCATCTTGATCCAAATATTTACCCACACCGTCCAGCCAATTGAGGGCACGGTCACATACATTCCCCATTGCTTGCATTCCTTACTCGTATCTCCTCATCTTCCTCTTAGCCACACATATCCTAAAAAACTTGATTGCCGCATCATTGCAACCGTTCTTTTTTATGTTCTCAGCTATGTGAGTAGCACAAAGACGGTGAACACATTGATCCTCATCCTCATCGTTCCACCCCAGATTATCTTGTCTGAACACCTTCTTGATACCATTTCCCCTATCAGTGATGACACACATGAATCTGGAGCGAATTACATTGCGGCGCAACCATTGCATGAACCACGCACAATCTTCGAAACTCTCTGATTCTACCAGTGAAAAAGCCAACGGGAGGAGCTGGTTTTCTGCATCGTACCCGGTTGCAATCAACAATTTGCATGTGTTAAAACAATCAAATTAATTTCATAAGAGTCGAAATCAACTAAATTAAATAAAATTAATTAAATAAATTAGTTACATTTGTACCGGCCTAACAGGAAACATGTATCAACAGTGATGACTGGTTTGATGTGTTGAAAAGCAGCTATGCACGGTCCAAATGCCCAAGCCGCCCTATGGAAATATTTGTATGGCCCAGGTTTACCGGTGGGAAATGAGGTCACCTCAAACAATATTTCTGTCAATAAATTAAAAAAAATAAGTTCAATTGTTGATTCTGTTACAATGACGTAAAAAATTAAGGAACAATATAGTACCTAGGTTGCTTCTTTTGATTGCCTCCAATAATGGAACTATAAAGAGTGTATGACCCCTCCCAACTACCAAATTAACGGGAATTGCCAACTCATGGCCACGCCATAGTTTGTTGTACGTCGGTATCTGACCGTTGTATCTTTCAGCAACAGCGATCCTGACAACTTGATACTCAAATCAACATCGTTCCTCATGTGAGTCAATATACAATAGGCAACCATACTAGCCGATAACTGTGCGTGATATGTTCTTGTCGCATCCGAGTGACATGAATATTTTGTTGGGCACTTGGAGACACGCCATTGTGTACCGTAACCGGTGGCCTTTGCGAGTATGTACCAGCCACAGTAATTGTCCTTGCACTTGAACCTAATTCTGGTAGTGTCACTGTGCGTATTACTTATCTCTTTGTTGCAAAGTATGTGAAACCTGGCAATTGCGCTCTTCATTTACTCTTTTGAGTTATATGTTTGTCCCTCAGACAATTCATTCTCATACTCTGCCCTCCTTCCAAACAAACCCGAATTTACTTCCATAAACCCTGATGTGTCATTGAAATCCAAAATCGAGTGCTGAAACCCACGATCCATTATTTGAAACCCGCGATCGACCCTGAAAGTCCACTCTCATCCAATCACAGGCCCGGTATCTTTCTCGTCACTATGATCGCTCATACCCTTAGGATCAACATCACCCCAATTTTCCTCTGCCTCTAGTAATTCCGGATCCACTGTTTCATCGGTTTCATCCGGATCACAAGATTGACCTCAATGAGCAGTCCGACTAGATGAAGGCTGGTCAGTCTGGGGTGGGCCCAACGAGAGGGCCGACTACTGGAGGGTCGGTCCCTCTGAACTGGGGCCCAACTACTAAACGGTTGGTCAATTTGAACAGGAGACGGACTAGAGCCGGATGAGTTACCCCGACTACGACCCTGGATTAACCTCATAACTGAGTTGGAACGCCGGGCTCTGGTAACCTCCAGATATATGTCAATTATCTTGTATGCACCCCTAGAAAAACTCATGGTTTGGTTGTACAATACCTGCCAGACTCCCTCATTTTGAATTGGAAAGAGTTGGAACCAGGTTTGTGCTGAACTAGTCGGCATGCTAATTTTGGCCTCAATTTTAAGGTCATACTAACCCTGATCCAACCCCAAATTCTGACATATACTCGATTTAAGTCCCACATAATCAGTACCCGACAATACCATAATCACAGTAACCGGTCTGATACTATAATAAACCCCATTAGGACCTCTTAAAACATCCCCACCAGTATAGATGGATACCATAAGAGCCATTTTCAATCCAATACAGAAGAAACCTAAAATTAAAAATTAACTAAATTAATTATTAACCTACTGAAAATAAAAAAATAAAAAAAGAGAAAAAAAAACTTACAGATTAGAGACCTAATTCAGGAGAGAGAATGTGTGAAAGTGTGAAATGAAATTTTCCTGGAATTAAGCCTATAAGAGAACAGGGTCTGCACTAGCATTGTGCGGCCCTGGGTCCGCTCCGATGTTGTGCGGCCTCCCTGAAATGGGTCCGCACCGGCATAGTGCGGCCGTGGTGAATTTCGAAATTTCCAAAAACGATGGTATTTTGATTTATTTTTTTAAAGGTGTGGTATAAATAAAAATTTCGGCCCATGCGTTACATTCTCATGCAACTGGAATTGCATGAAAAATAGTACACAGGCAACCCCTCGACCTTTTTAATTATGATTGCAGCCATCATCGATCCATTCCTTTATAGAAATCAATCCCACTGCTTAGTGCTATGTCAAAACTAAAATTAACTCATTTGCTGCAAAGCCCGTAAGTCCGTAACACACAGTACATAAAAAAAAACAGCAAGTAATTAATCCGGTATTTAAATTTTATCAGAAGCACATGTCCTCTTGTATTTTTAATACCAGCCATCAAGTGATCAGTTGTATTTTTAAAATTAGACATTTCCTCTTGTATTTTGTTAGAAGCTCGCCCTGAAAAGCCAAACCCACATATTTTTTTTTTTTTTGAGGGAAAAGGCCGTAGGCATGTTGTTGTATTAAACCAAAGTATCTGAAAACCTTTACATTGGAGAAAAATAAAAATAAAAATAAAGTAAAAGCAAAGCAATTCTAAAAAGCAACAAAGTAGCTACTGCCTAACCCACATTCACTTCCGAGTCCAAGGAGATCTAAGGATAACTAGAGTGGGAAAAATGGCACGGCGGAGCCGGCTCCGTCACGGAACGGCACGACACTCGTGTCAGTTACGTGCCGTGATTTGTGTGTCTCGTGCTGTGACTATTCGTGTGCCGTGTTCATCTTCTAAAACTTTGGCACAACACGGCACGACACATGAAATATTTAATCACGGCACGGCACGACACGTAGTCACACGAGTTACATGTAATTAGAACCATTAGATATTGATTTAATGCGAATCTTTAACATAATTTAACGTAATTTAATGTAATTTAGTGTAATTCAGTGTAATTTAACGTAATTTCAAATAATTTAGCGTTAACTTTAACTTTAGATATTAATTAAAATGTCGGCTCATTCAAGGGTCCCTCATTTTTCAATTGTTTTCTGAAAAGACGAAGCATGGTCCATGGTCCATGGTCCATGGTCCATGGCAGACACTGGAATCTGCGGAATAAAGACACTGTGTTTCTCGTGACTCGTCAGAGAAAGTCCAAATTTCACACGCCTGGCAAGTCTGGATTTCATATAACCAACTTATAAGAACTCGGTATGTAATAGGATTCGCCTCTCTCAGCTACCTGAGGCGTACAGTAATGAACGAACGATCTGCGTTTCGTTTCAGCCGGATAAAAAGAAATTCAGAGAATCCGTTTTGAGATTTATGACAGGTTAAAGAATAGTTTGAATTTAATAATTCTACACTCAAATACATGAGCAGATCTGAATTCTAAATGTAACATGAAGAAGATTGGAAGATAAAGATATAACGATTGAACAATATTCAAATGGATATATGATAGGATAAATATAAAAAGAGTAGGGTTAAAGTGCTTCATTGTTTTTGTGTCAAAATTATGTCTCACATTTTTATTTTCGTTCTCAAAGTCTAAATAGTCGGTCCGAACTGTTCAATATGATCTCCATATTAAAATGTGTCTAGACACAAAATTTTATATTTTTCTGGTTTTATTTTTATTTTTTAGATATATATAACATTATTATTTTTCAGAATATTCTAAATAATCCAAAAACAATGATATTGTACCAATTTAGAAAATCAGTAAAAGTTCTAAAAAATATATATTTTGGTCTTCAAACACATTTTAATATGAAGATCTTGTTGAGCGTTTTGAATCGACTGTTTAAACTTAAAAATGAGATAATAATGTGAGATATGATTGTGCACAAAAAACAATGAGACATTTTAACCCTACTCACATAAAAATATATTTTAAATTTTAAGTTTATGAATCAAATAAATTTTTAAAACATAATTACAGTTGAAAATAAAATAAAATATATACTTAAATATAAGATGTATCAAAATCAAAGAGGTGTGTCTTTATCTTTATCCACTTAACCAAATATAAAATCATATGAGAATCGTATTTCAAAACACTTAATTTGATACAATATTTGATAAATTAATGTGTCGTCTTAGAAAGTTAAGAGCTATATTGGATGCTTATAATTAGGAGATATATTAAGAATCAACTTATTTAATTCAAGAATCCTTTCATAGTTTTTTTTTATCAAAAAAAAAAATACTTCGTTCACCTACTATTTTTTTGTATTAAATAATTCTTTATAAAAAAAGAAAAGGGGTATCGATATATATATATATATATATCCAATTCTTTATAAAAAAATGTGGGGATTATTTGTTTATTTCTAAAATGCGAAGGAATATTTAAATCCTTGGTACAAAAAAATAGCTAGGGAGATCCTTGTATGATTTCTGTTTTATTCGATAAAATCTCAAATAATTAATAAAAGTTAAGTTTTCAAGATAAAAATATGATAGATTAAAATGACGTAAAAAGTATAAAAATCATAAATAAGTAATACTTTTATTAGAACTTATATTTATCTTAAGAATCTTAGGGGGGACAGTGTTGACGAGGAAAAAAAAATCATGGTAATGATTTTCGAGAAATCTCATGACCAAGATAGGGTTGTGCTATAGCCCGACATTTTTATTAATATTCAAAGTTTATTACAAATTATTTAATATATCCAGGTTTACTAGGATTTAATAAAAATGTCTCTACTGGCCAGAAAATGACCGGTATCTTATTTAATCAACTACCAGTCATTTTCTGGCCGGTACCCTATTTAATACACTACCGGCCATTTTTTGACCGGTACCCGTATTATTATTATTTTTATATTTTCTTTGATTGTTTTAGAGTTTATTTGAGTATTTTCTGTTTAGATTTTATGTTGTACTATTTTTGTTATTGTTGTAGTATTTACTATTTAGCGTAACTTAGTTTAATTTAGCATATTCGTGATGATTTATTTTATGTTAGTACAATTCTCATTATATTAATTTAGTATAATTATGGTAATTTATTTTAGCATAATTTTGCGTAAGTTAGTGACGAAAAAAGATCTAGAAAACATAAAAATAGTATACCAAATATAGTATACCAAACATAAATAGTATACCAAATATAAAACACCAAATATAGTGGATTAAATAGAGTACCGGCCAGAAAATGGCCGGTAGTTAATTAAATAGAGTACCGGCCATTTTCTGACCGGGACATTTTTATTAAATCTCAACAAATCTGAGTATATTAAATAATTTGTAATAAACTTTGGATATTAATAAAAGGGTAATTATATCTTCCCCCATCTATCCATCCCCCATTTCATCCCCCAACTAACTAACTACCTTTTCTAACTATAATTCAAAATTCTAACTACGCCCTACAAATTAATTACTCAATTTTCTCCATTTATTTCTTTCCTCTTTCTCCCTCCCTCTCCCACCTCTCCCACTTCTCCCTCTCCACCTCCGCCTCCACCTCCGCCCGCCTCTCCCACCTCTCCCTCTGCGCCTCCGCCCGCCTCTCCCACCTCTCCCTCTTGGCCTCCCTCTCCCACCTCCACCTCCGTCTCCCACCTCCCACCTCCGCCTCCTCTCTCTCCCACCTTCGCTTCCGCCGGAGTAGATCCATCACTGTCGACCGTCGGGTCAGATCCGCCTCCGCCGGGTCAGATCCGAGTTATTTGCAAAGAACAAAGCTTCATTAATGGTGAATTAGAATAGTGCGTACTAAGTACATATGGATGAATACTTAATGTTTTAGAGATGAATACTTCAACGTTTATGGATGAATACTTAATATCTTAGGCATAAATACTTTAACTTATATGTATGAATACTTGATATCTTATGGATGAATACTTTTTATTTGTTTGGTATGCACATATGTTTGTAATACTCTTGGTACATTAACTATTTACACTTACACGATGATGATGAATACTTGCTTAATGCAGGATGAATACTTGCATGACGAGGTGTGAATACTTGTGCAACGGACAACTCGAAAGTATGTCATCATGGATCTCATTTGAAAGAGAAAATTGTGTAGAAGACATTCGTGGTTTTAGATTTGCAAAATTCCTCACAGATCGTCAGAAATATTGGTTAAATTGAACGGAGAAAAAAAAACTCATCTCTAAAAACGTGTAATACTCTTGGTACATTAACTATTTACACTTACACGATGAGGATGAATACTTGCTTAATGCGGGATGAATACTTGCATGACGAGGTGTGAATACTTGTGCAACGGCAACTCGAAAGTATGTCATCATGGATCTCATTTGAAAGAGAAAATTGTGTAGAAGACATTCGTAGTTTTAGATTTGCAAAATTCCTCACAGATCGTCAGAAATATTGGTTAGATTGAACGGAGAAAAAAAAACTCATCTCTAAAAACGTGTAAAATATGAGTGATTGATGTGTCCAAATATGCTTCTATTGCAAAGATGAATACATTTATATAGATGGATGAATGCTAGTTGTGTTACAGATGAATACTTTTTTTGCAAATTTCTAAAATGAGCTGAAGGTAGTTAGAAGTCCCCCACTTAATTAATGTGCTGACGGTTATGCGGTCCCCCACTTAATTAATGCTCTGACAGTTGTGCGATCCCCCACACATGTTGTTTGTCCCCTAGTTTCTTGTTGTAATATATCCAAATATGTTTTATTGCAAATGTGAATACCTTCATATAGATGGATGAATACTAGTTGTGCTACATATGAATACTTCTGCAAATTTCTAAAATACACTGACAGTTATAAATTCTAACTAACTAACTACCTTAATTAATGCAACTGACGGGGAATGAAACGGGGGATTGTTCACGGAGGAGAGCTAGGCGGACCCTTAATAAAAATGTCGGTGCTACAGCTATAATCTATAGAATATCAGATTTATCCGACATTCATATTAAAAATTGTGCAAACTAGATTTCTGGATTTATGAATTATGACATCCATATATAACCAATGCTCCCCAGATCCGTGCACTGATTCACATTTACTGCCCCCACGCAACTCGGTTGCCTGGTTGATGCTAAGAGATCTCGGATCCTATGTGGCTGAACCAGATAATTTAAACATAATCCCCAAATAAACAATAGCCTCACTCTTAGTACTTCTTGTTATACCACAGGAAACTCGGTATAGTTAGCAAATGTCCAAATTTTTAATGAAACATGTAAAAAAGAAAAAAAAGAAAAAGAAAATTGAAATTCTGTAGGAGCTTTCGTCTAAAGCTACCTAATAGTCATTCTGACGAATTCATATCACCGACGGTACCGTAATAGGAATCTTTTACAGTTACTTGATCTCGACCGCTCTTTTTAACTTGGCACGAATCTTAAAGCCCAATAATACTGCCCCCTCAGTCAGCCCGAATCCCAAACCGGCTGAGAGTTAATCTCAAACCGTAAATAGCTAATTGTAAAAGGAATCTTTTACGGTACCGTCGAGGATATGGATTCCATTCTGACGGTGCTCTCTCTCTCTCTCTCTCTCTTAAAGATACCTTTCTTATAGAAGAGGAATGAGACATTTCTCAGAGAGCTTCTGCCGAAGCAAGCATCCTCAGTCAGTACTCAGTACTACTTAAAACTCATCCAGCATCATTTCGCGCTTTATAAAAGAGGAAAAATTCGTACATTGGTTATATAAATCCATACAAAAATCTCATGTGTCTGGAGGTCTAATTTGACAAGAGATATATATATACACTAGCGTAAGTGCTTGTTGTTTCTTTCATCTAATTTGGGGCTTGAAGCAATGCTCTTTACCCAAATCTATTTGCGCTTTAAAGCAATCCTTTTTTTTTTTTTTCATACATCATTTTAAGTGAAATCGACTGTGACTTGTGCTGAAATTAATACCCAGCTGGTTACTGTTTTTAGAAATGTCCGTTAATTTATGTTATAGTTCTAAAATGGTGGTACTGCATGGTATGGTACCTCAGTGAGGATTTTCATTCAATACTGTCCTTTATACCAGCTAGAAATTAAATAAAAATCATCTATAAGGTTTGTTCGAAGATCCAAGAAATCAAACTTTTTCTTTGTATTTTCGTTTAATGTTTGTGAAGTAAAACCTTCATATTTTTTAGAACTTGATAATGAGAAAGTTGAATATCTAAATGTTAATTGTAGGTTCAACCTATAATGTACACTAAAAGACAGTTGGAATGGAGAATCTGTTCTATTGTTTGTGTGCTGGGTTTTCTGGGACAAGTGAGGGTTGATGGAGCAGATGTACCAATGACTATTTTATCAAGTGCAGTGGCCAAAGGAGCAGGTATAAATTATTTTCATGTAAAAATTAAGAAACTTTTAGCGGCGTTTAACGATGGGGTTTTATTTAACGGTTTTAATCGGTTTAATTGCTGTTTGATTGTCCTCTAACGACAGGTGTCTTTGCAAATGCCAGGAGTTCAAAACCCTTTTTAATCGGGTTTAATTACCTTTAAATCACGTTATATTAAAAGCTTGTTTTCATGTTTCTTATTTTTTTTGTTTTTCTAGAGTACGGGAGATAATTTATAACTTGCGATAAATTTTTTTATTTACATTAGTACTGAACATAAGTCTCGTTCAATATACAGTTTGTTTGGATGGCAGCGCACCCGCATATCATTTCTCTCCTGGTTTCGGTTCTGGGGTCAACAATTGGGTAGTTCACATGGAGGTAAATTTTATTAATTTCATTTTATTTGTGTCCTTTATTGTAATTTCACGATCTTATAGCAATATTACATATTAGTGCTATAATTAGCAGCAGCAACTTGTTTGAGAGTAGAAAAGTTTAGACATAGTTAGATTTTGCCAATCAATAGAGACTTTCTTAATTCTAAAGAACAAAAAATGATTCTTGTCAGAAATCGTGCTTATTGTAGGCCGTTTTAGCCTAAGGAAACGGCACTCTCATATTCAAAGATAAAATACAAATTTTAAAGAAAGCAATATCTGCATTTATTTTTCCTACAAGATCTTTAATTGGCAAGAGCTGATTTTGGCAGGGAGGAGGGTGGTGCAGGAACACACAGGATTGCTTAGATAGACGAGATACATACAGGGGTTCATCCAAGCACATGCAACCTCTCTCTTTCTCTGGCATATTAGGCAACGTACAGAGCTCCAATCCTGGTATGGCATATCTTGTTGGTCTCTACTTTGTATCTTGGCACATTTATTTAGCAAATCAACTCAATTATGAAATTATCAACTTCCAGTATTTTGATTTTAATTTAGTGATACCAAGAAATTTCTCGTGTAGATTTCTACAACTGGAATAGGATGAAGGTCAGATACTGTGATGGCTCATCATTTACAGGGGATGTCGACACTGTGGACCCGGTAGGCCTGTCTTTCCCTATAATGTGTAAAAGTTGTGCAACTTCAATTTTAACTCCTTTTTATCTTATAGTATTTTTTTTATGATCAGAAAACAAATCTTTTCTACCGAGGGAACAGGATCTGGCTTGCTGTCATAGAAGACCTATTGGCAAAGGGAATGAACAAGGCACAAAATGTATGATATAATATTTCCTGCATGATTTTAGAAGTTCTGTTGTAAACGCAATGAACTACTACCTATACTGTTGAGATGCTTACTATAATTTACCTGACATGAATACTCTGCCACCCAGGTTTTGTGCAAACATTTTTTTATATTTGGTCCCGAGACATTCCAAAATTTCAAAATTTTTGTTTAAAACTTATTTCTTTGCTGTTTTGGGTTTTAATTTTGGTGTTGATTAGCGTAATGACTTAAAATTCAAAATCACTTGGTAACTGAAAATACTTCTGATATGGTGGCCGACAAACGAATTTTATTTGTGTTGTAGAAGTTTTTATATTGGATGGTAACCTTTTTGAGACCATAAGTAAATGAGACAATTTTTTATGGGCAACAAAATTAAGAATCAGGGTTAAAAATGGAAGCTAAATCAGGAAGCATTTAAAAATTTTGGTTATGAAAAGTTGTGCTTAAATGCAGGCTCTACTTTCTGGTTGTTCAGCTGGTGGATTGGCCTCAATATTGCACTGCGACAGATTTCACTCTCTCCTACCAGCAACTGCAAAAGTCAAATGCTTCTCTGATGCTGGTTATTTCATTGATGCGTAAGCTTGCAATATGTTTCCTCACTAATTTTACTGAAACTCCGTTGATCCATAGATGATGGTAAACCAGTTAAAAAAGGCGAAAGATGCATGACCACAAGTACAACTCCATAAGAAATAAACATTATTATTGTATAATTGTCCCAAAATTGAAGATTTCAGGTCTACATTTTGATCAAGATTAAAACATGTACAGCCATGTACCTCCAAAGTTTACCCATTTAGCTTCCTGTCTTTTTTTTTTTTGTACTTTTGAGTCTTGGCCTTAGTTCTCTGAAACTTCAGCAGTTAATCACGACCAAAGCATGAAGATTCCAAAATACACTTTTATATTAGTTTTTAATGTGATTATGTGTTTATTGTACTAATGACAGCAAGGATATTTCTGGAGGACAATCCATCAGATCTTTCTACCAACAAGTTGTTACCACCCATGTATGTCTGTTACCTATCATGTTTTCCTCAAAGAAACTATCATTTATTGATTCACTAATCAAATAATGTAGGATTTGATTGGTTCATAAAGGTTTCGTTGTTACTAGTTGTAATGTTGTTTTATTTAATTATCATCTAAGTAATAACTTCATCTGCATATTTTATAGGGATCAGCTAAAAATTTACCATCTTCCTGCACATCTAGGCTACCATCTGGTTTGGTCTGTGATATTTTTTTTTTCCAATCTATAGTATATTTGCATATCAGAATTATTTTTTTACAATATTACTAAAGTTAAAATAAATATTGCAGTGCTTCTTCCCACAGTATGTAGTGCCCCAAATGCGCACTCCTCTTTTTATACTCAATGCAGCTTATGACTCATGGCAGGTTATTACTCATCCCAATCTGATTATTATTTTTTATATTTTTTAGTATGGCTTGATAAGCTATCAGTTTCAATCAAAGGATAGGAATAACAGAAAATTGGTTTTAAGGACCCAGATATCAGAAACAATTACATGGGAACAGCTTACAATTCAAATTTTAATCATTTATTTCTAAGAAAATTCGATTGTCTGATTAAATTTGTCCAATATCTTACAAAATTAGTATGAGAATTAAGTACAATAGATGCATTTTCAGCCTGAAATCTCAATGCTAATAAATGGTATTTTGGTTTTTAAAATGAACAAGAGGAACGACAATATATTATGTTACCTGAAAAAAGATTATCATTTGCTGTTTAAAATGAACAAGAGGAACGACAATATAGAAGTGCACAAAAAACTTGGGACTCTTATTGGAATTTTATTAATTTCCTAAGAATTAAATAGCAACTCATTCTGTGCCTGTAGCTACAATGAGCCTTCTGTATCTATCTCTCCCATTTTATACATAGAACTCATTTTCATTCATTATATCATTGCTTGAAGCAGATGAAAAATATATTAGCACCTAACACTGCTGATCCAAAAAAGACATGGAGTGAATGCAAGCTAAATATAAAGAAGTGTACTTCAACCCAACTTGTTACTGTGCAAGGTTAACCTCTTTGACATCATTAATTAGCACAATTATAGTATGAATTGGTCAGTAGATCATATGCTTGCAAACAACATAAAATTCTTAATTTCAAAGCAGATTATAGGACGGAGTTCTTAAATGCAATTCCCAGGCTGGGAAACACGTCATCGACTGGCATGTTCATAGATTCATGCTATGCACACTGTCAATCTGGGTCTCAACTTACATGGATTTCTGATGGTTCGCCTTCCATTCAGAAGACGGTACTATTCTTCGACTTATTTAAATTTACTATTTCACTAAGGAGTCTGGCTAGTATGACATATGTGTCATTTCAGCCTATATAACACCAACTCCAAAACCTATCAAATTGACTTCAAACGGTGAATCCAAACCGTTCAAACCTATCTATTTCATTAGTTGTGTGTTTACATGCAAAATTTATAATTTTTTGAATTTATTTAGTATCAAGTCAAGCGGTCAAATGTGTGAGTTTTTAAGTTAATTTTAATGCATTCATTTTTCAACATTTTTGACCGCTTGATTTGATACTAAAATAACTAAAAAATATAAAAAATTTGCATGTAAACGCATCACTCATAAAGTAAATCGGTTTGAACGGTTTAAATTAGTCGTTTGAAGTCTATCCAATCAATTTTCAAGTTGGTGTCATATGACACCGATGTCATACTAGCCGGACTCGTTACTCTGTTGCTACCTGCAATTTCTTCTTTTTGAGTGCCATAAATCTTAATCTCAATTGCTTCATTTACAACTTGAACACAATTTTTGTTGCTTATTTTGTGATGTTTGCAACATCTGTTCATCTAATGAGAAATAATTTGAGTGCACCTGTAAAGAATTTCATTACATTTTGAATATGAGGTAGGCTATGGTACTTTACACATCATCAATCCCTTCAAGCCGTCCAATGTGATCTCAAAATATATCCATGTTTTACATTTTTTTTTTGTATTACTTTTAGATAGGAGAAACACTATTGGTTTCAAGCATTTTAGACCATCAATGGCAATGATATTTCGCCTACCAAAATTATAGTTATAGAGTTTAAAAAAAAAAATTGAGAATCTGAGCAGAAGCACAATTGTTTATCTCAATGTTGTTTCTCTTTTATGTATTCAGACAATTGGTAAAGCAGTTGGAGATTGGTTTTATGACAGAAAAGTAGTTCAACTGATAGACTGCACTTACCCTTGCAACCCAACATGCAAAGACCTTGTAGAGGACTCCCTGCAAGGCTAGCAAATAGCAAATCTTTTCCTCCAAGCAACAATCCTTGATTTTGATGGACATAAACTTTGATGATTGATTTAATTTACGTAAATACACGGATTATACGATTAGTCCGTATCAAGAATAATAAAGGGAATATGTTAAATTTGGACCTTTTGTAAAATGTAATTCAGCAGCAGTACTCAAAAGTCTGTAAAGGTCTGCTTTGTTTTGTTTTATGCTGCATATGTACCGAGTAAATTTCTCTTTTGAGTAATTATAAAGATCTTGGAAATGAAAATTATTTAAGTAATTAACAAGGTAACTATCACAAGATATTCATTATTTGTTCATTATTTGTTCATTGTTTTGAATTAGATGATTATCAATGTTGAATCACACTGGAAAGAATAATCAACTTACCATCATACCTTTGATCATTAAATTCATTTTTGTAGGTAAAAAGTACATTTTGTAGTTCGAAGTAAATACACGAACTTCAAAGTGAAGCAGTTCAATTTGACGCTACAAGGGACTAAACAAACCATATTCTATGATTTATAGCAAGCTCATCTGATTTCACGGCACAACCGTACAAGCAATACCGTTTAGCCCTTCCTTCTATTTTTAATTTTTAATTTTTATTTTTTAATGAGCTTAATTATAATTAAGCCGTTTCTTCCACAGAGATGAGATATTGAGAACGAGTGAGATGAGACACTGAAACATGTCATCCCTCGTCTCATCTCCTCTCTTGCCCCCTCTTCCAACCACCCTCTCAAACCCAAATCCCTCTTCTCCAAAACCAAATTATGCAAACCCCAAAGTCACTCGACGCCTCCGTGCACGTCTGACCCGGCTGTGCCGGCGAGGCAATGTTGACCAGGCGCGGCGTCTCTTCGATTCCCTTCCCTCCCCTGCCCCGACCCTGCTCTGGAATGCCTTACTCATTGGATACGTCTGCAATTCCCTCCCCCACCATGCCTTCCTCCTCTTCTCCCTCATGATGCACCATCCACCCCCCACCCCTCCCTCTCCTGATGCATACACTTTTTCGTCCGCACTCAAGGCGTGTGCTCTGTCTGGTCATCTGTCGCTCGGCCGCTCCATCCACTGCCACCTAATACGTTATCGTTTCGACCTTATGCGTGACCACGCAGTTAACAACTCACTTCTTAATATGTATGCCTGCACATCTGATACGCAAAATCTTTCCACTATTGATACCACGCGCAAAGTGTTTGATAGAATGCCGGAAAGAAATGTTGTTTCATGGAACACGATTATTGCTTGGTATGTTAAGACCCAGCGGCCCTATGAGGCCTTTGTTATGTTTAATAGGATGAGGGCGTCAGGAATTACGCCGAGTGCCATTAGCTTTGTCAACGTGTTTCCAGTTGGGGTTTCTTTGGAGGAGTACTTTAGGAGGTGCGCTGATGTACTGTATGGGTTACTAGTCAAGCATGGTGAGAAGTACACTAATGACCTGTTTGTTGTGAGTTCTGCTATTGGTATGTTCGCTGGAATTGGGAACTTGGAATCGGCTAGGCATGCTTTTGATCAAACCAAAGAGAAAAACACTGAGGTGTGGAATACAATGATAGCTGGGTATGAACAAAATGGATTCTATGTTGAGGCAGTCGATTTGTTTATTAGCTTGCTGGGTGTAGATGGCATCAATGCTGACAGATGGACCTTTCCTTCTACACTAATGGCGGTCTCACAATTGCAAGATCTTCAACTGGGACAACAAGTTCATGCGTTTTTGCTGAAGGAGAAGTTCTCCGAGTTGCCTGTAATTCTATACAATGCATTAGTTGTCATGTATTCTAGGTGCGGCTGTGTCCAAACCGCATTTGAGGTCTTCAATAGAATGCCAAAGAAAGATTTGATATCTTGGAACACCATGATAACGGCAATGGTACAGAATAATTTGGACTATGATGGGTTGTTGCTAACCTATGAGATGAAGAAAGAGGGATTGACTGCCGATTTGGTGACACTCACTGCTTTGCTATCTGCCGCCTCAAATGTTGGTAGCTTAAGAATAGGAAAAGAGACCCATGGATTTCTTATAAGGCATGGGATCCAGTGGGAAGGAATGGAGAGCTACATAATTGACATGTATGCTAAATCTGGGTCTATCGAGATTGCAAGACGATACTTTGATACATGTCTGTCTAGTGGCAGAGATCAGGTCACTTGGAATGCCATGATCACCGCATACACTCGGGCCGGCCTGACTGAGCTTGCCACTTCAGTATTCCATGAGATGCTTCAACAAGGCCAGAATCCAAATGCTGTTACTCTCTCAGCTATACTCTCTGTCTGTGATGTTGATAGAGGAAAACAGATTCATGCATTTGCCATGCGCAATGGTCTGGATAAGAAATTAATTTTGGGCACTTCTCTGATTGACATGTACTCAAAGAGTGGAGACATTGCAAATGCAGAGAAGGTATTTGAGAAATTGCCTGATAAAAGCACTGTGACGTACAACACAATGTTGTCTGGGTTTAGACAGCATGGACTTGCTCGCAAAGCCTTGAAACTGTTTCACTCAATGCAAAAGCAATTGAGTACAAGCCCTGATTCTGTTGCATTTCTAACCGTGATTTCGGCATGTCGACATTCTGGATTAATTGATGAGGGACTTTATGTATACAACTCAATGGATACTTTTGGTATATCACCTACACCAGAGCACCATTGTTGTGTAATAGACATGTTAGGGAGGCATGGGAGGGTGGATGAAGCCTATGAGCTTGTACAAAGCCTGGGTAGAGATGGGGATTACGTGGGCATATGGGGCTCATTGCTAGCTGCATGTAGGTTACATGGGAAACTACAGATCGGTAAATTGGTCGCGAAAAAGATACTTCAAATTGATAGGGATTATGGTGGGAGCACTGGCCATCATGTCATGCTTTCGAATTTGTATGCTTTAGATGGCATCTGGGATGGTGTGGAGAGTGTGAGAAGGGAGATGAGAGAGAGGAGAATGAGCAAGGAGCTTGGCACCAGATGGATCGGAGGATGCCGAATTTCAAATGAGAAATTTGTATTGCTTTAATATTTGGTTCAGCTCTTTGGTTCCTAACCGGCACAGCTAGTTGGTGGGGTTTCAGCTCTTTGGTCCCTACTCGGAGCAACTAGTTGAAGTCTAGTCAGGTAAAATCAACTCAGGTCTACTATTGGGTCTTATCTTGGCATAATTGGAGGCGGCTGCCATCAAGTGTACCGAAAAATTAGTGGAATTCTCAAACAAACAGAAATGAAAATTGAAGAGAGACAGAATATGATGAACAGATTAATTTTATTGCTTTGTTCTGATTCTTACAAGCTCAATATACAGAGTTACTTCCTATTCTATTCTATTAGCCATTGGGTTGTTTCCTAAAATAACAGATTGCTTGATCTTTTGCCTAATTACATTCTAAATACAAGCTAGATACCAAGTATAGCTTTGACAGCTGTACCTTGAATGCTAGCATAATTTGTTACCTATTTACTGCCTATGATGAATCTTCTGAGGTTATTCTATTTGTCAACACATAGCAATGTACAGCCAACTGAGTTAACTGTGTTATCGAGGTTTTCGGTAACGAGTCTCATTTACCTTTTGACAAATAAATCGGTCGATAAGACATAATACCGGCATCTATAAAATGGTACCAACTATGTTAAATAACATAACAAATCAATTGTACCATCGTAAATTTGTAATGTAAAAAACATTGTTGGAAAAGACTCATGAATTTCCCGCTCTTTTTTTTTGTATCGTTCTAGTATTGAAATAGAAGATAATAATACTTGCTAACTCATGCGAGCCAATAATAATCTAACAATTATTGATTATATGGAGCACAAAATAAAGAAAAAGCACAGCTGATATATGGATTTATATATTTCGTGCAATATTTAGAAATTAGAGGTGATAAAATGCAATATTAGAAACTTGCCGACCGTGTAAAATCCATCGACGAGGGAAACTATGGTCGTAAGTCTCGTCTGACTTAAAAATATTCCAGTGAATTCATTTGATGATCCGGTGAGTTTATGGATATTTTTTTTTGTATTTGGATATAATTTTGTTAATTGGAAAAGAAGAGAAAATGCAAAAGAACAGAAACGAAAAAAATAAGAGCTACGCAAAATGTGAAGAGGAAATAACAAGTAAGCTTCACTTTATTTTCTGCATAGTTCTTAATAGTCTCTCTCTAATTAGTACATAGTAAATGAAACTCTATAACGCCGCTCTCACTCTGGGCTTCTCTCTTTTTAACCCTTAATTCTATTGGGTATGTTTGGTTGTAAAAAAAAATAGTTAGAATAGTCAAATTAAAAATAGCTATTATATGTCTTATTAGAATAGTCAAATCTTAAAAATAGTCTATTCTAATAAGATAAAAAGTTTGGATTCACTATTCTAACTCAACCGCACCGAATAGGCTATTCCGAATAATCTAACCTCAAAAATAGCCCATTCACATCTACTAAATACCATTAAGGCCCATTTCAAAACTATTGCGATCTTCTTCCTTTAACTTCAGCTCCACTCCTGATCCCATTTTCTTGGGTGAGAATCTGCTGCGATCCGGGTACTGTGAACAGTACCCTGCAATTTCTGCTTTTTCAAATCCAGCTGTCGAATTGTTTCGAGATGCGTGCACAGAAAAACCAGCTGTTTTGAGATGCGTGCACTAAAAAGTTGGACAGCTGGATTTAGAAAAGCAGGAATTGCAGGGTTACTGTGCTCAATACTCGGATCGCAGCAGATCTCATTCCCATTTTCTTCACTCCTCTCTACGGGCAAGGCCTCAAATACCTTGGGTGCAAAGAGATTTTCAGATCTCATTTCTACCATGAAGCATGCATCGGAATTTCTTACCCAAACAATAAATGCTTAGGATTGTGGGACAACCAACACTTGTCTTGACAATCTTAAACGTTTATTTTTAAATTATATCCAAAAAAA
This sequence comes from Carex myosuroides, assembly GCA_028015225.1. Lineage (NCBI taxonomy): Eukaryota > Viridiplantae > Streptophyta > Magnoliopsida > Poales > Cyperaceae > Carex > Carex myosuroides. Next base: position 2,215,204 of record CM051489.1, on the reverse strand, counting down.
TTATAAGTAAAAATTATTTACAGACATCTTAATTTTTTTAAATATTTTCGTGTTAATTTTTTTATAAATTAATTTCATATTAAGTTTCATACAATTTTAATATTATTTGATATTTCATTAAATGTCATTAAATATGGACCGTTAAATCTTTTATGTAATTTGATGAACGGTGGATCTTCCATTAAATTTCATCATTTTTCATATATATAATGTGTAAAAGATATAGATCACATTTCACTTTCTGAATTTTAAAATTATAAATTATTTTTACGGTCGTCAAAATTGTCAAATTAATTTATTACCAATGAATTCTCACCCAACAACAAAAGGTTTGAGCAAACAACAGAAAACACAAACTGCATAGAGAAGAACTCAGGATCTTCTAATTGTTGTAACCACTACAAAATTCCAGAGATGTGCAAGTCAGCAAGTGAATATCAAATAGACGGGAAGTATCTAACTATCAATTAACGGGTATCAGCAGACATTCTCATTGCATCATTCTCTGATCCGAGCTGAGAATCACAAAATTGCCGGTAAATGCACTGGCATGGGCCTATCCGCACCTGTTTCATCCATTTGCACACAAAGTTAACATAACATGACAGCATTGATGAACACAAGGGGCAATTTCATAAAACACCCTCCTTTGAAAAAACATCAATCAAATTACCCTTCCTTTTAAATTATTAACAAAATGCCCTTGTGGGTCCCAATTTCTCCTCCCTGTTACTCCCTTCCCTCAACGCCTTCTTCAACTTTACCTCAATTTTTTCAATATCAAAATGCTCAAGCTTTCAAATTGTTTTATAGTTATTCACCCTTCAGCATCTCTGGAACCTGAAAACTTCTCAATGCAAAAGGATGCCTCATTGTTTTTGCTTAGATCATTCTTCAAACTCTCACAAGCCTCACTGAGGCAAACACAAGCACTGTTGTTTTCAGACACATCAATATTATATTACTTTCTAATCTTAGATGCAAAATGCTTAAACAAAACTTTATCGAATTCCCTTCCTCCAAATGACCTGGCATTACCCTTGTACAAAATATTCACGGACATTTCAAAGGGACTCCCCTCGCATGCTGGCATGGTCAATATCAACAAATGCCACAATACACAGAGCTCCCAATAAAATATCTCTTTTGATGTGGTAGTGTAGCTGTTGTTTCATCGAGGAGGCAGAATGACCTGGACAAACTAGCAATTTTTGCAACTTGAAGCACGTCCATCTTTTGTTAATCCGTGAAGTAGATTGGAATCCCAATACAAGGAGGAGGATCGTGAGAATATTTCCTCTTGCTATAAATTCTGGAGTGGAAATCAGCATATAGCTAGGATCTCAGCTATAAATTCTGGAGTGAGAATATTTCCTTACATCTGTCATGGACTAAGGGACATCCATTGGAACCTTCAATTATTCTAAAAGGAACGTAATCAAGCTCCAGCTGCTATTCTGGATCAGAGAATTCTCTATCCAAAAGACACTTGATTTGAGAGATGTGGGTTTTGACATTGGTCCTCGAGAAGCCAAAATCAATATCTGGAGGAAACAGCCCTCATCATATATCTCATGGAAACTTCAATTGCTCAAATCAATCTCCAGCTTACTCGTAGATGGTTGAAACACTATTTTTATTTCTTGCATGTGAAACTGAACTAACTGCTCATTTAATAAGAAGGGTAATGCCAGGTCGTTAGGAGGAAGGGAATTCAATAAAGTGTTGTTTAAGCATTTTGCATCTAAGATTAGAAAGAAATATAATATTGATGTGTCTGAAACATAAGTGCTTATGTTCGCCTCAGTGAGGCTCGTGAGAGCTTGAAGAGCGATTTAAGCAAAAACAATGAAGTATCCTTTTTCATTGAGAAGTTTTCAGGTTCGAGAGATACTAAAGGGTCAATAACAAGGAAAGAATTTGAAAACTTGAACATTTCGATATTAAAAAAATTGAGGTGAAGTTGAAGAAGGGGTTGAGAGAAGGGAGTAACTGGGAGTGAGGAGGAAGGAGAGGGACAGGAGAAACTTGGGGCCCACAAGGGCATTTTGTTAATAATTTTTAAAGGAAGGGTATTTCATAAAATTACCCAATGAACAAGCTAAGGTCATCGCAGGTCGTTCTTTTTCAGATTATTCTTGAGTTTTGGATAGGGTCCCGAGTTATTCAGCTTTGGATCATTTTGGGATCCAAAGTCGGGTTAAAAAACCAGGTTGTTTTTAAGTATGGGTAATTTCAGATCACAACTGGCCCGGGTTATGGTCAGGTCAAGTTCAGGTTGCCTCGGGTTCTAATAATTATTCAAGTTTCGAGTCATTTGGGCACAGGCCACGCCGAGTTTCAGGTAATTTGCCTTCGGGCCGTCTCGAGTTTCAGGTCGTTCGAGTTTTAAGTCGAGTTATGGTTCGTCCATCTTTTGGGTTGTCTCGAGTTACAGGTCAGGTCAGGTTTCAGGCGTCCAGCTTTGGATCGTCTCGGCTTTCGGGCCAGATCGGGTTTTAGTCAATTTGATTTTTTAAGAAAAAATTTCAGATCGGATCAGGTTTGGGTCCAGTCAGTTTGTGCCACCTCTACCAACATAAGAATCAACAGTGATTTACAAACCTTTCTAAAAGTAAAAGAAACCCTCCTGGAATCTCTTCTTACAGCATGATCTCCAACCATATCAACCTGTAAACAAACAGACAATTAATTATTTACACTCAAAACTAGAACTCTTTGTCATGCCTACTTAATTCATCTATTATTATTTTCTTCTCATCTATTTCTTCTTGGGGGACTGCACAGGTTTCAGCATTCATGCTAATGAAATATCAAGGTATAATATGTATTATAACCAAGCAAACACCTTGTGATGAGGTATATAGTGATGCCATGCATAACGACCTTCTCCAGACATTAAAAGCATAGACCGTGGAGGAAGAAAAACTGCCTTCCTTGTAACATTAGATGGCTCGGCGCATTTGGTCAATTCTTCTCCATCAATAACAGTGCTAGATGGAGGATTCCAGTTGCCTTCATTATATTTTCGGAACTCCATTATACACGGACCCGCCAAGGAGAGGCTAAATATCAAATCATCAAAAGCCGAGTGGGTATCTATATGAGGGGATAACCCTACCCCACAGGGATATTCATTAACCTACAAAAAGGTACAAAAGTAAAGATGTTTAATATAGCGCATAAAATAGCTTCATGCATTTAACTATCCAAGCTGTACAAAATTTTAACAATTTTAAAACCTCTTTGCTACCTGCCTGCAAGATAAATTTCATAGAATTTAGAGAATGCTTTTAAAAAGCTACATGCATATAACCCTACCCCGCAGGGATACTCATTAACCTACATAAATAAAGGTACAAAAGTAAAGATGTTTAATATAGCACATTAATTAGCTTAATGCATACAACTATCCAAGCTGTACAAAATTTTAACAATTTTAAAACCTCTTCACTACCTGCCTGCAAAATAAATTTCTTAGAATTTAGAGAATGCTTTTAAAAAGCTACAACTAACACCGCCAGCTGGGTCTATTGCAAATGATTCAGAATTTCTGCTGTTATTGGACAGAAAAACAAGATATATAATAAGTGGCTGGTTTTAGTTGTTAAGGCCAACAAAAGAGATAATTTCAACTTACGGTCACAATTTGTGCTCTTCTGAAAAACAACAATAAGATGTATATTGAGGAGGAGGGATCACTTGACAATGGATTTTCTAAATAATTCAAATAAAACTGAAAATTGAAAAGTAAATCTATAAATATGTTATTGGACATATAGATAGCCTAACAATCAAATTTCATTACTACTCGGAAGTCGACAAACTCCAACAAAGTGGAGTTGTGCTCCTAGCCGAAAATGGGATGCCCTACGAATTGAGCTGTGATAACGTAGCTGAAATAGCAGTTAGAACCCAGTTGGTGACGCGCGAGGAAATTCGAGTGAGCACCCTCCCGGAGTCCCGCTTCCTCATCTCCTTGCCTCAGGGACTGACACCGGAGACGTTCATACATGCCACCCCAGCTGACGTATGGGAAGACGGTCTCAGTTTTCAACAGTGGTCCCCCCATTATGGTGCATCCATAGCAATTCCTGAGTATAAAGTGCTACTCAGTCTTCACGGCATGCCACCCCACCTATGTCGGGAGAAAGAGGTGATCAAGGCGGTGAGCAAATCTGGTGTCTATCTGGGCACGGTGGAGCAGGAAAACCCAGCGAACTTATCTGCTTGGTGGGTAGCAGTGGGGGGTAGATGATCTTCGTTACATACCGACGTCAGTCACCATACATGCCGGGGGGTTGATTCACAAAGCATGGGTTGCACCGATCAAATGGACGAAAGCCAGCATATACTCAGTAGCCGACCTTCCACCTACTCCTCAGCTTTACCAAGGTCCGAGATCACTGGACCCATCGCCCACACCTTCACCCCCGGAATCAGATATGGAGGTTGACCTCGGAGATGACTCCGATATATTTCAGCTAACTCGCAAAACCATCCGATCTATATGCCTTGGCATGGACCCATTATCCCTACCGGAGGAGATCCGGCACATAGCGAGACTCACGGATGCCTCGGACAGGATGGAGAGGGATCCAGTGGACAGGCAGTAGGACGGACCTCCACAACAAGCCGCAGAAGATCCGAAGGGAAAGGGAGTGGCCACAACACAGAGGTTACACAGTAACAGTGCCACACAGAATCAGCAAAGTCAGAATCACGTGCTACAGCAGAAGGCCGGGTGGCTTTTCGGAAGAGGATTAATCCTATCTTCGTGAGACCTTTGGCTGACCGAGCGAGTCAGTATAGTGAGACAGCGACCCGCCACACTGCAGGCTCGGAAGGGGAGGTAGCGCCTAACCCGGGGCAGATCAGAATTCTACCTCGAGGCTCACACCTACAACGGCCAAATTCACCATCTCACGCAACAGTACACCAGTCCGATCAGACATTGGGTAGCGCGCAGGCACGCCAACCTTCCCCAAAGGAGAATGATCTCCTGTCAGCAACAGTACCTAGTACCAGCAGAGGCAGTACGGAGAGACAAAAACTCGCTGAAAAAGAAGGGAACCTTTTGGCGAGTCCTACCGGGTCGGCGGGTAGCAGAGGGTCAACAGACCCATTCACCTCTTTAGCTGACCTTAGAAGGGCTGTCCGAATTAAAAGAAAGTCCAATCGCACTCCTGGGCCTTCTAAAAGGCAGTCTGTGAAGCCTGTCAGCCCAAAAATCAATCCAGAAGTGCCTTTATCCACTGAAGCCCAGTCAACACCAGTAAGCCAAAGGGCCCAGCGACCTCACACCCAACCAAACTGCAATAACTCAAGGGGCCGCTCCGCTCCTCGCACTAGTCTGGACCTGGACCCTAAAGGCTTCTTCCAAGTTCGGGTCCCTTATGCCCTTTGCACAGAAATCGCACAATCAATTGGGCTAAGCGCTGAAGTTGTTCTCCAAACAGTGGAGGAAGACAACCAAGATCGAGCCATCCCCACAGACACATCAGACCGGCAGCAGGTGCCCAATTACCATGCCTCGGACGAAGAGGAGGAGTCCGAAGAGGACTGCTAGAAGGGGTGGATCATTATAAGTTGGCTGTTGTTATTGTTTTCATTATGAATGCAAAAAAATTAAAAATCTTATGTTGGAATGTACGGGGGCTAGGAGATTTGAACAAATGTGATGTTGTAAGAAACACAATTAAGAACTCTCGCTGTGATGTCTGTTGTCTTCAAGAGGTGAAATGGAACTCCTTTGATTACCAATACGTGAACAGACTTCTCCCTTCTTTCTTTGATAAACAATGTGTGATGAGATTTGCGAACCAATCGAGAGGAGGATTGTTAATTGCCTGGAAGAAGAGTTATAGTATGGCAAATTGTTGGAGTACCACACACACCCTTTCGACGCTCCTCATCCAGGAGTCAACGGGGTGGCAGTTTCTCATCACTAATGTTTATGGTCCGAGTGGAGAGGATGTGATCAAGTTGGAGTTCATCCGGGAAATGCGATCAATCTGGCCACTGGTTCAATGGCCTTGGACGCTGCTGGGGGACTTCAATTTAGTCAGATGGTACGTGGACCGATCAGCTGACCTGAGGGGATACAACCTAATGTGTGCTTTCAATGACCTCGTACGGGATTTGGGACTCATGGATGTCGAGCTCACTAACAGATCCTACACCTGGTCTAGCAAGCGACCTAGGCCGGTCTTCTCGCGGCTGGACAGAATTTTTTTATCGCAACACTGGGCAACTATTTTTCCAATTATTCAGATGCAGGCCTTGGAAATGATTGTCTCGGATCATGTTCCTCTTCTCCTCAACTGCACCATGAGAACTTCTGCCAAGCCGCCTCCCCGCCTAGAAACTTTCTGGCTGAACTACAGTGAGGCACAGCGCATTGTGCAGCAAGCTTGGAACATGCCAAGTCGGCTTCAGGCAGGCGACCCTCTACTGTTCCAAGCTAAGTCTGACCGAATGCACAAGGCCCTCCGACAGTGGCATTTGGGCCGATTCTCTTTACTTGATAACCAACTCAACAACTGTAGAAAGGCGATACATTTTTTTGATGCAATAGAGGAGAAGCGCCTACTGGATACAAGAGAATATAGGTTTCGGGTAACAATAAGAACAAGAGCATATGAGTTGGCACAAATTGTGGAACTACGGTGGAGGCAGCGATCGCGGGTTACTTGGTTACAAAGCGGCGACAAGAACACGCGTTATTTCCATGCTTTTGCCTCCGCAAGAGCAAGGAAAAACACGGTGGCTTCTATTCAAAGTGGGGGCAGATTACACACGGACCGACTGGAGATAGTCAGCATTTTCTTCCGACATATGCAAGCTGTCCTAGGGACGGCTGAGGAAGCCCTGGATTTCGATCCAACAGCTCTTTACCCACCACTGGACGGTCTGGCTGATCTCCAAGCACCTTTCACTGAACTTGAGGTTGAATGTGCGGTGCGTCAGTTGGCAAAAAACAAGGCTTCCGGCCCCGATGGGCTGCCAAGCGAATTCATCAAGACATTCTGGCCCTTACTCAAATCTGAAATATTCCAATTGTTTCAAAAATTCTTTCATAATCGGCTTAGCATGGAATGCATGAACAAGGCAAACATTGTGTTTGTGCCGAAAAAGGAAAATACTGAGGCGGTAGGGGACTTCCGACCTATTAGCATTGTCAACTTGGTGCCCAAACTCATCTCCAAAGTGCTCTCTAACAGGCTCAGGCCGAAGCTTGATATGCTCATCTCCACCCAGCAAACTGAATAGAATTAGAAAATAGATTTGAAAATGAAAACATATCTATTCCTTGTTCACTTTGAGCCTATAAAGGCATTACATCTTACATCCATAACCTCAAGATTCTCTATAATTCCTATCTTACCAAAAGGACCCTATAGTTCTATATATTGCTTAAATCTCAACACTCCCCCTCAAGATGGGCAAAAGATATCCCTCAAGCCCATCTTGTCACATAACCTAACTAGATCTATTGCGCCAAGTCCTTTGGTGAGGCAGTCAGCTACTTGATCTCCAGTAGCTACATAACTCAGCTCCAATAGTCCACTTTCCAGCTTTTCTTTTATGAAGAACCTATCGATCTCCACATGCTTGGTTCTGTCATGCTGCACAGGATTGTTAGCAATGCTGATTGCTGACTTGCTATCGCACCACAACTTCATTTTTTCTACGTGATTCACCTTGAGATCTTCCAATAACCTCTTCAGCCACAGCATCTCAGCAACTCCCAATGCCATAGCCCTATACTCAGCTTCTGCCGTCGATCTCGCAACAACCGGCTGCTTCTTGCTCTTCCAAGAGACCAAGTTGCCTCCTACAAACATGCAGTAGCCAGATGTAGACTTCCTGTCATCGAGGCAGCTAGCCCAGTCAGAGTCACAATAGCCCTCAATGTTCATGTGCCCATTCTGCCTGAAGATCAAGCCCTTCCCTGGTGCACTCTTCAGGTACCTCAGAATGTGATACACTGCGTCCATATGGCCCTTTCTAGGGTCATGCATGTAGCGGCTCACCACGCTTACTGCAAATGATATGTCGGGACGAGTGTGACCCAGATAGATCAATCGGCCTACCAGTCTCTGGTACCTCTCACGATCAACCTGTTCTCCTGCCTCTGCACTCATCTTGGCCTTCACATCAATTGGAGAAACTGCAGGCCTGCACCCCAACATGTCTGTCTCTGTGAGCAAGTCTAGGACATACTTCCTTTGAGATAAAACAATCCCCTCTGCTCCACGAGCCACCTCAATCCCAAGGAAGTACCTAAGCTGTCCCAAATCCTTCACCTCGAATTCCTTTCCCAATCTTGCCTTCAACTGTGCAATCTCCCCCTCATCATCCCCGGTAATGATCATATCGTCGACATACACAGCCAGCATAGTAATGTGACCACCATGTTGTCGAGAAAACACCGTGTGGTCAGCATTGATTTGCTGATAGCCCATGCCTACCATAGCCTTCCTGAACCTATCAAACCAGGCCCGAGGGGACTGCTTCAACCCATAGAGCGACTTCTTGAGCCTGCACACCTTACCCACTATCTGGTTTGTGCCAAAACCTGGTGGGACCTCCATGTACACCTCCTCCAACAAATCACCATGAAGAAATGCATTCTTCACATCGAGTTGGTGTAATTGCCATCCACCATTCACTGCCATGGAAATTAGTGTCCTCACTGTGCTCATCTTCGCCACGGGTGCAAAGGTCTCATCATAGTCAATGCCATAGGTCTGACTGTACCCCTTCGCTACCAACCGGGCCTTGTAGCGCTCAACCAGACCCTCTGGATTCTGCTTTACTGTGAAGACCCACTTGCATCCAACAGCCTTCTTGCCTGGTGGAAGTGACACAAGTTCCCAGGTTTTGTTCTTGCAGAGGGCACTGAGCTCTTCTAGCATGGCTGCTTTCCATTTCGGATCTCCTTTAGCAACCTGCCAGCACTTAGGAATAGAGACAGTGTCTAATGATGCAATAAATGCTCCATGTACATGTGATATGTGTGAGTAAGAGACAAATTTGGCAATGTCATGTGGAAAACCATATCGGTCAGGAGGAATGCCTGCATTCTCGCGAGGAGTCCTCCTTACCGATAGGGGAGTGGGAGGAGTAAGAAGAGGAATCATATCACCTGTGTATTCCTCATCTGAGGTGAATGGTGTAGGTATCTCAAGAGTCGGAGTAGGCAGGGACAAGGGACTTGGCACATGTGGCACTATAGGCATAGCTCCCTCATTTTGCTTCTTCCTTCGTACATACACTTCACCATATCTCGACTCCCCCTGAGCCTGAGTTCTACCACTTTCGGGCTCAATCCTTTCACCTTCGGGCTCAACCCTAGCCGAATCGAACTCACGTGTACCACCCACACTCACTGTCACCGTCCTCCGCTCACCATCACTACTATTCTCCCCCTCTCGCCTCATACTTCCTGTATCGAGCGAGTCTTCAAATGGTGATGTTGCTTCTGAGGAGTAATATGGTTCGAGCTCGTGAAAGGTAACATCCATACTAACAAACATTCTCCTCTCAACCGGGCTCCAGCAAGCATACCCTTTTTGAGTAGCTGAGTACCCCACAAAGATACACCTCACAGCTCTTGGATCAAGTTTTCCCACATTTGGCCTATTGTCATGTACAAAGCACACACACCCAAAAGTTTTGAGAGGAAGAATATCTCCATTCTTACCTGTCAGCATCTCAATTGGAGATATCCAGTCCAATACCCGCGAGGGCATCCTGTTGATCAAATAGGTTGCTGTCAGAACTGCTTGCCCCCACAAGTACTTTGGGACTTTCATCGAAATCATCATACTTCGAGTTACCTCAAGGAGATGCCTGTTCTTCCGTTCTGCTACCCCATTCTGCTCTGGTGTGTACGGACACGTGGTTTGATGCTGTATTCCCTGGGATGACAAGTATTCCCCAAATGCCCTATTAGTGTACTCTGTCCCGTTGTCAGACCTCAGTACCTTCACAACTGCACCGTATTGAGTCTGAACCATTTTGTGAAAATCTTTAAAGCAAGTAAGCACATCACTCTTGTTTTTCATCAAGTAAAGCCAAGTCAACCGAGAAAAACAATCAATAAAAGACACAAAATATCTAAATCCATTCAAGGTAGTTGTAGGACAAGGTCCCCATACATCTGAGTGAATCAAATCAAAACTACAATACCTCATATTCCCAGAACTAGCATAAGAGCTCCTAGTATGTTTGCCTAACTCACATGCATCACACACTAACTTTTCCTTATCGGCCTTTTCAAACAAAGGCTGATACAACCTACTCAAAATAGGAAATGAAGAGTGACCCAAGCGCCTATGATGGAGCAGCAGTAAGTCCTCCACACTTCTCTCAGTTCCTCTAGCTCTCTCTACAATGGATGAGAGGGCCGAGCCCATACCCTCCTTATCCATGTACCACAAGCCTCTATGTAGTGTGCCAGTCCCAAGTACCTTGCCCGTCCCCTTCTCTCGGAAGATCACCTTGGGATTATCAAACAAAACAACACAATTTAGTTGTGAGATAATGGCACTTATAGATAGAAGATTCACGGGAAAGGAAGGAGCATGCAAAACATTAGACAGAGTCAGAGTGTTGGTATATTTCACGGTACCCTTACCAACCACTGGCTGGGCCGTACCATCGGCTGTCCGAATGCTCTCTGGAACTGCTAGATGAGTATAGGAAGAAAACTCCCTAGCAGCACCAGTCACATGGCGAGATGCACCAGAATCGACTATCCAATCTGGTGATCTAGTGGTGGACATAGAGGGAAGGGCAAGTGTATCACAAGTACCTGTGGCTGTACCTGTGGTTGAGTAAGCAACAGAAGCAAAGTTACCCCTGGATGAAGATGAGGTGGATGCATCATCGACCACACTCTTCTCCTCACTTGCTCCTTTTTGCCTCCTCCTGACTATCTGTGAGGCCGCTTCCATGATCAGATCCTCCTCGGATAACCCCACAATAGCTTCTTCCTCTTCCTCTGCAACCATCAGATTTGCCCGGTTGCCTCCTCTTCCACCTCTTCGGCCCCCACGGCCGCGTCCTCGACTCCCAAACTGCCCTCTACCACCTGCATCTCTCTCCTTTGGTGGCTTAGGACAAGCCTTGATCAGATGACCTGTTTCCCCGCAGTTGTAACACCTGCGAGTCTCCCCCTTAGCACCTGTCATATCTGAGCTCGAGACGGTCAAAGCGGATCGTGTACCTGGAGGTCCACTCGGCTCAGCATGTATCTTCATGCGACTCTCCTCTTGCATCATTGCAGCAATGGCCTCATCCAATGAAGGGATCTTCGGCTGGGCTAGGAGAACTGATCTCCTTTGATCAAAGGCCGAGTTCAGATGAGATAGAAACTGCATAGTCCTTATCCGTGTAAGGAGCTCCCGACTCTTGCAGCTCGGATCAATACAGCACGACACTTGTGAGAAGTGATCAAACTCTGCCCACAGCTTTTCCAGATCCAAGGAGTAATCCTGAATCGATCTATCTCCCTGCACCACAGCCTCTATCTCCTGCTGAATCTGGAACACCCTCATGTGGTTCTCAGTCCCACCATAGGTCCTCTTCAGCTTTGCCCAGATGTCCTTCACAAGTCGAATGCCATCTACTGAAGAGGCGATCGATTGTTTCATCGAGTTGAGCAACCAGGTGTAGATCAAGGCATGTGTGGTCCTCCACTCATCGGCCTGAGTAGTACCACTCGCTGGCTCATCCCCTGTCAGATACCCCTTGAGCTTCCTCCCTTCTAGAGCAGTCTCGATCCGACGCGACCAACTCAGATATGTGGCCGGTCCATCAAGCTTAAGCTCCACAGCTTGGAGATCTAGCTTCACCTGCGGTGGATCACGTGCCAAGGTATTGGTCGAGGCACTGGCTCCCTGTATAAGTCCAACCAGCACCTTTAGAACCTCTGGATCAACACCCGTCAGTAGTTCTAGAGCCCCCTTATCTTCCGAGCTCTCTTTTGACATCTTTTCTCAAAGGATCCAAGTCTCGATCACACAGATCACACGTGACTTCCTTCCCTTTCTTGATCACACAGATGTATCTCTCGTAAAGACCCGATCTTGCACCCTCAAGACGGATCTAAACCATCTCCCCCTTTCTTCTTCTTCTTGACCCGATCTCGATCTATCTCATCAAGATTCGAGCTCAAACCCGATCGAAATCTCGATCCAAACCCGCTTCTCGGGTATCGTGGGGTAAGGGCCCCCCACGCCGGCCTAATCGATCACAAGTAGCCTACCTTGTTGGTTGACCGGCCTAGAGAAGAAGAAAACCGACCTTTAGGGGAGTGTTTCTGCCTTGGCTGTAGAAGAGGGCGGAGCTACAGTGCTCGGGTGAGGGAGCTACAGTGCTCGGGTGAGGGAGCTACAGTGCTCGGCTGAGAGATACCAGGTGAGAGGAGAGAAGGGAGAGGCGGATAGAGGCGGAACCGGCCGACGAAGGGCGGAGCAGCAGCTAGGTCAGATCAGCGGCTAGGTCAGTCCCATGGCAGATCTGACCAGCGGACCTCCTAGGCGGCTGTGCTGGCCAGCAGCGGCCTAGGCGGAGGTAGGCGGGGCCAGGCGGTGGTCCGGCGGTGCTCAAGCGGCCCTGGCGGAGCTCCTCTCTGGTCGCGCGGTACTGTAGCTACAGTGTCGCGTTTTTAGGTTTTGAAGCTCTGATACCAAATAGAATTAGAAAATAGATTTGAAAATGAAAACATATCTATTCCTTGTTCACTTTGAGCCTATAAAGGCATTACATCTTACATCCATAACCTCAAGATTCTCTATAATTCCTATCTTACCAAAAGGACCCTATAGTTCTATATATTGCTTAAATCTCAACAAACTGCGTTCGTTAAGAATAGACACATAGCAGAAACCTTCATCTCAACACGCGAGTTGTTACAAGAGATCAAAAATTCCAAGGCAGCGGCCGTGTTTCTCAAGTTGGATTTTACTAAGGCCTTTGATTCTATTCATTGGCCTTTTCTGTTGAGAGTGTTGAATGCGAGGGGATTCCCGGCTAGATGGATTACTTGGATTTCGACAATCCTCGACACCTCCTCATCAAGGGTTGTCATTAATGGGGAGTTGTCGGAGTACTTCACACACCGTAGGGGACTCCGTCAGGGAGATCCCCTCTCTCCTATGTTGTTCATAGTCGCGGCTGATGTGCTCCAACGTATGGTGCAAGAAATTAACAAAATGCTGCCGAATCCCATCTCTCCCAGAATATCAGACTCGGTCCTGGCACTACAGTACGCCGATGACACGGCCTTAATTGCTAATGTGACGGATGACCTGCAAGCGGTTCTGGTTCTGAAATTGGTACTCAGGATTTTTACAAAGATTTCGGGTCTTAGTATCAACTTTGCAAAAAGCTGCTTTGTAGACTTCGGTTTATCACCGACCCAGTTATTGCAAGTGGAAGCGGTATTAGGATGCCCAAGAACAAACCTCCCAGTAACATATTTGGGGATGCCCCTCACAGTCAAAAGACCCCGCCGTGACCTCTTCATCCCGATCATTGACAAGATCGAACAGCGCTTTGAGGGATGGAAAAGGAAATTAATCTCTCGTGGGGGAAGACTACAATTGGTTAAATCGGTTCTTTCCTCAATTCCAGTATACTACATGCGCTGCTTCCTACTCCCAAATTGGGTAATAGATCGGATTGATCGTATCAGGAGGAAATTCTTGTGGGGCAAGAATGATACACAAAAGGCAGGTATATCGCTATTAAATTGGACAGAGGTATGTTGGCCTCAAAAATGGGGAGGCATGGGGATCATGGACCTTCGGATTCAGAACAGGGCACTCCTACTACGGTGGTGGTGGCGGCCTTATGTGCATCCGGATGCACTCTGGACGGTTACAATTAAAAAACTGTACCGGGTGGGACGAAATTTGGAGGGTCCGAATATTTGGACAGCAAGGGGCTCTTTCTTCTGGAATCAACTTCACAAACTGAAGCCACTATTCAATTGGTCTACCAACTGGCTTATAGGTACTGGGGAGAAAATCTCCTTCTGGCATGACCCGTGGTCGGGTGCGCCCCTCGCCGGCAGACTGACAGACAGACCAACCTGTCCACGTGTATCTCTTAGAGATGGAGTGCAGGCCATCAACTTTATAGGTCCTGAGTTTGCAGCGGAGGTGGCGGATATCCAGTTCACTCATGACACAGATGCTATTCAATGGAGGTGGGAGTCAAATGGGTACTACACGGCAGGTTCATTTTACCACACTATAATGGGAGGAGGTCTGATTCGAGATAGGCACATGAGAGTTTGGAAGGCAAAGGTGCCGCCCACGGTGAAAATCTTTGGGTTCTTGATGCTGAGGAACAGAATACTGACGCACGAGGTCATGCAACATAGACATATGAGATGCTCGTTATCGTGTGTTCTGTGCGAAAACTGCCCGGTGGAATCAGCTTTCCACATATTTTTTCTGTGTCCCTACGTTGTACAGGTATGGTTTATTCTAACTAGAAAGGTAGGGTTCAACCTAATCAGAATTGGACAGAACTTGCTGGAAACATGGGAGAACTCGGTAAAGGCACTAAGATGTAGAGGAAGTACATGGAAGCGGCAGGCACTGCCTCTGTTGCTATGTGTGTGCTGGGAAACTTGGAAGCAGAGGAATGATAAAATCTTTAATCAAAGAAGGATGGCACCTCAGTGCTTGGCAGAAAAGATCTGGAATGAAGCTGCACAGTGGAAGGCTCACTGCTGACCAAACCTATGCTGTTTTTTTCCTGCTTGTTGTTTTTCCGCTTTCGCCTTTGCATGTAATAAATTATATAGAGGCTGGGTCAGGTTTTTTTCTTCATTCAAGTGCACCTATGGTAGAGTAGGCTATATAGAGGATAGTTGTTGCACTCTTACAAAGTAAGCCGTTGTAATCGGATCTATGCTTCATTTATAATATACAACTTGGCAGCCGCTGCCAAGCTTTTCAAAAAAAAAAAAAACAATCAAATTTCATGTAATTTAAGTATTGTTTGATGATGCATCAAGAACCATTAATTCTGAGTTGTTGAAATTTCAAGTCACTTGATGTACAGTGAAACATACATCAAATCTCATCATTTTATAGGCATGATATGTCATGACCATAATATTAGATGTTAATTTTAAACTTTATATTTGAAGATTGTCAAGATTGTCGAAATAAAGCATTGTCAAGTGATTCCCCCTCCATATTGAGTGCCTGATTTCAATTACAAGTATAGAACCTATATGAAAGAGGATCTCATACTTACTGTCAACTGATCCATCAGTTTGCTACTAATATCATTGAGTCCAGGGAAGGACTGAATGTTATGGAGTATGTGAGAGACAAAGGATGGAAGTTCACCTAAGAACTGCTTTGAATCAACATTCCTAGTCTACAATCACACAAAAAGACAAGGATTAATAACATATTGTGGTAGCATTTCAGGCATAGTGTATCATTTCAGAATTTGTGTCTAAAACTCTGAGCCCTTGCACTACCGTGCAAGTTCTGTAGTTTGAGAAATTCGAAACTTATTTGTTTTATATTTAATTTATATGATTTGCTCATAATCAGTTGAAAAGTGCTGCAATTGCAGGAATAGAGGATTAATTGATCCCAGAATTGGGTTAACTGAAGTGAGTCTTGCATTCAAGCAATTAATTGGAGCATAACTGTAACTAATACTAAATTCCACGAATTACATCAACTGCATGAATATATGAATGCTACTAATAACAGATACAAACTTACTTCATACAAAAATTCATACCCATAATGCTGAACCCTTCTTTTTGATAGACTTTTCCATGGCCTTTCGTCCACGGCCTTAAGAAGCTCCTGCCAATTAAGTATAAAATATTATAATGAATATGAAAGAGATGGTTAAATAGAAAAAAGAAGAGGAGGCTTTTGTAGGCAATT
This sequence comes from Carex myosuroides, assembly GCA_028015225.1. Classification (NCBI taxonomy): domain Eukaryota; kingdom Viridiplantae; phylum Streptophyta; class Magnoliopsida; order Poales; family Cyperaceae; genus Carex; species Carex myosuroides. The sequence goes on along the minus strand of CM051489.1, from coordinate 2,199,260 downwards.
CGGCCACAGATATGAGGAATATTAGGTGGATTTGCTAAAGTTGTAGAGAAGAAGGAGAAAAAGATGCCCCAAATAATTTATGAAACAAGTAAATGCCCTCTAACCTTCTCTTCTTCCAAACTAATGAATTCATGCACCATGTGTATTCCGGGGATGGCGAGTTCTTTTGCAGACTGAGATACCACAATAGAATCATTGCTCTTAACCTAAATTATTACAATTTCACGATAAAGAAAGATAGAATAAGTCATCTGAATTTAGAAAAAAAATTGGATGTTTGCAATGTAACAATACAAGAAAAATGTAACTCCTCACCATACTAGACAGGAACTTGGCTCTGGTCATGTTTGGTTGTGGAGTCAGAGGTGGAGTAAACCTCTTACTCCACACTTAAGCCGCCAAACGAGGAGTAAAATAGGTTAATCTAGACCTGTAGAACCCTCTGCCTAGGCATTCATTTCCCAACATCTTACTCCTCAATGTGGATTAACTTAAGCCATGACTTAAACTACCAAACGAGGTATAAAATATGAGGAGTAAGATGGAGTAAGCAATTTAATCTTCATTAATCCACAACCAAACATGACCTTGCCTCTTGAAAATATTAAATCTAGTATATTACCATAATTTTCCTTCTCAACCAGCTTGAGGTTTTGGCTTTTTTGACTTAGACTAGGATTTTGTCATTGGATCAGTGCAAGACATACTAAATTCTAATCCCATCAAGCCAGTCTTATTAATAAGTTCCATCCCAATATTTTGCAGGTAATGGAACCAAAAAAACAAATCACAACACATGAGGCAGAGTTATAAATAAAACTGCAAAATATTTTTCTAGAATGAAAAAAACCTTCTTAGGTTGAGTTTCAAGAGCAACATTTCAGTCAACATTAATAAACTAAGATCTGTGACGAGAATCAGACAGAATGGGAGCGTTAAATATGAAGGTACCTTTTGTGGCCTAGACACGGAATATCTTATATGTAAGACCCGGCCAGCGAGATTGGGGCAGGGTTTCTCATTCAAAGCCTGAAATGCTGCTTGTGCAGCAGTGATTTCAGCAAAGCACACAATAACACGCACGCCAGATTCATCAGCAGAATGAACTCCAATAACCTCTCCAAAACTCTGAAAAGCTGATTTGATGGCATCATGTGTCAGACCCACTGCGGGCCCACAATTTGCCACGTATAAGTTTGGGCTTGATTTTGACTCACCCATGCCTTTTGGGCGACTAAATCCATTTTTCGACATATTTGTGCTATTTCTACATAGCAAACGGTGATAGTGAAATTAGATGGGCCAAGTATTAGTCAATACTTGTACCCCAAAAAAACAGTACAAGTAAATTAAATCATAACTCTGTCATAAGGACTGATTTAACACTCAGGTAGCCTTTGTATACTCAACGACGCAGTTAACTAACAAAATAAGAATCAAAACTGACCAAACCAAACTTTGGTTTTTATAATCTTCCTCCATAACTTCCCAAGACGGAGCGAGGGGTACCTTAAAATCAGGATATTTTACCATAGCAAGCAATAGCCCGTTGTTGCTACCATGGTTTGGAAAATCTATTGGCAGCGCATGATCCGATTATTGGACCAAAAAATGATTGAATCGTAAGAGACTCACCTAATATCCGAGTTACGCAGATTCTCCTTCTAATTTGTATGTAACTGACTGATAATACTTTTAGAAAGAGAACGAATACGGGAACGAACTTTAGCTTTTAGGCGATGAATGCGAGAGAAGAGACCCCCCAGCTGCGCTCTAGCATAACCGCCGGAGCGTACAATTGACAATGGGTACTGAGCAAACGAAGAATTCATATCACCTAAAAGTAACTCAACATCCAGACCGTCCGATCTTCTTTTCCACGAATATTGAAGGGGCCCGTGCATTCCCCGTCGGACCGGATTGGTCCGGACTCGCGAACGAAGGGCCTAACGGGCTGCTAAGTGCTAACATGGAGCCTGGCTATACCAAATAAACCTAATAAAAGATAAAAACTTCCCATTCATAACAAATGAGAAAACTGATTTGATTTCTTGAAATTTTTCTTCTCCAACTTGTCTGACAATAAAAAAGGATTATTTCAGTACGTAACAGGTCCAAAATATGAATTATATACGATTAAATTCTTATAAAATTGAGAACAAGATTTTTATTTAGTGACAAAGATAATATTAATTCTCAGAACGGAAGGTCGCAAATTCAATACCCAACTAGAGATCTTTTATATAAAAATAAGATAATTTGATCCTCAACCCTCTTTCGCAACCTCTTTCTCAACGGAAAGTTTCTATAAAGCTTAGTTTGTTAAACGAATCAGGAGTGAAATGTCTCTTCACTATTATTGGCATGCCTTAGGGAAAGAGCATTGAGCATAAAATACTTTCACAGTTAACACAAAAAAAATTTAAAGAATCAATTGTGTTATACACACAAAAAAAATATGGTGGAAGTTATTATGGATTATTTACACCTTGTTTCGATGGAGAGTAGAGGAAGGAAGGGGAGGTGAAGAATGGAAGGGAATGGAATGAAATAGAAAGGAAGATTAACATATATAACTTCTTCATGTTTGGTTGATTAATGAGAGAAAATAAATTTAACTTTCTTTTCCGTCTTATTTCTTGTTTGGTTGATTAAAATTTAGAAAGTTAATGAGAAATTCAGTAGTTGTTGTAAGTTTGTGACAAAAAACTTGTATGAAAATTATATAGGTAAGATATAGGATTGAGCATTTTTGCTATTTTTTCTAAAAATATTTGCAACAAAAAAAATTTCCATCTGTTACACTTCAAATCGAGAGAGAAACTGATTCTATTAATTATAATGATACAAGGTTAAATCTTTCACCTTCTATACTAGGGCTGCACAAAAAATTCGTAGTTCATAATTCGATTCGAGTTTGATTCGAAAAAGTTCGTAAAAAATTCGATTCGAAATTAATTCAAACCAAACTCAAACTGAACCTAGTTCGTTTGAAATAGGTTCGCAAACCAAACTTAGTTCAAAATTAACTCAAACGTGAACCGTTAATTTCTGCTAATAATGAACTTTAATGTTTTATTTAGAATAATATTTGGGTTTGTAATAATTCTAAGACTTTGGTGATTGTTCTGTACTTCTATTAATATTTAAATTGTACTTTGAATACTTTGGATATTTGAAAACTTTGGTGATGTTGCTCTGTTGGCTATTTGGAAAACTTTGGATTCTGTGATTGTACTGAACTTTGATTGATTGTACTAAACGTTGGTGTTTGATATAAATTTTGGTATTTGTAATGAACTTTGATATAAACTTTGGTGTACTGTGTAATTAGAATTCAAAATGCCTGAGTTTTTATTGAAGTGCTGTAATTTTGAACTATGGCCCAGCCATAAGTCATAACTCGTAAGGCGTAACAAAGTTCGTAAAAGTTTGAAATTGAGTTTGTAAAAAATTCGATTCGAATTTGAGTTCGTTCGAAATTGAGTTCGTTCAAAATTAATTCAAACCAAACTCAAATTGGGAGTAAGTTCGATTCGGTTCGGTTCGTTTGCAGCCCTATCCTATACCCTTCACCTCCGACATATTTTTATCAACCAAACACGATTTGATGGAAAATTTTCTTTTCTTTCCATTCCCTCCCTTCCTCTACTCAAACTCAATCTCCAAAATGCTCTCAAATTATCTCATGTCTAGCGTCCTATCCAACCCTTTAAAATTTTGTTTACAATCTTTTAAAGTACTACTAGCAAGACTTTAAATCTAAAAATATAACTAATTCAACTCATAACTATTTTTTTCTCTCAATTTGTCTCTAAGTCAAAAAGAAAATGTTTCTTTCACCCACTTTTTTTCTTCTTCCAATCATTATCCTTCATTTTTCTCATCGATCTGTGATGAATTTTGTGAATTTAAATTAAATCTTTGTCCACAACTCTTTAAAGTATTCATACCAAGCATAGACCTTATACGTAACTTATTAAAGTACAGTATTTATACATAGCATATGAAGCTTTTAAACCTAGCATATGAAACATTTAAACCTAGCATAATGAGAAAATGACTTCAAAAAACCTAGCATATCCAGCTTTTATACGTAGCATATTTTCAAGAAAAAAACAGCGACGCAAATATAACTCAAAAATATTTCATTATGAATTTCATTTGAAAGAGAAATCGAGTAAAAGGCGTTCGTATTTTTAAATTTGCAAAATTCGTCACAAATTAGTAGAAAAATAAACGAGAATGCTCAGAGAGAAAAAAAAAAAGAGTTCATGAAATAAATCTTTCATTTTTTGGCTTGGAGATAAATTAAGAGTTCAACTAGTTAGAAGACCGTCCGGGATGAACACTTGGGCCACAAAACCTTTTCTCTTATTTAAAATATAAGATAAATGTAATCGCAGTTATGTATCCACTTGTTAAAACTGTTAATCATTCACTATGAATATAATTTAATCAGTTTATGGATCGAATCACATTCAAGGGGGGTGCAAGGAGTTTGAGATTAGTTGCCTTGATGTAAATTTTTTGAAACAGCTTTAGAAACTTTTCGTGTTATTTTTAGTTGAAATGTAGAATCGAGGTTGGCATGCCAGTACTAAAACATGTAAAATATGTACTTGAGCATTGACAATGACAATAATTGCTCGCACTATGTAAAAAAAGTTGGCTATTTTTGGCGATAATTCTTGGTTAAAATACGTATTAGCTTTATTTAAATTTTTAATACGACGAAAAGAATGAATCATATATATATTTGAATTCACACATAATTTATATTATTGAAGCATTAAAGTTCGTGCAAGCAGATATACAATGTACATCAATATTGTACAAAAAAAAAAAAATTGTAAATAAACTTTTTTTTTAATAATTCAATATATTTGTTGGTGGTAATCGCCACCGATCATAAAAAAAATATATTGTACAAAATTCAAACAAGAGTTTTAGACTCTCACGCTCTTCGAATGATATTTTTCATTTGTTTAATTGATGAAACAGAGATTTATTGAGGGGTAAATTTGTCTATTAATAAAAATTCTATAATATTGTGTTAAAAACAAATTATGATGTGCCAATTACTATAACCTTGCCTTTCCCTCGTACGTTTGCTCAATCTCTATTAGAGTGGGAAAAATGACACGGCGGAGCTGACTCCATCACGGAACGGCACGGTTATAGCACGGAACGATACGGCACGCATGTCAGTTATGTGCTGTGACTCGCGTGTCCCGTGTCGTGATCATTCGCGTGCCGTGTCTATCTTTTGAAACTTTGGCACGGCACAGCACGACACGTAGTCACGCGGGTCACGTGTAATTAGGACCATTAGATATTGATTTAATGGTGAATCTTGAATAAACTAATTTAAATTATGATTAAATGGTCACGCGAGTCACGTATGGTCACGACACGTTTAGGCATTGCGTGACTCACGTGGCGTGACCATTCGCGTGTCGTGACCACCCCTTAACATTTTAGTCACGACACGGCACGTGAAAAATTAACTTGATCACAGCACGGCACGGCACGAGACCAAAGTCACAACGTATTAGTCACGGCACGGCACAGCACGTTTTTTCCACTCTAATCTCCATCTTGGTTTGTTCAAAATTCCTTGAATAAATATTGCGTTTTCCCTGGATTAGAAGTTTAGAACGTTAATTACCCTATGCACTATGCACTATGTTAAAATTCCCCTTAACAAATGATGCCCCAGGCTTTCTCCCTCCACCCCAGGTCCCTCCCTCTCAGTTTATCAGACTATATTATGCCCTCCGAAAGAGGTAAATGCTTAAATATACTATAGACGTTTTTTCTTTCACCTTTTCTTGACCAAGACAATGGAATCCATTAACATAATTTAACAAGTCTTGTAGAAACATAATCTTTTGAACTTGAAAAGGATTCAGAAATTTCACAACATTTTAAAATCGACGACATGCTCAAGGAAAACCTATTAAAAGTATATAACATTTAACTTTGGCAACAAATAAACAATATTATAGCACTTACTGTCAAGAATAAATCCATAACCACCATAGTAACTTTGCAGAATTTCATTCAGTTCATTACAACACTTTCCACGAGCCAATCACACACATATTATTTTATTTTTTTTCTATAGTCATTTCTCAAATTTAGTGAGGTTCTTTTTATCGACCAATTGCACAATGAATGCCAGAATCACCACAATAAGCTTTTCTATTTTGTTGAGCTGGATTATCTTAACAAGACCCAAACAGAAAGAATTCAACTTACTTAGGTTACAACAATTTGCAAAGAGCCAGACATGACCCCCTAAATATAGTGAGGTTTTCAAGGGGTCAACAAATTGCACAAAGAATGACAATTCATTTTTGTTGAGCTAAATTATCTTTAACAGGACCCAAATTGAGAGCATTTGGCCTTGTAAGTCCTGCATGCCCTAATAAAAACCAAGCACTTGGAAATTGCAAGCATAAATTTCTAAGTGATCTCCCCTGCAATAAATATGAACTTCCAGCAGCTCTACCTTCACAATATCTGTTGCCCATATTCATTTCTAGGTGGTAAAGCTGTTCCCAAGGAATGCCCACCTCTCTGACCTACATATAAAATGATTAATTTAGCTAAATGCATCAAAAACAAATCGGGAAAGGGGGGGGGAACCAAAATTATTACCCCAGATGTCATTGCCTAGCAGAGAATTCGAGGGGTGGGATTGGTCGATGGTGTACCTAGGTGTCCATTGCATTGGCACATGCCCATTCTGGTGAATTCTCTCACTACCTTGCATATAATTCGAACTAGTACTAGTTGCAGCAGTAGTAAACTGATAATTCAACCCCCTCTGACTAGGCTGCTGACCTGATTGCCTATATTGCCTGTTGTTGTATATCTGGTTAAAATAACCACCACTACTGCTACTTGTACCACTGATTCCCGCACTGACTGAAGATGATGCTTCAGGTGGCCTCTGTATTCTGTTAACACCATGTAAAAGGTAAAGCAAATAAACAAAAAGACAGAGACATATAATGTAAATCAACTAATGCTGTCTGCACCCTATGTGCACCAGCCAGATACACTTGCTAAGACAAACAGTTAATATATTAAGTTAAATTCAGTAACACAGTATCAGATAACATGTATGCCAAAAGCATCTTTTGCTTGCACTCAAAAGTTAACCTAGCAGAAGCTACAGTAAAAACTAAAAACTCTAATCTTGGACAACTCCATAATACTACTGAAATTTTATTTTCTTTATTCTATGATCATGGTACCTAAGTTCACACATACCTCTGATTTAAGGATATATAGTTTGAGCTCGTAGGAGGCTGGCCTTGCACAGGACCAAATAGGGCATTCCCACTTACTGTAGTAGTAGCATCTGTCCTATTGCCTAGGTGCAAGCTGTTGTTGAATGAAAATGGCAGAGACCTCATGTCAGAGTTGTCCTCTTGCAGAAGCGACTCCTCACTATACATGTATAACATTGAATTGCACATTTAATCAACAATTGTAATAATCTGAACTGGGGTGTCAGAACATGACCCAATCCGACCCATTAAATAACCCGTGGGTACTTGTGTTGGCTTAATAAATTTGTGACCCACGATGACCAGGGTTGGTTAGGGGTAAAAGGGCCATGTGGAACAGTCTGTTTTTCAGTATAAGAGTGCCACCAGATGACCCTATCCGACTAATACCTGAGCCAACCGTCTAGGAACCACCCGATCGTAAAGGGGTTGGCCACAGATGAAAAACTGTTGTCCTGTGACAGGCCAGGCCGTTTAGACCCGTTTAATGTTTATATTAAAATACTGCCTGCCTGACCTAATCCCACTCATAATAGGCACAAGAAAATTGCAGTACTCTTTTGCCAAGATGCTACCACATGCACTAGCATGTACCAGTTAATGTGGTACAAATCTGACTTGACCATGTTTATTACATTTACTGCTTTCTTGTCACTTTAATCACTTGTATATTACTTACAGAGGGGTGAACTGAAGACAAGCTGAGCTAGCTTGAGAGGTAACAACTCAATTGAGTCTTAAGCTATTTAAATTGAAGCTTTAATAGAACCAGTAAGATCAATTAAGGATTGACTAGGTGGGCTAAAGTTGCACTTAGCTCCCAATCATTCGGGGATCCAATATGCAGCTATTAAAATACAGAATATTCCAAAAGATTACAAAAAAACATTTTAGCATGCGGCCTTGTAACAGATCTGGCAACAAACCAGACTTTCTAAAAAAAATATCTTCAAGTTGGTATATATAGAAGTTAAATTCCAATTGGCAATGCACTCTTTGAAATATTTTGAAAATCCAAGCTCATAGATGAAGTTTGTTGAGAAAAGAAGAGGTTCCAACCTGTAATTGGGATCCCAATCTGCGGGGTCGGGTATTGAAGTGGACTCAAAAACATCAACAGGAACATCAGAATGTCCAGAGATTGAGTCTTGCCCAAATGAGTTTGACACAGAAACCTCGCGACTAGTGCTAGTTGAGGCACCACCAGTCAAACCACCACCCACCTGTTGTTGTTGCTGTTGTTGCCTCCAATTGCTAAAAGGACCGGAATGTGAAAGCATACTGTGAGAATAACCAACCCCTCTACTCGAAACATCATGGTGGTGGTGATGACTTGTGCTGGGACCATCCCCGTAATGCCCTTGGCCATGGTCATAGTGGGGCATGGAAGAAGGCAAATGAGACCACCTCCTTCGGTTGTACTGCCCCACTGCAGCTTGCTTACTCAAGGAAGATGAGACGTGGCCCCCTCTGACAGGAGAAGTAGGGCCATATCTTCCTGGGGAAGCACCGGGTATGATCTGAATGTGAGAGTGGGAGTTGGGAGGCGTGAACTGAGACGGGCTGGCACCAAGGGACATAGGACCCAAATTGCTAGGGCTCACGCCCAATCCACCATTTGGATTATTATGAGGAAGCTGGGGGCGGCGTCTGATGTCAGGGCTAGAGCCCAGAAAGACGCCTCCGACTTGTCCACGTAAATTGAATCCACCAGGGCCCAGAGGGGAGTAATAAGAAGGATTACTGGTGTTGTGTTCACCATAGCTACCATAGCTAGTGCCCACACCATTGCCATCATTATAGCTTCCATGACTTCCCACACTGCCGTAGCTGCTACCATACGACAAGGGTATTCTTGGAAAATGGGGGTTGTGCCTGTTCCTGCTTCCAACCTACAAAGGTTCATAGCAGACCATTATTAAAGGTACTGCTATAGGTTCTTTACAAATGTATTGGGGCTTAGCAAAATAATATAAAATTTTCCCTGAACTCAGAAAGCATGAAAAACATGAGAAATGTTTCACACTGGTATTTGTAGCAGGGTTCATGATTTTTAGAATACGTGTGATGTCTAAGGAAAACAAAAGGAAAGAGATGTCGGAGCAACCTGAGGAGATAAGCCGGCAGCTACCCAATGACCAACCCCTGGATTGTGATCAACCATAACAGCTTGAAAGACTGGCTACAAATGCAGAAACGTTTATCTGTTTAAAATTCCTTTACTCTTACAAATTCAACTTGACACTAGGTTTTTCTTCAACACTGCAAGATAGAACTCACAATTCGAGGAGTCTCAGGAGGAGGTCTGTATGGTTCTGTGAATTCCTCCCCAGTAACAAATGGGTGATAAAAAGCCTGAAAGAAGCAGCAGAAGTATTAAATCAGCAGTCATTTACTTTGTAACATTTTACTAAATCAGGTTGTACAGTTTCCCCAAAATACCCAAGTATAACCCCTCAATTGAGAATTTGAATGTCAAGTAACTCCAATTCAGACTTAAATAAAACTTAACCATGCAAATTTGCTGATGGCCAAAAAAGGACAAAAGAAAAACTGTGCAAATTGTCCAAGGCATCCATGAAATAAGTATGAAAAAACAAAAGCGCAACCACACACACACATGCACATAGTGAGAGAAAGAGAGTGTGTGTACCTGCAACGGGGACCACCGCTTAACAGGATCAAATTCCACGAGTCCTCTCAGAAAATCTATCAGCGCCTTGCGTACCGAACTCTCTGCACAAGTGTCAAGTACAATAGACATAAAATTTGTAACTTTTCAACTTAGCAAACCTGCCATGTGGGTCCCAGCTTTGTCTCAGCATAACACAGCACAAACATTTGCTACAGAAGGCAATTGGTTTCGTAAAGTATGTAGTTTCAGTACTGGGGAGCTTTTCTAAATTGATTTGAGACATGAAATACAATCCTATTAGCCACATGGAAATGGATAAAAAAAAATAGTAAAAGCAGCACCTAGCCAAAGTATTTTAGTTTAGTCCAGGTGGTTCACTGAGGTAGAATGTACAAGTAAACTGGCCTACATGAGCAGAAAAACCACAAGTTCAAACTTTATTTGGTGAGCGATAGGTTGGATTTTCATAGCCCGGAAAGTACATTATGGTTATGGTTTTGTATATAATAGTCAGGTGAAACCTGACCAAGCAAAGAGTTATGCACTTACTACTTACTACAGTTAATGATGTTTCTATATGGATTTTAGGTCTTTGGTTCATTGTAGATCTGTTTATTTGTAAGAATCTTTTTTACAAAATAAAAAAAGTTGATAATTGAGCCGTGTCCATGAAATCTGCAGAATCTGACCATCTAAAGAAATATGTACTAGTACAACTACTATCTTTTTTTTTTTTAAGGGCCTGACAGCGGCTGCCAAGAAATCCTACTTTGGTATGCACCAAAACATAGGTGACACCTGACAAACTGACCAGTCTATACCCTAAATTTTGGTATGCACCAATAGAAGTACCAACATTGATCTAAAACAGAAGGGTGGTTTGAAACACTAGACAGAATATTGGACAAAAGCGGTTCCCAAATATTGGAATTACTTGAGAGCACTAGAAGAGCAACATTCTTAAACCCACCTTTCAAGATTTCAGCTTCCGGCATGTTGTTCCTGTATGGGTAATTAGAAATTATGTCTTCAAGTGTTATAAACTTGAAGTATCGTTTTCCAATTTGCGGCTTCATGGATTCTCGCTGCATAAATGGAAGCAAAGAAAAATGTATAAACAAAGAAAGGAAAACAGAGTAAGCTTTTTTGTGCAACTGCATGCATGTGATTGAGAGAAAGACTTGGTGGGGGGAGGGAGTTGGGTGTGAGGACTCACTGCTTCATACTCCTCCTCAGTTAAGACTCGGTAGGCACTCGAGACAGAGTTAGAATAAATTCTGCCCACTTGCTTGAAGAACTTGGTTGTATTTTTTGCATCCCTCAGAAGATTGTCTGGTGGCTGTCCACTGAATATGTAATAAACCACGTGCAAAATAAATTCTTAGTTTCTTGTTGGAAGTATGAACGGTTGCAGTAACATGGTGTCCCACAAGTGCCTTTGCCAAATCAAATTCACATGTGCAAATTAAACCGTCTTAAAAGTGTTTGCTGTTATTCAGCAGAACCATCATAGACAAATGATCATAAAGGAGAACAATCTTGCAAAGGATGAACACCGTATATATAGAGTGTTTGGCCTTAAATCAGCTTATTCCGGATAACTGTTTAACTGAAGTAACAGAAGGATCCATTCAAAGCAACTATTCCCTTCTTCTTGCAACTTCTTCTATTCCTAAATGAATAATTATGATAAAATAAAAATGCAATACATACCCGAGAATTTCCATCATTCGCTTAAGGAGATCATATTCAGAGGCTCCTGGAAATAAAGGTAATCCTAAGAATAGCTCGGCCACAATACACCCGAAGGACCACATATCGATGGACGTAGTATATCTGAAGGAAGGTTAAGTACTACAACAAAGTAGGTAAAAGATTAGTCTACAAGGATTACAGAGCTTCCGTATTCTGCCTGTATGGTATTGTACCATACAAGCTGGCGTTGCAGGTGAGTTTCTCTGACAGAGAATAATTTAAACCGCCTTTGTTGTATCAAAATCACATGTCATTAAACTGACAAACTAGGCAGAAAATTCAAGCAAAAATCTAAACAAATGATAACATGACAAGTTGTAATATAAGGATACGGGTAGCCAAGAAGAACTTCAGGGGACCTGTAATAGCGGCTCTGGAATAAGAAATAAAACCAGGTAAATAAGATAATTACGACATGCAGGAATTTTCTTCGAAAAGAAACTAAAAATGCCAGAATCTTGTATGTACAGCATAAAAAGGGATGCATAATAAAGTTATAATATTCTGACCTAAACTAATTAGAATGTATACCTGAATATATGAATAAACTGTCCTCCCCTCCTCACAAGCTGAGCCAAAATCAATTACTTTTATTTCAGCTGGCTTCGGTCTGCAGAAATCCATAACTATTACAATCTTGGACTTGCTACCGTTTCAGTCAACTTGTAGATTATGGCATAAACCAGTAGGATGGTACAGAACACCTACTGCCTGACCTTGTTTACTAGTTTTCTTTAATTACCTCTTGTTATATCTAATGGTAGAATGGAAGGTAAATTCAGAAAAACTGATGTTTTACTGAGGCATAAGAAATGATATAAGCTAAGTCCATAAAGCTTATTGCATGCAATGAATCAGATCAAGCAAGATTTTAATCACACAATTGCAAAATTGGTATTTTACCTGTCTACAACCAGGTTTCGCTTGGTCTGACTTTACCGCACTTAAATTACCGGACAAAATAGAAACTATAAGTTTGCAAGGCTTAAAACCCTTGTTAATCATATGAATAGATACCTCGGACACAGGAGTATGTTTTCGGGCTTAAGATCACAATGAATGATCCCAGCATCTTTCATCACAATCAATGCATGCAATATCTACAAAACAAAAAATGACATGCCACCATAAGAGAACATCAAATCAAATTGACACCACAAACAACTCCACATATTATATTCCTTACCTGCTTTGAGAATCTTTGGACATAGCTCAAAGGGAGCCCTTTGTAACGGTTCCCTTTGATCACCTCATACCTGTAATATAAAAGCATCATTTCGTACCTGTGATTAAAAAGCATCATGACAAACTCAGCAAAGAGCTGGCCAGGCATCGTGATAAGCAGTGTTCATGTTTCACAAGTTGGTAATAAGAAAGAGGACCATCTACCATTCGTGTTTTAAACAACTATTTCCTTTATTAGGACCATATTTGTTTCAGCAATAGTTACTTCCACATAATTCTGAGCTCGAGCTTTCAAAATTACAGTTGCCAGTACCTAAGAAAGGTCAATACTCATTCCAGGGTTACAATTATGGTCAGTGCAAGTCATACTGGCCTAAAAGTCATAAACACTTTGTTAGACTCCTGAATGTGCGTGTGTGGAGGGGGAAGAGAGAGAGAAGGGAATGGAAAATGTAAAACTGGACACTTACAAATTATTGCCGAGCATCTCAAAGGCAATGCAGAGATGCTGGTGGTGCATAAAATAATCAAGTATGCGCACAATGTGATTCTTATCTTCGGGATCATACTTCCTATTCAACTGAAAATCATCACAACACAAATGAAAATGACTTGCGAGTCAATCTTCAATTTTTAAAGGTAGCATTTGACGTGGGTGATTGTTTCTTCCTAAAGAAAGTTTCTCATCATGTCCGGTTAAATTTAAAGTTTCAAGCCAGGGTCAAGACAACAAAATAACAATACTCTATCATGGATAGTCTTCCTCACACCTTTCTCTGTCTTGGTTCAACATACCAGCATAAACTTGAGAACAAAAAACCTAGATACAATGTAATCAATTAATTTTCATAAGACTTCTTGCAGTGTATTTTCTTCTGAACAAGAGCCAAAAGAAAAAATCACAGTCACAAATATCGATAAGATAGCTGCTACACCTAGTATAGGTTTCATTCTCTTTTGTATTCTTTTATTTTTAGTTTTCCTTGCTTCCTGTGCTTTAATTCAGGCTTAAGCATTGAACTCCTGGCAGAAAACAATACGAAATAAAACCTAATAATGTTCCTGCAAGTACTGTAGGCTGCATGATTGTCGATTATGCGAAGTGCTACCATAAGGTAAAAGAGTATTATACCGTGTCAAGTATAGAGACCTCAACCACGGCTTGTTGGGTGTAAGCCGGCTGGTTTTTTATAACCTTAACAGCAACAAAGGTGTTTGTTTCTGCATCCCAGCACTTGGCAACTTGCCCGAATGTACCTTGACCAAGCATTTCCTTCACTACATACCTGATTGTAAGAAATATTTAGCATTAATTTTTTATGTTTCGGTTAAGGAAGATGCTTCTTATTTACTTTTATCTGTTTAGTTGAGATTATCTCCAAGTGCACTTTTGAGTCTTGATGCTTGAACATCAACTTATGCGGAGGTAACCAAATGTAGCTTTGGAAATAACCAGGTTTGGGTTGGTCAACCAAATCTCAGATTGTAATACAAGACAAGCCAACCCAATATCAATATGGTTACATGACATACGAAGCAGTACCACATGTGTGCTAGTTTAGTCTTGGCTTTTCTATTTTTTCTTATTATTTTTACCTTTTTGTTGTTATATGGCATAGCTTGTGCTTAGGTAAAGCATAAAAAATTAACCGGTTGTTGGCATGGCACAATGCCAGTCAGGTCAGGTATCATTGTTCTATTATGCACCTGCTGGTAGGAACCTGAATAAGTTGGTGCATGCATCATGGTAATTCCTGACTCAAACAGAATGAAAGAAGAATTCTAAGAACACATATCAACATTTTCATGAAAGGGGATTATAAAAGCAAATATTTTTAGCCAATTGCAACCTTCGGTTCTGCTTCACATTGACCAACTCAAGATTGACATATAAGACAAGATCTGAATTGGCATTGTCATGCCCATTGTTCAGAAGAGCTGCCGATGGAGTTGTCAGGTAACGCTTTGGGTTAAGTGCCTCAGAGTATCTGAAGTCAGGATTGCATCTAGTGTATGTCCCAACTATATCTTTAGTCAAGCTCAATACCACCTGGACACATGTACAACAGGAGAAAAGTGAAATAGGAGCATATATTTCTAGCATTTAGTCTAGATGGTACAGCAAACTATCAATTCTGAACTGAACGATTCTACCATCTGTCTTTTGTTATATTCAATTTTCATTTTTTTTTCTTTCAATTTGAAGTTATTTATTTTAGGAGATAAGGATAAATTCCTCCTGCCTTCCATCTCAAGTTACCACATTTGTTCCCAAAAAATTATTTCATTTTACTGAGTTAACAAACAAGAATGTGGACAGTGCATTGCCATTCAATCCCTCCCCACCAAGGCTCCCAGCCCCTCCTATTATGATGGTCAAATTGCTCACCAATACCAAGAAAAACAGCTATAATTTTGCAGCTAATCCCATAGAATAATCAGCTGAAGAAATAAATAAAGGAGGAATTGAGAACATACAGATTTCCTCTCGAGATTCCCAAGGCTGCGGGACCTGAGTGATGACCCGCCTGATACATTAACAGTTGGCTGCTGCGACACGTAAACACCAAAAGCCGTGTCCAAACTCGGCCTCCACGCCATACTCATATCCAGACCCAAATTCGAAGTGGAGCTAGAACTTGAGCTGGAATTATTTCTAGTCGCACCGTTTCCACAATCCTCCATCTCCGTTTCAACCTCAATCACAATCCGATCGTCGCCTCGGTTCAACACTTGCGCGTTTTCCTCCCAGAAGTATCCAATCCCATCAGGAGAATCTGTCGAGGGTTCTACTGATTTTCTCGCCCGACAGAAGCAAACCGGTCAATGCCTGAAATCGCAAGCTAGAGGGCGAGCTCGCGAGGAAACCGATCGCCCCCAATCCGTGACAGCGCGATTTACCGTCTCTAATTAGGGTTTTACCACCGTTTAGTCGATGGCTTTTCGTTCAATCGTGAAGGGTTCGAGGAGGCTGAGACAATCTATGGAGATCAATCAACCAATTTTTTTCTCTCCTCTCTAGCTTCTCCCTTCCGGTTTCCCTCTTTCTCTCTCTCTCTTTACAATACTATCTTTTGTATAATCGCGAAATTAACCTGTTAACTAGCTCCCTTGCAATTTTTACCGTAGTTTTATACTTAAAAGGCAACCATTTGAGGTAAGACAACAATTTTGGGTAGAAAGTGGGGCCCGACTTACAGGGTAAGTAGTCTGATATTGCGTGTCTTTAGGGGCGTGCACAAAGTCGAGTTAACTGTAGCAAAGAGTTGTCTATCTCCATTTCATTACTCAAACGATAATTTAGATTTACGTGGACATGGGTCGACGCGTGTAAACCTAAACTCTACAAATAAAAAAGTGTGTGGGAGCCACTCATCTCGCTGGCATCCGACTTGGTGAACCGGGTTCATTTATCTCTCCTTCCCGATAATTTGCGTGTTGATGCTATGTTTGAAGTCTGAGAAAGAGATCCTGATATCCGCGTCGAAGGTTCTGACCGTTGGATCATGATCGATGTAATATACTTGGGCCGGCACAAATCAGCAAGTTACCAACTTTTTTATCGAGGATGGTTATGACCGTTAGATCTCGATCAGACGGCTAACATGAGATGATTTGGATGGTATGGGGATGAGCAGCGCACGGACACGTGTCGGTAGGATGGTGCCAGGTTAGTGTATCCGCGTGGATCCAGAGTCGTTTCTGCCCTCTTTTACCAGTCTGAAAATTTCTTTTACCGGTCTGAAAATTCGGGTACCTAATCATTTCCTCATTGACCGCAAAATAGAAATTTTCCGATTCTAAATCCACATCGATCATATTTAGATATCAAAATATCACGCTAACATATTTTAAAGTGCGGACGTTCACGTCCATCGGTCCATGGACCCTGATTTCCTAGAATTTTCAATAACAGAATTTCTTCTGATCTTCTTTCTAATATAATAGTGTGAAATCGTCAATTAACTTTAAAAATTATAAGATTAAGTTGTTGAAAGAATCACTAAGTCAATTGTTGTAAATACTAACAATTGCTAATTTAACAATCTTGTTAATTTAACTGTTATTTGTCACGAATCTCCATTCTTATATTATGCATGTAGTTGTCCTGATCCGCCAACGGTTGAGATTGAAAGATAAATTTTCAAATTAAATATCAGCCCTCCAATCACATAATATTTCTTCTTTTGATTAAATACATCTATTTTATGTGTAGAAGTCTAAATTTAGTTAAAAACATACTTGCTACATAGACTGCTACATGGTTTGTCACAATTAAAATTGAATGTATCCCTAGCAATCTGTTTCCTTATTTCTCCTTACAGCTATCTCTGATTCCTGCAATTAAATTATTTCCTTATTTCTTCGACAATGAAAATGGAAACAATCATATCTTTCCGAATTTTGTTTAGGGCTACTGTATCTTTGTGAATAGATGAAGAGCAGATTTTGTGCTGATAGAAACAATCATATCTTTCCGATATGGAGAGAAAATGAAGAATATCAAGAATTTTTGTGTAGAGAAATTACTATTATTAAAATAATTTCTATAAAAAATATATCTGTAGAGAAAATCCTTATTTGAATCATTTAATTATATCTTTCCCAATTTTGTTTCTTTACATATCATTTCTCCTCTAAATCGTTTAATGACGTGTCTTGTTTGTGGAGAAAATTAGATATTAAATCGTATAATGATACTTCAAGAATTTTTTCATGTTATATTTGATCCGTTTTTTTATTTGTTGTTGTTTCTTTAATTGTTATTTATTATTTGGATCTCCTTTTTTTCATTTGTGTCTTTTATTTTCATTTAAATATATATTTTTCTTAATTTTGTGTGAATGTCAAACAAAAAGGTCTCTTCATATTCTATTCAATTTTATAATATGTTCCCGTTGCAACGCACGGGCACGATACTAGTAAAAATAGAATGCATTGTAAGGTAGACGACGATGATTTGAAATTTATTGAAAAATAATTACTTAAATTGTTGGCATTGCAAAAAATATTATTTTCTACAATTACAGGATAGAGGGCCGAAATTTTTTTGGTTACCACTCCATAAAATATAAATTAAATCAATACCACCCAAATCTTTTTGTTTCATTCCTACCACCCACGCGCCCTCAGTCCGCGCACCAAATTGGACTGGTGCGCGAACTGGAGAAGCACACCAAGGTTTTATTTTTTGTTTATGTTTTGGAATTCAATATTATTTTGTTTTTGTTCTGTTTTTTTTAATGCTCAATATTATTTTGATAAAATTACAATGTACGTCATCTATTATACGTATTTTCGTATGTCAAGCTAATTTTATGGGAATGACACGATAGATAATAAGAGGAGAAGTTTAGTTAGATTACGTACATTTTTATTGGAATGATACGTATTTTCGTATGTCAAGCTAATTTTTTTGAAATATTTGTTAGATTAGTTTTTTTGACGTATAATTAGCATAATTATACTAAAATATGCTAAATTACTTGAAATTATGTTAAATTACGTTAAAAACGGTAAATTACGCTAAATTTTGGATAAAAGAGACAATATCTTCACTGAGAAGGCGAAAAACGACGACGAAACTTCAAACGGCCATAAAACGGCACTCGAGTGTCCGATTTCAGCAAATGACCACTTTTCGGAAATCTTGCGAAAATACGCATGCGTCAGTGACTACTTTGCTATTTTTCTAAATTCAGAATTGCCAAAAAATAAAGGGAAGAGCCTCAAAACTTGAGTTGAAGTTTCTGATTAAGATTTGCATTTCTATTTTTCGATCTAAGTAGCTCAGTAAATTGGTTATATAATGAACTTGTAGAATACCAATTTTTACTATTTTTGGAATTTTTTTACTATTTTTTATGATTTATGAAAGATGGCACAAAATCGGCCTAATTTTGCGTAATTTTGCGTAATTTTGCGTATTTCAGTATAATTATGCTAATTATACATCAAAAGAAGTAATCTAACAAATATTTACCGTATTTTAGGTAAAATACGGTAAAAAAATCACGGCCAAAAAATCAGCTAACATGGGCATATTTATTATTTTGTATTTAATTTTGAATATTAATAAAAATCACGGCCGAAACAGAAACAAAAAAAAACTTTGGTGCACCTCTCCAGTCCTCGCACCTGTCCAATTTGGTGCGCGGACTGAGGCCGCGTGGGTGGTAGGAATGGAAAAAAAAAAGATGGTTTCAGTGGTATTGAATTAATTAGAATTTTTAAAATTTCGGGATAGAGGGATAGAGGTGCTTTCGTAATAAAAAACTTCAAAATCTATTGCCCAAATTAGAAAGAATAAAAAATACTCTTCACAGTCTACTTTTATGAAATCTGTTGCAAGTGCAAAAAAATAGTCAAATTTAAAAAATTAGAATATTGTCAAATATAGAAAATACAAATACTTTGAAAGCTTGAAAAGTCTCCTATTAGAGTTCAGATGAGAAAAACATATGATTCAGAAAAGTAATATTATGCATTTTTAAATTCCTCCACTTTTAAATTCCTGATAATAAAAATTCAAAAACTCAAATCACATAATAAAATCACAAATTACTCATTCTATATATATGGACATAAAAGTTATGAACTTTCAGTTTGTTTTGATGTAAATTAATAATTTAAGATGTTCAAGTCTAAAAATTATCCAAAGTAAAGTTAAATATCACAATTTTTTAACGTAGAGAAAATAATAAAGATTACATGTAACATTTTTTATTTTAGTTTTAAAAATAGAGTGAGGATTCATTGACAACGAATTAGTCTGACAATCTTGACAAAGTATTTTATAATTTCAAATCCGACGAGTGCAATGTAAGTTTTACATTTCATAAAACAACATGAAAGTTACGGTTTAACAGTGTTTGATTGATGGAACCTCAAATTATATTAAAATTGCATAGAATTTATATTACAAGAAAATCAACATGTCTATAAATTGTTTTTATTTTATTAACGTTTTGACATCATTTGAATAAACATGCGATAAGGTTGTCAATAAAGACATAACGAAGACTTTAAAAATTAAGACATATTTTTTAGTAAAGCTCGAAGGTCAAGTCACCTAACTATTTAATATCTACGAGAAATTCTCTCATTTGGATTTCGAGCCTCCAACCTCTAACACATAAAGTTTTGTCTATGTCATTAGATTAAAAACTAATTCTCAAATGAGTAGGGTTAAAATGCATCATTGGTTTTGTGCTCCAATCATGCTCCACGTCTTTTCTCCGTTTACAAAGTTCGAACAATCGATCCGAACCGCTCAATATGATCTTCATATTAAAATGTGCTTGGAGACAATTTTATATTTTTTGAAATTTTTTTACTATTTTTTAGATAGGTACAAAATCACTGTTTTGGATGGTTCAGAATCTTCTGAAAACAGTGATTTTGTACCTATCTAAAAAATTAGTAACAAATTTAAAAAATATAAAATTTGGTCTCCAAGCACATTTTAATACAAAGATCATATTGAACGGTTCGGATCGATTGTTTGAACTTTGAAAACGGAGAAAAGACGTGAAGCATGATTGGAGCACAAAACCAATGGTACATTTTAACCCTACTCTTCTCAAATTAAGGCATTTGAAATTTCAATACTATCATCTCAGTCATATCTCTAAAGTATACTTATATTTCTAATTTTGGAGATTCTCTTATTTAGATCTTTCAAAATTTTGAAAACTCTTGATGCCTGTTCGGCAGTCTTCTTTAAAAAGACGTTGGATTAAGAATTTAATTCTAACTAAAAAATATGTGTTCGGCAACACTTATAAAAATTTAGTATTAATAAATTATAGGTTGTTGTGTGTCATAACTAAATCACCCCTATATGAACTAAAAACGGCTGGTACCAACATCTTATTTGTATGAGCAAATAGTGAAGCAAATGATGTAAATAACCTAAGTTTTTTTATTTCTCGCCATATGATACCAGTGCACCTACTGTTTGGTTGAAGTGAGAATAGCTAGAGAATAGCGAAAAAGTCGGGGTTAGTGTTATTCTATATTTAGTTAGCTAGAAAAAGTTAGAATTAGCTAAAATAGTTTGTTATTCTCTATTCCTACAAAAAGTTAGATTAGGATATTTTAAAAAAGTTAAATTAGCATCTATTCTAGTTATTCTACTTCTAATTCTTTTTTGAAAGTGTATTCTACTTCTAATTCAAACATACAATAGGTACAACTGGTCTGGAGACTTTAAATTCAATTATTTATCTAATGATAATTGAATTTAAAGTCTCCAGACCAGTTGTACCTATTGTATGTTTGAATGAGAAGTAGAATAACTAGAATAGAGAGCTAATTTTAACTTTTTAAAATATCCTAATCTATTCAAGTTAAATAATTGAATTATCAACTAGTCTAGAGACTTTAAATTCAATTATCAACTGCTTATTGTGACAATACCAGTCTCTAGACACAATAAGCAGCTCTCTATTCTAGTTATTCTACTTCTCATTCAAACATACAATAGGTACAACTGCTTATTGTGTCTATCCATAATAAGTCTTTTCGGTATAATGTAGATATATCGGTTTGCCGAAATTTTTATTGTTACCACGGCCAAAAATCAGAATTAAATCGTTACCACCCCGCTCAACCTTTATTCAATACTACCACCCCCGCTAACCCAGTTCGCGCACCAAACTGGCTGGTGCGCGGACTGGGTTGGCGCACGAGCTTGGTGCGCCAACTGGGTTAGCGGGTCTGTGGGCTGAATGGATTTTTGGGGTTTAGGGTTAAGGTTAAGGTTTAGGTTTAGGGTTTAGGGCTGACTGGATTTTGGTGTTTATTTTTATTTTTGCAACGGGTGTCTGAAAATTCTGTTTTATTTTTAACAATGTTCATCAGACGCAAGGCAGCAGGCAGGTAAATAACGTAAAAACTAATATGTTAAATTGATTGCAGAAGAACTAAACAACAGAAAAACAAAACAACATAAGAACTAATATCAAAATAATATCGAGATAACATCCAAATAACAAGAACTAATACCGAAATAATATCCAAAAACATAAACTACAACAAGTAACTCTATCCTATCTGCTCGAGGGTGTCCACGGCTTCTTCCCTCTCTTAATTCTCTTACCCCGCCCCTCCTCCTGACGCTCCCTCTCCTCCAGAGATGTGTACTGTCGTGATGGCTGTGGTGGGGTCTCCTCATGTATCTCCCCAAAAAGTGACTCCTCGTGTGGTCCCTCATCTGCACCAGGTCTGAAAATAAACTCACGTGTATCCTCTGCAGGGTACACGGGTCCATATGAGACATCCTGCTGGACAGCTGCTGCACTGGACTGTGGGAGTGGCGTCTCCTGTGGGAGTGGCGTCTCCTGTGTGTAAAACGGAGGAGAGTCTACATCCTGCGTGTAAGCCCCGTAATGATCGCCCAGGTGAAACGTAAAATCTGAGGTAGGGTCCTGCTCGTCGTACGGATCTCCGCGGGGTATATCTCCCTGAAACAAATAGATAATTAGGTTTCACAACGAAGATGATTATAAAAATAATTACAAAAATATACGTACCGCTGCAAGCCCAGCAGCCTCAAATGCGACCTCAGCAGTCGCTGCCTCGTGTAAGTATGAGAAATCCGGCTCTGGCGTGCTCATAGGCTCCGCAGAATCGGCACTGTCCATGTCTTTCAAATCTTCATAGCGGGGAAGATCTGAAAGCCTGAGAACCCTCTCGAGCTGATCCTGGTACCCGGCGACGACGATAGGCGGTGCAGCCATACACAACCACTTCTTACCGAATGCCTTCCAACCTCTTGTGACGGCGTATCTTGCACTCCTAAGCACTTGCTTGATGTTCATGAGTGCTTGCGAATTAAAATAAATAAAATTAGTTCGAATTGCAAATGAATTTTCATAATTTTCTTAAACAAAAAAAAATAAAGACTTACAATCTGTGCAGCCGGGCCAGCGCAGGGAATGAAGCCATACTCGTCACTAACCGTGTCGCGTCGTACTTGGAGCGGCTTCGTGTTCATCTCCGTGATCTGACCATGCAAGTACACCGTGAAGGCACAGTACTCCTGATACCAACTACGATAGGTCTGATCGTATGTATCGAAAGCATATGACTGGAGCTCGTCAGGGATCCTGTTGTCCATCGCCTCAAGCTGAGTCACATAATCGGCGTGCACGGTCCGCCAATTCTTACCGCTGGTAGTGGCCAGTTCTTTGTGAAGCTCGTACCACTTGTCCTTGGAGATGGGATCCGGGACGGGAAAGGGCTGACGCATACCGAACTGACGCATCACCCGTCCAGGATAGTAATGCTCGACAAACTGGTAGAACACAAGTGGTACCTGCAAGTACATAAAAATAAATAATCCTACGTACGTAATAAATAAAAGTGATGCAAAACGGGAATACAATAATAATGCAAGGGTTACCTGAGCAAACCAGAACTGACGCTGCTGGAGGCATATATGAGGCAGGTCATGAAGGAAGGAGTGAGGGACAGCAACATCGTCCTCAACCTCGATACGCTCGTCGTACGGCCGCCAGCAGACGTGTCTGTCAGGAGTCATCTGCTCGAACTGACTCCGGAAGAAATCAACACCCATAGGTCTGCCGTACGGGGTCTGGATGTACGTCTTCCTCGAGCACCACTTCTGCGCGTAAGCCGGACATGTAATCCCATTGGGCTGCCCCCAAGCTGGAGCCCAACCTCTCACTCGTGGCTGTGGACGGTCGAACGGGAACCTCGTCCACGACCAATGCATCAGGAGACCAGCTGGACCGTAGAAATTGTGATTGTTTATCTATTTAGGTACAAGTGACAGTTAAAATTCTATTTTTTTTGTGTAACCATTTAATTATTCATATTTAATTTCAAATAAAATTATACCTGGCATGCGGTGCACAAACCCCGATATAGACATGCCAATACCGCTGCACCCCAGTTCATCTGTTTCGGCTGGGCCAAGTCCCTCAGCCACTCAAGCAAACATCCAGGGACAGTGGCCCCCGATGAATCTGGGAACATCCAGCAAGCAAACATCTCCATGATGTAAGCCCGAGTCCACCGATCTACCGTCTCAGCATCAGCATCTGCGTCCAGGGCTCCACTGTAAATTCGAACCAATTTAGTGAAAATTGCGAAAAATAGACATCAAATAATTAATTTTATAAAATAAATGTTACCTGAACCGCTCCCGCAACTGTGATAAACTGATGTCATTCTTCGAGTAGACGTACCCCTTCTTGGTCGACCTCTGCTTCATCAACCCGTCTCTCAGCAGGTCGGTGACGAGCTGCGTGAAGTCTCCGTACTCCACACCCGTCACCGCCTCTCCGGTAATGGGCAAACCCCAGAGACAACTCACGTCCTGGAGAGACACCGTAATCTCTCCGACGGGCAAGTGGAAGGTGTGGGTCTCCGGTCGCCACCTCTCGACCAATGCAGATATAAGAGCGACATCTGCATTTAAGTCACTGAGCTGTGACACATGCCACAAACCCAGCCTCTGCAACGCGGGTGCAAATCGAGGGTCGTAGAGGATATTCATCTGGTTGTTCCTCGTCAACGTCAGAGTATGAGTCTGCATTTAATTTCAAAATAAACACAAATACAATTTATTATTTTATTCAAATGAAAATGTATATTATTTGCAAGTGGTATAGAGATGTAAACTTACATATGAATTTCTAATCTTGTGCTCCTTGTATGGGAACCAGCAAACGGGACTGATATACTCTGTCGTCAAATGCGGAAAGACGGTCCGAGCTAACACTACATCCAACCCTATATCATCATCTGCATGACTGGTGTGCTTGGTGTCGCTAGATGACGCCATACTACAATTTGGTGCATTTCTAGTCAAATTTGTAAGTACCTCAAATAGGGTACTTTAATAATTTACTAAATTAATTTGGCATAAAATACAACATAATATAGCTAAAAACAATTTGAATATATGTTGAACACCATTCTAATTATTTAATACAATTCTACTCTGTTTGGACACCATTCTAAATATTTAATACAATTTTACTCTGTTTGAATTTATTTTGGACACCATTCTAAATATTTAATACAATTTTACTCTGTTTGAATTTATTTTGGACACCATTCTAATTATTTATTACAATTCTACTCTATTTGGACACCATTCTAATAATTTATTACAATTCTACTCTATTTGGACACCATTCTAATTATTTATTACAATTATACTCTATTTGGACCTATTTTGAACACCTATACCAACTACCTAATCTACAAATAACTTAAAAAAAAAAAGTAAAAAAAAAAAATTTTACCTTTTACTGTGCTCGGTGCGCGGAGTGCCGTTTGCGCAACAGAATGGGCATCGCGCGGCTCTTATACGGTGAAAAGAGAGCTCCGCTAACCCAGTTGGCGCACCAAGCTTGTGCGCCAACCCAGTCCGCGCACCAAGCTTGTGCGCCCACCCAGTCCGCGCACCAAGCTTGTGCGCCAACCCAGTCCGCGCACCAGCCAGTTTGGTGCGCGAACTGGGTTAGCGGGGGTGGTAGTATTGAATAAAGGTTGAGCGGGGTGGTAACGATTTAATTCCGATTTTTGTCCGTGGTAACAATAAAAATTTCGGATCGGTTTGAAATTCAAGATGGGCTACGGCGCTTTATAAAGTATAGGTTTTTTCGTGCTTTACGTTTTCATCTATGTTTTCTGATTTCAAATAATCAATCTGAACTGCTCTACATGATCTACGTATTAAAATGTGCATGAAGACCAAATTTTACATTTTTTTTTAAATAGTGTTCGTTTTGAATTTTCGAAAGTCACTGCTTTTCATAAAATTCTGAACCATACAAAAACAACTATTTTTAAAAATTTTTAAAAAAAAGTAAAATTAAAAAAAAAAATTTGGTCTCCAAGCACATTTTAAAATGTAAATCATGTTGAGCGGTTCAGATCAGCTACTTGGACCTTGCAAATAGCATGAAAGGGCGTAAAGCATCAAATAACCTATGTTTTATAAAGCAACTTAGCTCATTCACACACACACACAAAAGTAATTTAAATCAAGTGAGGTTATGGTAATATGCATACTATGGATTCTCTCATTGTATGAATTTATATCTATTCACAAAGTTGAAACAGTCTATCTGAATCATTAAACATAAAATCCACGTAAAAATGTATCCGACGATCAAATTTTATGCTATTTAGAATTTTTTAACTATTAATTTTAGATAGATAAAAAATCACTGAAAACAGAATTATGAGTTCATAGTACATACCACTCTGTAACTATAATATGCATATTAACATAGTCTTACTCTTTAAAATAATTAACTTTTATCCAATACTATTAAAAAAAAAATTTTAAGGTACAGTACTCGTTGCGGCTTACCTCAATTTATTGAGCAATTTAAAAATTAACAATTTAATTTAATCAACTCTTAATTAGTGATCAAAATATTTTCTAAGTAAGTACCGAACTTAATACTATATCATATTAAACTATATAAAATATATTCGTAATTTTATTTTCATTTTAATAGCTATTTTATCATTTCTCCCGAATATCAAATTAATTTGATTTCCAATGTGTTCATTTCCCATATAATTAAATATTTCAATAGCTTTCGTTGTCACAGCAACTAATAAAATATAGAAATGGTTCATGTGGCCACGTTTTTGGTTTTAAGTAGCACTAATACAATATAGAAATGGTTCATGTGGAGATCCCTACAAAGGATGACGAGATATATTTTCTTGCTTTGTTATTGCACTTATTGTTAATTTTGGTCTTACAAAGGTAGGTTTTGTTTAATGTTTGTTCTTGTTAAGTTTGAGACTTTGTAATTATTTTTTTGAGTTCAGAGGTCCAATGTCTATTGGATCTACTTTGGTTCGATGGGCTCAATCACCGTCCGATCTGCATTAAGTGTTCACTCTGCTTTAAAATCCATGCATCTCTACTTCAATTTCCGTGCATATAGATCTTAATGCGGATCGGACGGTGTAGAGCTCATTGGACCCAAAAATCGACCTACTCCGTTCTCTTATTTTTTTTCTACTGAAAGTGATAATCGTTAACTTAAGACCATTAACTGAAAATAATGGCGATAAAGGACCGACTCATTACCTTTTTAATACATGTATTAAGAATTTGAATTTCAGAAACCAAACTCGAACAATTGTACTATGTCATATAAAGTACTTATTCACCAAAAATTATAAAATCTATATTTTTAGTTTTGGAGGCAAAAATATCAATGAACAGAATTAACTGAAATTAGTCGTTGACGGTGCGAGTACCATTTCTCTACATATAGAGATGCAAATTCAATTCTCGAGAATAATATTTAAAAGACGTTAGAATATACAGGATCGTCAATAAAAAAATCAATTTAAAATATTATTTTATGAAAAAATAAAGATGTAGTTCTTATTGTACTCTTATTTGTATATTATTGATTGGGTAGAAATACAGTCCGATTTTGAAATAAGACCTGATATTACAGTGAGAAAGACAACTGAGTTTCAATCCATTGAAACTTACTAAAACCAAAAAAAAAAAACAAAAGAAAAAAAAAAGAGAAATAATAAAATAAGCGAAAACACGGAAAACCTAAAACAAAGAGAAGTGCAGGAAATTCAGCTTAAAAATATTTGTCATGATATGTTACTAAATTTTTTAAGTGGAAGATCCCTCCTACAATAATTTCCTTTGGTACTAATCCAACACAACAATTACCTTTCGACGGCATTAATTCTCTCTCTGTAATCAAATTACAAGCAAAATAAGAATTCATGAATGGAAAATTTCCCTGGCATTTCTGTAAATTATATAGAGTGGATTCCATCAACAGATATGTCGGTCTCACTGACAATTCCCAATTACCTACGACCAGCTGTCTTGTTGTTAGCAACTGGAAAAAAAAAATAGTACGATAACGACTATTGCTTGGGAGTCATATCAAGAGAAAAAAAAAATTATTAGAACGGGGAAAGTTTCAAAAGGAGCAAATCAACAAGGGGATTAAGAAGATTGAGGAACTAATGTCGGAACGAAAAGGGTAATTTCCTCTAAAAACCTCTTTTTGACCAAGTTACCTTATTAGAGCAGTCGTGTCTCTTCCATGTTGCGGTGTTCGGTGCGTCATTGTTTTGAAATTTTCTCTGGCGGATGCATTTATATTTCCTTTTAAGAGCCCCATAAAAGCAGCCAGTTCGTTACTTGCGTGTGTACAGTTTGGCTAATTGACTGAGATTTTAATATTCTTGTTCATAAGTTAATTAAATAATATGGGCAATAGTTTTATATGATCAGTTGTTTTAGTCAAAAGGGTGCAGAAAAGGTACGACTGATACACATTTCTTCTGCAAGAGAACAAAGAGGGACCATCAATACCCTAATGACATATACCTAAGCATTGAATACTAGATCTCAATTGCATATCACAGAAATTGCCATTAGCAACATGCCCAGAATTAAGCTAAACCAAAAGTATAATTAATATTAATAAGGTAGCACATTACAAGAACAATAGCTGCTCCGTTTCCTTTTCCTCTTTTCTACAGAGACCTCCTTCATATGATCTCTCTTCCTATACAAAATGGTACCAGAATTCAGCTTGCAAAATCGCCTATTCTTCTGCATTTGTAAGGCAGTAATTACATGCACTACCAGAGCAACTGCTTGACTCGCTTCTTTCGGTCAGTGCGGCGGCCATCTACCATGTTCATCTGATCAATCAAAGACCGGCGGATGTGGCCTGGCGGCGTCTCTGTTATTCCTGCAAGATACACAGCCGATGAGAAGTCGAACTTGAGTTTTGAAATTGGAGTTGTGGGTTTCTTCAAGTCATCTTCCATTAGAATCTCAGCTATCCTCGACAAAATGCTGAAGGCCACTCCAACAATGACTCTTGAGTACGCCTCCACTATCGCATGCCCAATGTCCTGTCATATATTAAAGAAACAAGATCAGTCTCCTTTTTGTAAAAACAAAAAAACAGGAAACATTTATTACTCAAGAAGGAATTAAAATTCTGAAGGGATTTATTCAAAATTTTCCTTCCATTAAAGTATTAATTTGAGATTTGCAATTGATATATGTAAAATTTATGGCATACTTGCAACCAGACTCAATAAGGGCATGAACCATTTGGTACCTGTACCAATTAACAAATACTGGTGCACTATCTTCGGTTCACATTTTCTAAATAATATATGACAATGCAGCAAAATCTCTTTGTATTATGATGATGCGGAAAGCATAATTGGCTATTATTTTGTAAGTAAGAAGAAGAAAGAAAAAAACAGAATGCATATTTGCATAAAGCGCGTCTTACAGTATTATACTGCACCCTGATGACATCCATAAAGGTCTGGGGTAGATTGGGAAACCGGGACTTGAGAAGATGCAAAAGTGCCTCTACTCTCTCTGTATACAATGCACATTTTTCAGCTTCAGATGGGCTCTCCTTTGTGAAGTACCATTGGTACCGTTTGGGCGATCTCTTGTTTGATTCTTCTGATATCCTCTGCTTCCAAGCAAGCACAGTACTCTCCAGTTGGTTCACAGTGTCAAGCACACTATGCTCGTTCTTGAAATTGAAGGAGAGAAAGATATCCTCGATAGAAATCATTTCTGCAGTTATGACCTGGTACATAGCTTCGCCCAAACTAGCCTTACCAGACTGCACAATTCCAATGGAACAACTTTAGAAAATTAACAAATATCTACTCAAGATAAATCTGTGAATATTACGGTTATATCTTCATAATACTTGCCTATAATCAAAGTGGTATTAAAATACTTGGATTTTGTTTATCCAAAATAATGCTTTTGCAAATGTCTTCAAAAACTGCATATTTCTGAAAGTTGTTTTAATAGAGTGGTGGAACATAGTGTAATTGAATGGGGGCTAAGCCACCCCTATCAAATGAAAATTTTCATTTTTGTCCTTTAAAATTTTGAAATTTCATAAAAATTAATACTATTAGCTCCTCATAAAATAAAATTATATGATGCATATTCATCTAGCCCCCTCTATCTCAATTTTCCAGTTCCGCCCCTGTTAATAGATGAAGATTTGATTTTTGGATACAGTGACTGCGATACATCACAAACATGCACTGACAAAAGCGTCCAAATATACAACCTATTATAATAAAAAGGCAGAGTTCATAAAAGGTTTGCCTTAGGAAGGGCATCAGTGACAGTAGGAGGAAGAGGCATTTGGAGAAGCACTTGTTCATTGATTGATTTCGCGGCCTTGAGGACTTGGTGCACCACCTTTGCTTGGAATACTACCTTTTTCCTCTCGAATTCTGATAACCCCATTTCTGGCACTCTCGGTGACGGAAGCCACCACCTTTTGCTCTGCCTCTGTCCGTCTTGTCCAGACTTGTTCCCGCATTCTTCGTACCAAAACTCTGTTTCAATCATTGAATCTAACACTTCCTACAAGCCAAAAGAAACAAAGAAGAAAGATTATAACTAACCCATCTTTTTTATCTGCGAAAATTCTTCCAATAACAGCAAATACCTTTAATAGTTTTACAACTTCCTTTCTTGAGTTGATTTTGTTAGTTTTTTTTTTTTGACAAAGAAAAAAGGTCTAGCCCTTCTTTCATTAATCATGATTTTGTTAGTTGCAGATTTGAGGGGCAATTGCCTGGATATGCAGCAGGTGAGATTAAATTAAATCAAAATTTAAGTTATAATTAGGATTAATTAATGCTGTAGTATTATTGGACAACCAAAAACTCATTTACACCTGTAGTTGAGGCTCATTTGGGTAGTTCCCACAGGAGGTAAAAAAAATGCCAAGTAGAACTGGCACCATACAGCACCTAGTTGGTTCCTTTCCAGCAAGGACCTTAGCAAGATTTTGTGGTGCTATGAATGTCACATCATTCCAAAACATAGTCATATAAAAAAACCAATTCTTTAACTAAGTTTGCCAAAGGGTCTTATCAACATTGGGAAACCATGCCGGCTTACTTGATAGACGCAAAACAAAATGAAAGAACATTCCTTACACAAAACAATAAAGATATAGTGAAATTACAGTTTGAAATGAAAAGGGAACATACAACTAGTATGGAGTCCAGCTTCTGAAGGGCGGGGATATTCACATGCACATCAGAGCGAGCTTTTGGGGTCATGATCTGTAAAAGAAATATGGTTAAATAACATCAGTGACCACCCAAGTAATCTATGCCAGAGACTTCTGCAAAAAAACCTTTCTGTTTTCTGATATTGCAAGACAAACTTACAATATCAAAACTAAGAACATAGTATTATAATTGCTCTTGTATTACATGAAAACAAACTAAAAAGTCTATATCAATTAGCTAAAAAGAATTGTGGTTATAAAATTTAGCTTGTGATATATAAATGCAAGAGATTGGTTAACTTTCTCTACGATGACAGTGTGGAATGATTTTACTCATTCGATTCTTGATATGAAAATTGGCTGTCTGATTAAATTACAACTTTCTTATAACATACAAGTTTTGTTTGGATTCCTTTTGACAAGTTATGATAACTGTACTAGTTCGTTTCAGAAAAATTACTTTTGACAAATTACGAGAACTGTACTAGTTGAGCAAATGAGGGGCGCGCGGGGGGGGGGGGGGGGGGGGGTTGTACTTTTGGTATTTTTTAGAACCAACCTTTGGTCTAGTGGCAAAGGGCAATGCTCTTTATGTGGGAGTTGGAATGAACCCGGATGGGGAATCCTTTATGGATATTGGAATTTGGAAGGCCAGACCTCTCCATCTTTCTCTCAAAAAAACTTTTTGGTATTTTAAAATGTTAAATACAGCTTTCTAAGCATGCTAATTACAGAAAAGACTGTAAGTGTTTCCCTTAGCTTTTCTTTTTATAATTAAAAAAACATAAGGCACATTTATGTTAAATTAATGACACGGCAATTGGCATACCTCTAGGATGCGGCCATTAGCCCCGCTTTGCTGAGCAGGTACAAGCTCGACCATATAATTTGTGGGAGAGAGCAACCAGTCCATTTCCATTTTCCACCTCACCTTTTTCTCATCACACAGTGGTTCCAATTTCCACATTTCCCCAAATATAGTGGCTGCACACGAAAAGGAATTAACTTGGGCACATGAACACAGAGATCTGAAAAAATAAATGAATAAATGAATGATATATAAGAAACATACCAGAGAGGTTTGTAATGGCATGAGACAAGGCAAGGGCAGTGGAAAAACCGCGGGCCCCACCAGTGACATCTTCACCGAGCAATAAACTGGCAAACTTCTCTTTCATGGCCTCAACATCAGCAGGAGTCATTGTGTAAGTAAACACAGGCGCCTTCCCTTTTAGACACAGTTTTTGGATACATTTGAGATTACCATCTGGGCTTTTGCTAAGGGGCGAAGATCCAGCCTCCTCTTGAAGCAAGCCAATACCTGGCAGGACGCACTGAGAAAAGGAAGAGGTGGTACAAGTGTCTTTGCTCGAGGAACAGCTGGATACCTCTTCATCGACGGAAAAGTCAGTGGTAACGCAGCCATCAGCGCCGGTCGTGGTCGTTCCGCTGGCTCCGCTATCCTCTTCATACGCGCAGTTGTTAAGGATGCAGCTCTGCAGGCCGTCATATGTCATCACTTCTGCTTATAAAGTACAGATGGCGACATTATTCATTGTAGTTAAGGTAATTGAAATTTCCAAAGAAATGACTAGTTTGGATGATGTATTTTACTACAAGGTTAATACCAACAAGCATTTAATTATGAGCTCTGGACAATGAAAATTATACAAAATGGAGTCAACTTTAGAGGGGTGATGCTACAAGCACAACCAACTAAAATTAACTAAAATCAACCATGTGCAGCGCTATATGTAACAAGTGGACTTGGATCTCCTGATAAAAATTTCACACTAAAATATTCTCTCTAATTTTGTCGGTGTCATATTAGATACACCTATAGTGCCTATGGATGATTTCTAGTTTTCTACCCAACTTTAGAAGTTAGAACTATGTTTAAATAATGTATTAACTCGAGCAAATCAAATCTCATACAAAAGGAAAAGGTCAAACTGTACAAGCCAAAACTGGTTTGGTGGAGAAACTAAAGAAGGCAATAAATCTTCTAAATCGTCACCACCTCTATGCCTTAAATTAAAATTCATTTGATGTCCCCCCATAAATTTTACCCGGGTTTCATGTTTGTTAGGAAACCATTATCTGCATTTATTGCATCCCATTATTTTCTTTTTCTCTTTTGAAGAAAAACCCATAGTCATGTTGTTTCCGACTCAGGCCCATCCAAATTTCTTTCATCTAAATTTCTTTCTTTTATGACAGTGACACAGTGACAAGCTCCTTTCAGATCCTTTAAAAGCTCCGCATTAAATGAAAATACCAGTCATTGAATGCGCAAGGACGCTGTGCACCTATCGTCCTTGGCAAATCCAGTTTCTTTCGGGACCCTTTTTCACATTAAACCCAGTCTTTTATTCGCGTCAAAAAAGCATTGTTCGCTTTTTACAAGAACTGCTCAGACAGTGACACCTAGTGCCAGAGCTGACGTGGCAAACACCCACTGGAATATTGGGCCTGTTTTCTACAACAGAGCCAAACAGCATTGCTCAGAAAACCCCTGACTGAGGAGCCCTTGCACTGCACAGCACCAACGCCTATCGCCTTTATAGTTTAGCCTTTGAATTGATTCGAAATGCACCACAAATAGTTTCCCTCTTAAATAGAGAAGACTAATAAACTTCCGTAATTTCTAGAAATTAATAGATGAAGGGTGGAGATCGAACGTACTATCGTGTTCTTCGAAATCCAAGCTGAAGTCTTTGGTTCGGCGGCGGCAGCACACTAGCGTCCTCATATTTGGTCCTAAAGAAAATACATTCAAGAAATGATGATTTAATAAAAAACTTTTCAAAATTTTGCAATTAAAGAAAGATCGTGTTTAGATTTACTTGTAATTTGTGTAACTAGTTTCTCATTATGGGGCTTGAGGTGGGGCTTTATATGCAATAATAAATAAGCGCCTTTTTCTGCTATAATTAGCTTGTATTCTTTGTAGATATAATATCCCAGGTCAAAAAGGGACCTTTCATTAGAAAATTATTAAAGGCCCACCTAAAGAACAAGAAATACTTCTTTCACGAATTTTTTTGAAATTTGAACTAGCGGAGTTCGTGTAGCACTTTAAAGCAGAGAACAAAAATGAAATGGTGGAACAGTAGAAGAGATTGGATGGAAAATATAACAATGCTTTCAAAAAGAAAAGAAGCACAAATTTGAAAAGAAAAAAAAGAAAGAATTTAGGGATCCTTTCAGAAAAAGTAAATTGAACAAAAAAAAAACGCTTTTGACTACAAATTAAAAGGTGTTAGATGTTGCGAAGAACTGCATAAGAATTTACCTTTTATTGAAGTGAAGTTTGCTCTTTGGTTCCGTTTTCGCCTCAGAAATATCTAGCACCAGCAGATCTGTATTTCTGCGAGAGAGAAAAAACTCCAGGGAGACAATGTGCCACGCGCATCAAGACTAAGCAGAAAAGGAGCTTAAACAAGTGAGCCGGTAGCTGTGTAGCACTACCTCTCTTTCAAAGAGAGAGAGGAAGGGAGAGAGCGAGAGAGAGTGACAGTGAGAGGGAGCGGGTGCTGGATTTGGATATTATATTAGAGAGAGAAAGAGATTAAGCTAAAAGTTAAGGAAGTAAAAGAAAGAAAAAGGCAAAAAGGGGAAAAGGGGAAGATAACTAGCTAGCCATGGAAGTCAAAGTTCAGAGGAGCAGTTGAAAAAATAAAGAAGAGAGGAAGTGGGATGGGGAGCGAGACCAGAGGTGAGAACGGCGCCGGTTCACTCCAAAGTCTAAACCAGTGCTGCAGTGCAAATGTGCAACTTGTGTTTTTCCGAGAAAATTTCTCATGCGCCTCCTTAGAAATTAAAAATATAAATCTTAACCTAGAAAATACTGTATCATTTTTTTTAACTATGAAGTCGAAACCACCGACATTTTTATTAATATCCAAAGTTTAAATAGAAATTAATTAATATACCCATATTCGCTGGAAAGTTATAAAAATATCTGTACCGGTCATTTTTTGATCGGTACTCAATTTAATTCAGTACCAGTTGAAAAATGGCTGGTACCTAAATTTTTTTTTAATACAGTACTGGCCATTTTCTGGCTAGTACATAAGTTTTTTTTTTTTTTAAGGATGGGCATAGCATAGTTGGCTAGAAGAAAAAGTCGTAGGAAACTCGGATTGAAGTTTGCACTCGGTTTGGCTAATATCAAACAAATGCATTTGGTTGGATGCGAGTGTTACATCGGTTGCATGTATCGGTGCATCATCGATGTTTTTGCAATGAAACATCGATTTTATTAGCCGGGTAGTACTAAAAAAACATCGGTGCGTCGCTGATGTTTTATTAGACTTAGTATTGACAATTAAGAAGGGTAGTGCTAAAAAAACATCGGTGCGTCATAATAACCTCATTTTTTTTCCAAATGCACCCCGAATGGATGATAGTCTTGAAAGAATTTTAGTAATGACGTTTATTATTAATTATAATAAAATGCGGATTACTGTTTAAGAGGAAAAATGCGGGACGTGTGGATCATATTTTTATAATTTCATGGGCAGCAACGAAAAAGTAAGTAAAAAAATTGTTATTTATCAGGCGGAAAGAGGTGGGTATAGCCATAGGGGCATAGGGCAAGTAATATAGGCGCTCCATTTCCCCAGTCTATCTATTCTATTCGTTTCGTTTGTTTTGTTTGAGACGGACACAAACCACCCCCTTTCTCGAGGTTTAAGTCCCGTTGATTTCGTTACTGATCATTCTGTGATGTTAATGGAAATAATTGACATTAACGTTTACTAAGACTATATAATATTATTTAGGTTAGATAAGGACAGGGGGGAGGAATAAATAATTAATTACTAGAACAATGATGTTTTTCCTGAAAATCCCGAGAGAACAGCTGAATATCAGAATATTGAAATGCAGCTGGAGGGAAGGCGACATATGAATACTGCCATATTGATCGGCGAATAGACTTATTAGTCTATTAATGCGTAATAAAATAAAAAATGATTAGGATTTGCAGAAGCTCAATTGCTCAAGTAGCCCTTGAACAGTAAAAAGTAATTGAGCGTCACAATTAAGAAACACTGTGGCAGACAACTAACGTTGCAAGGACCGCCCCGGTACCAAATTAGGCCTCATCTGAGAGGTTCGACCTAAGAAACCAAATGCCTGTGACCAGTGACCACCAAGAGAACCAAACAAGAACAGAATCCCATCACCACGGCCCCAGTGCATTGCTTAAAAGATAAGAAATTTGAGTTTTTAACTTTTAAGAGTGAGTGGAGGAAAAAAACCATAACCAGGTCACTGGAAAAGGAAATATGAGGGCGTTGCGTTTTGTCCCACTAATCCTTGTCCTTCTTTTATTCTAAAATGAGTTCAGATCCAGTTCCATCATTTTGTTAGATCCTTTGTGAAGTTGCAATATGCTACAACCTGTGTTATTACATAGCGTAATGTTTAACATTTTAAAAAAAAAATAGCGTAATGTTTCAATAAAAAGTTTCATCATAAAAAGGTGTGCGTTACAATGCAATGATAGAGAAAGGGTAATTTTGAAATGAAATAGCTTTTGCAATAGTATATATTTTAACAAGTTTTGGAAGGTGCTTGCTTCATAATATGTTGAATAAGTTTCTAGATCTATTATTTTATTCTTACGGTTCAAATTTTTTATTAATATTAAAAAAAATATCAAATTTCAAAATTTATACCTCATTTTGAAAATTTTTGAAGTAATTTTGCGGTTTTAGGTTTTGGAATTCCAAAACCGCACAATTATTTTGTGGTTTTAGGTTTTTCCATTTTTTTAATTAAACAAAAAATGTTATAATTTATTTATTTTTTGTATTGAAATATTAGAATTATTTTATATATTTTTTTGAAAATAGATGGAATACTATATAATTTAATTTATTAGAAAGATTGTGACAATTAATCCGGATCAACATTTTTCAAGCCAGATTTTTTGCGACTGTAAGAAAATTAAAATATTTCTTTGTGTGTTATTGAAAAAAATAAAAATATTTTGAATCTGAGTTATTGATCTCGGTTCAAAAGTTACTTATGAGTAAATAAAGAAAATATTATAGTCCTTTTATTTTCAAAAAAATAATAATTTGCTATGACAAAATGTCAGATGAAATGATTTCTTATTGATTTTTTTTAGGTTGGATTCAGCCCATGAATCTTCAATAAGATACGGTGTGAATCTTTTTTGTTTCTGGGTTTGGGGTTTGTTTGTTTATTTGTGAGGGTGATTGAATTTTGAGTTTCAATTCGGACTTAGTGATCATAATTCAAACTAATCCAACTTGAAATATAATGCACGGAATCTCTTTAATATTAGTGTTAAAGCAGATTATACAGTCCGGTCCAAACTAAAAACTTTTGAGTTACCTTGGGTGGTATGAAGAATGATGTCTAAAATCAAGACTATTATCACTATTAAAAACAAAGACAGCCGCCTACAAGCAAAAGCGGCGTAGAAGATCTGTTATGGCTTCTGGGACAATGCATTCATTGCATTGTTAATGCAAAAGCTCCCTGGAATCCAAATCCAATAGACAATAGTACGCCAACTTGCAATAAATAGACACTCATGACAAGCACAGACAGTTTCTTAGTAACTAACTATTTAACAAAGAAATATACTAACTAATAATTAAATTGATTAGAACAAGTTTACCCAATTATCCCTAATATTAGAAAAATTATCACGATATTTGACTACCAATTTAGATTTAGTTTTGGACGTATGAGTAATTTAATTATCATTTTTTAAATAGAGTATCACTTGACTCTCAATAAGATGCAATTAAATATGAGCTCAAAAAAAATTCAAATCTATTAATTAATATGTACCAAAACAGATGCCCTTGTTTTTTATTTGCTTGATCTAATTTATATAAGAAGGGGTTACATTGACAACTATGTTTATTCGGCGACCGATAAAACAGTTATCAAAACAAAAAAACAAATATAAAATTACTAATATATTCTTTATAATTTATATAAAATGTTTATGAAATTTGGTTCAATTTTCACCGTGCAAGTTTCAATAAGACTAAATTGTTCTTTATTCAAATTGCTCTACAAATGTACAGTCAGGTTTTAGATTGCGCCAAATTAATGCACTACCTATCTAATTATTGAAGCAATATCTATAATTTTTTTCTCTATATTATTGATCGATCAATTGTCATGATTATCAAATAATTATGTTCTTAGTATAACCTATCTCTTTTATATATGACATATTTAATGTACTAAAATTTTATTTATGGAAATTGCCAAGATGATTACCTGCTTTCATTGTTAATGGATTCGCGGAATCGGATCTGCTGAAATCCAAATTCTATGAACAGTGTTCTTGGAATTTCTGAAATTCTGAATCCAGCCGTTCAACTTTTTCTGTGCACGCATCTCGAAACAGCTAGTTTTCTGTGCACGTATCTCAAAACAGTTCAATGGCTGGATTCTGAATTTCAGAAATTTCAAAAACACTATTTATGTACTGGAATTTCAACAGATTTGGATCCTGAATTCGCAACATCAAAAATAAACTAAATGTTGTACTAAATGTTGTACTTTTTTTTTGCTCATGTGAAAGTTCAAAATATCATATATAACCTACGAAGACACGAAACATCATAGATAGTCCATAAAATCATTGAAATATACAACACACGACCTGATGGCTATTAAAACATTATCACAAGTTCACAACCCCTAGTCCCCTACCTTACCGAGTGGACAAGCTAAGATTAATTTCCGGCAAGAAATTATGAACCGCCCCGACATTTTTATTAATATCCAAAGTTAATTACAAATTAATAAATATACTCAGAATGCCTGATTTTTTTCAAAAATAACCAAACCGGCCATTTTGTGACCGGTTTCCTCTCTCCCAGAAACCGGCCAAAAAATGGCCGGCTTTCTCTTTTATTTTTTATTTTTGAGAGACACTATGAAGAACAAAATAACGAAATCTAACACTGAAAATTCGAATTTTTTATTTAAATTATTTGTTAGATTACTTCTTTTGATTTATAATTAGTATATTTATACTAAAATACACTATATTACTTGAAATTATGTTGAATTACACTATATTACATTAAATTACGCTAAATTATGTTAAATTATGTTGAATTACGCTAAATTACAATAGTGCAAGCAAGTTGTATGAGCCCTGCCAAC
The DNA here is from genome assembly GCA_028015225.1 of Carex myosuroides. Taxonomy (NCBI): domain Eukaryota; kingdom Viridiplantae; phylum Streptophyta; class Magnoliopsida; order Poales; family Cyperaceae; genus Carex; species Carex myosuroides. Next base: position 2,160,126 of record CM051489.1, on the reverse strand, counting down.
TATCAAACATTCTGCAAATCGCAAGTTCACGCCCTCTCCACAACCTGTTGTATTTTGGGGTTACATGTTGGTAAATGAGTCTGACACTCCTAGCGACCTCCTTAATGCTTATCGATGGGTCCTCCTTAATGCACGTCTCAATTACATCAGCAATAAGTAATACCGTAAGTTGTGCCTGGTATGCCCTTGATGACGTAGACTTGCATGTATGAGGTGGTTCACACTTCTTAATCATCCATGTCTCCCCCTTACCCATAGGGGTTGCAAAAAGACAGAACTCGCAATGCGGCGCGTCTTTACAAAACACAACTAACCTTGTTCGGTCCCTTTTTTATACTCTGCACTCCCAGTTGCCGTGAACATGATCCTCATGGATTTTCTTCACAAGTTCATCTATGTTGGTATAAACCTGCTGTGGGGCAAGCTCCGACTGTGTACAACACACTTCCCATAGAAATCAATGTCTGTTTCTTCAAAAAAACTAGTATCGTTGAATGTGGCGATCAGATGCCTATCTGTCCGACCTCTAATCAGAAATTTGTCTTCCCTGGGAGGGGGGTACTACATCTGCATCACCAGCTATGATCAGAATCCCAATCCCCTTCTCAATCATCACCCGTGTCCATGTCCTTTTCTGGTATGGCATCGATCCCTTCACCATCAATGTCAGTATCATTCCGGATAACAACGGGTAACAGTCTAGGTATTGACTCTGGTACAGATGAAAATCTAGTTTGGATTACGAGTTCAAGAAGAGGTGGTGGTGGTGGTAGCTCAGTTGCATCATCATCTATGGTACAATCAGTGGTATAATCAGGTACATAATTGTCATAAACAGTTGATACGTACGGTATATACGGTAGTACATGACCCGAGTTGTGGTACCCTGAGTTATCATAACCCGAGTTATCATAACCCGAGTTGTGGTACCCAGGATTATCATAACCCGAGCTGCGGTACACCGGGTTGTCATAACCCATATTTTCCCTAGAAGGTCCAACCCCGGGTTGATGCGGAACTCTCCTGAAATATAAGTCTATTACCGGGATATTACTCGACTCAAATTGATTGTAAACACCCCTCCATAACGCCTCATATGTTATTGGATACCTGACAAAGTAAGGTCTATTACTCCCCTGAATGTGTCAATCCGAGTAACTAAGTCTAAGTCATACTGGTTGGGGTTTACACCAGTCTTTCCGTATATCATTTGGTTAAGTTCCAGAAATGTCGTATTTTCATTAACCTCGAAGCCATAGGCTGCATCTTTCGTGTACTGTGCTCCCTCCGCACCTCGAGTAATTTTCCCACCCACATACAGTGCAATCAACATTTTTCTTTTGGGAACTAAATTAGCCATAAACATTTATCAGTTATATATTAATTTAAAAAATTATTTAAAAATTAATTAAATTTTAAATTTAAAAAATAATATAAATAATATAAATAAAATAAATATAACCAAATAAAATATTTATCTGAAATCGCCAAAAAAATCACCTCTGTTTTTCCTCTTTCTCTTTCACCTAAGTTAGAATGAATTGTAAGTGGGCAGGAGAAAGAAAACTGACTTTTATAGAGTTTTTATAGCAGAAAGCCCCAGTGTGGGCGGTTTGGTACAGGCAGCAGACCGTCCAAACGTAGAGCGGTTAGGTATCAAGATCAAACTGCCCAAACATGGAGGAGTTAGAGTATTTTTAAAAAAAATTCAGTCTGGAGATCATATTTGCTATTTTTTTAAGGATATTAATAAAAATTTCGGGACAAACTATCAACGGATGAACTCAAAATGAAAAATATTCTGAGCAATCATTAACATACTTCATTTTACCGGAAAATAAACGCAAAGGACATGATCTCGAGACTCGATTTGATTTTTTTATTAATACCCTAAAATAAAAATTATTCAATCTACCATCGGTTTCAAGATATTTCGAAAAATACCCTGACCACCCTAGAGTGGGGCGGTTTGCTTCCATACCTGACTGCCCCAGAGTGGGGCAGTTTGTTTCCATACCTGACTGCCCTACAGTGAGACGGTTTGCTATGAATTTTTTTTCAATTATTTATAGCAAACCGCCCCACTGTGAGGTGGTTGGTTTTTTTTTTTTAGAGATTTTTTAATATGTATATAATGATTGTCTCATTGTTTCTATGATTTCTATTCTTTTTTTCTCTCTTTTTGGATACTCTTAATGTTTGATTTTGATCTATATTAGTCTCACAGTAAATCTGATACAATCCGAATCCAAAATCCATTAAGAATAAGTAAATAAATAAATAAATATTATTTGAGTTATTTCAAAGCTAAATGAGAAATATTTTTCTTTCAGACGGATGTTTATGAATGCTCCAACAATTTCGATCTGTGTTTTTCTTTTATAATGCATATGTATCAATTTTTTTGTAAGTCATTTCTCTCATATCTAAAGCACATGTATGTTGTTCATGTATTTATCTAAGACATCTCTCGTAAACAGGCGAGGCTAGAACAATGGACAAGGCAAGAGAGACGATATGTTCACTGAGAAGGTGAAAAACGACGACGGCACTTCAAACGGTCATAAAACGGCACTCGAGTGTCCGATTTTAGCAAATGACCACTTTTCGAAAATCTTGCGAAAAGATACATGCATTGGTGACTGCTGTGCCGTTTTTCAAATTTTAAAATTGCAAAAATACCAAGGGAAGAGCCTCAAAACTTGAGTTGAAGTTTCCGATTAAGTTTTTCATTTCTAATTTTTGATCTAAGTAGCTCAGTAATTTGTTATATAATGAACTTGTAGAATACCAATTTTTACTATTTTTGGAATTATTTTACTATTTTTTATTATTTATGAAAGATGGCACAAAATGACTTAAAAATAAAAGAAAATTGCCAATATTTTATGAAAGAGAACAAGAGTATATTTTCTTGGTACATGAGTTCTATACAGTATTTAAGGTTCAGCTTTAGTTTCACAGATATATTTTTATTTGCCATATATATTTTTTTTTTTGCAATGCAACATGTCCGTAGGCTTTTCATTTCAACAAAACTTTCAAGTTACAATAGTTCGCATATTACAACAGATAACATAGTTACCACAATGCCTAGCTACTCAGAACTTCAATCAGATTTTAAATGTTGGAAATGAGTATCCAGTAAACCCCTCACCCAACCTACTACCTACTTTAGCTAGATGATCAGCCACGCAATTTTGGCTTCTAGGAATATACCAACACTCATAATCATATTCTTTTAGTAACCTCCAGACCTCATTTATCTCCCTATATGCTCTCCAGTCAACATCAATTGGTGGGTGCAACTCCATACAAACTTTAGCAAGATCTTAATTATCTGTATAAAAAATACATGATGGAAAATTAAGGCTCTTGACAAAGTGTATAGCCTCTCTTAAGGCCACAGCTTCAGCTTGCATCGGAGAACATACAACACTCGGAGCGGCTCGATAACCCTTCAACAGTTCTCCTTCCTCCACGACAAACCCCAACCCTCCCATCCATGGAGATTTCTAGGATCCGTCCACTTTGCATCTATATTGTGAATTAGACGCATTTGTTTCCTCCAACTGTACATCCTTCTTTTTATTGGCAGCATCAGCTATTCTTGTTTCAACACCCACTGAGTTGAGAATTGAGAGAAACCTTTCAAAAGTTGGTACCTTTCCGCCGTATGTTTTTTCGTTCCTGCATCTCCATATTGCCCAAGCCGAGTTAGCTAATATCGTCCAAACCTCATCAGTTTCATGCTTAAAGAGGCTATAAAAATTATAGATAAATCTCGAGGCAACACATCAGTACGTAAAGCTAGCGGACCCATCAACCAACATACTCGTGCAAACGGGCAATGAAACAACATATGCAAAATATCCTCCTCTCATATATTTTATTTACAAAATCAAAGAATATGAATATCCAAAATGAAAGAAAAAAAAATATAAAAGCAGTGAGACCAAATTACTGTTAGTGTCTAATTTTAAAACATTAATTTTATACACACTAAACATCTCTAAAAAAAATATAGCGAACCGCTCCAATGTGGACGGTCAGGTATGGAAGCAAATCGTCCCATAGTGGGACAGTCAGGGTATTTTTTGGAATATTTGAAAACCGAGGGTATATTTGTTATTTTTTATTTTTTGAGGATATTTAAAAAAACGGAGACTCGATCTGCCAGCTTATTGGTTATGTATATTCGTCCAAGTAGAAAAAAGTGAATGATTGGAGATGCAGTGGAGGATAAAACAACATTTAATTTACTAATAAATTTTTAAGCATAATAAGTGAATTTGTTACCAATGTAAAGGTAGCGGCATAATTTTCTTAATGAAACTTTTGAATAAAAAAAAATCATAAAACTGAATTGAAATTTTAATTTAGACGGCGTGTCAGTGGATTATCTGCGCTTAAGGACTTGTATAGAAAAGTAATTGGTTAATTAGTGGTGTTGCTCCACCCTGTGAATAGATCGATAGTTCAATATCTGGGTCACTAATGTTAATTTTAAAATTGGTCTCTCTACAGAAAGATCACAGATTTAATTCTCAAAAATAACATCTAAAAGATGTTGGAGTTTACCGGAACATTTTAATTAAAAAAAAAATGTGTAAGAGCATGTAATATTAGGAGTCTGTATCCTCTTAGATACCTCAAATTTTCAGTTTATTTAAAAAAAATTATGTCTATTCAGAACGTAGGGACTTAATTTGTACAAAAAAATTTGAACGGTCTGGATTATTCACGGATCAACTCAAAGTTGGAGTCTCAGTGGACGCGAATTCTAACATTAGGCATGTTCGGAGGTATCCCAACTCATGGGAATTTGCTGATTTCAATTTGGGTAGGAATTACATTTTTTTTTGTAATATTCTTTTGTATGTGATAATTATTTGTGTATTTTTAATGTTGAATATGCATTACATTTATTCAATTGTAAAACTAGTTAGTCATTATAATAATAATTTTACTAATAAAAATAATCGTATAATATCAAGTATTTTAAAAAGAAAATATAATATCTCACGATTATTTCTCGTTATAACTGAATATTCATTTAAGTACATTCCTATAATTACTTTACTATATACTAAAATATATAAATTTTCATACTCCTAACAATTTCCAATGCATATAACACCAACAAACGCAGACGTAATGGCAGGCAGTGTAATTTCTGGATAAGGCCTGCTGCTTTTTTTAGAGAAAAGTAGCACCCTGCTTTTCCGATCTCAACTATTCAAAATTTTTCATTCACATATCTCGATAAAAGAACTTTTTCATGCACAGATCTCAACGATTTTGAATTGTTGAGATAGGAAAAGGAGAACCTTGCTTTTTTCTCAGAAAAGCAGCGGAGTCCATTCCGTAATTTCTTATGCATAAATTGAATCTTGAGGATGCTCTCGGATGAAATATGAAGTGTTTAATGAGTTGGCCCCTCGTTATGATCAATGATTGATCTTCATTTATATATATTTTTTTTTTAAAAGAGGCATAATAGCCCATTTCATTGCTGAAATATATAATTACAAAAACCAGTTTAACTAGCCAGGAGCTAGACTGAGCCATCCAAATTCAGAACAGTGAAAGAAATATATCAAAAGCAACAGCCATAAACAGGAGCTGTCTAAACACCAGAAAAATGATAAATTGTAGCTAACCAAACCTCATAATAATGAGCTAAGTAAGTATACTACTAAAACAAAATAGCATCACTTAGGAGTCTTCATGCAGGAGGCATTTCCTAATCAGGGGCCTGGTAGACCACCCCCTGATGAGGAAATGCGTTATGCGTTATCAACTAAAAAACAGATCTGTATGCTACCTTGTGATGTCAAGGACCTATTAAGAAATTCACTTACCAATGTATGGAGGATATACAGGTTACAATCCCTATGCATGGTCTAGAGATCATTTCCATCGACGCAACAGAAGAATGAAGCAAGTTAGGAAATAAATCTGCTGTGATTCTGAAGAATCACAAGACCTGCAATTCCCAATCCACCCATTATATACTTTGAGATTTGTGTATATAAACTATCTGTTTTTGAGATTCGTGCTTGAAGGGAAATGAATAGATGGATTGGGAATTGCAGGGTCCCTGTGATTCTTCGGAATCACAGCAGATTTATTTCCAGCAAATTAGGCCTTTAGTTGGTTCAGGGCGTACCGAGAGTATTCCAGGCCCCCCTGAATTTTGAGTTTTAGTGGAGATTTATCGGTTCCGACCGACACTGCCCCCCCTGAAATTTTTTTTGCCCCCCTCTGGACGTTTAATTTGAAATTTGAGTTAAATTTATGGTTAAAATTGAAATAAATCTGTTGAATTTTGATTGGTAATTGGAATTACAAGTCAGAGCATTGAAAAGTATAAGTTAAAGTATTATTTTTTATCGAGTACCCAATTGATTAATGGATTTAAATCCGATTAGGTATTTAAACCCGATTTGATATTTTTTTGCCCCCCGACGAAAATCCTGGATCCGTCCCTGAGTTGGTTGTTATTGCATTTAATTGATTGCTAGGGACTGATATGCATAAGTTGTGAACTTTGTCAGTATGTGTGTTTTCTGTTTTCTGAACAATGTTTACTTAAATTACTTTGCTCTGTAGTAGGTTTGTTGATGGTTTGTAATAGGCATAGCTTATACTTAATTTTTTTTAAGAAAAATGGAAGTTTAGCCTAGTAACTTTTGTTGGATTTAGAGACGTCTAAATACAATAAATTAAGTTGGACATGCGTGCATTATAATTATATGTCTAATACTGTCACGAATATTAATGCCAAAATAAGTGATTAATTAAGGAATGGCATTATACGTATTTCAATTAGGATTTGGAACCGAAAATGTATAGAAATAAATTTGATTAATTATAATTGTTAATGGACCGATTATAATTAGTCTAACTAATATACATGTGATAATTTCGGCACATACTTGAAATTAGTGTAAACTAATTTCAGCACTAAGCTGAAATTATTTTTGGCTATGGTTATTTTGGCATGTTCTTTTTAGCTATGGTTATTTTGGCATGTTACGCCAATTTTAGGCTATGGTTATGCTAAATTGAGGACCTGGCACTTGTATTTAAAGGCTGAGTCTCCAAGGCTTGCAATCACGATCACAATTGTCTGCTCCATTAAAGACGAGATACTCTGTCATATTTTTCGAATAGCCAGAGAAAAGAAAGAGAGGATTGCAAGTTCTTGGAAGGACTCGAGAGCCAACAACTCAAGTCAAGACCAGGAGCTTATCAACCTAGAGCCTTGGAAGCTGTCTGATTGATAGCATACAGAGGCTTTTGAAGATGGAAAGTAAGTTCCGCTGTGCATTAAGTTTAATTTTCTTGCATAGGATCCTAGGATTTTAGGTTTTAAAGTAATTAGGAAAACCCGAAAATACAACAAGTGGTATCAGAGCCATCTATGCAGGAATTTAAGGTAATTATGATCTAGAGAAAAGGTTATGCCATCTTCAATTGTTAGTAAATTATTTTCTGTTTTTCGAATCGAATTTATTGTTGCAAATAGTTGTTAAAATTCGCTTTAATCGATTTTTTGTGCGTATTTTAATCGAATATTCGAATTGTGCCAATCCTTGCGCTTCGTGCGATCTTGGAGAGGTTTTGTTTGATGGTTTTGATTTTGATTCGCATAATTTATCACATTTTGGTGAAATATACGAAGGTGCGCTGATTCCTTCGAAAGGTTTAATTATGCAACAAACTATAATTTTTCGTTTCTGAAATTTGGAAAAATAAGCAATTGGCGCAATAAAGGCTGTTTTTGCAGTTTTTCGGTTTTTTGAAAATTTCCAGATCTGAAAATTAGTTATCTCTAGATCAATACCGGTTACAGACCTTAGGAATAACTGTAAGTAATTGTAATTTAGGTTATGTTAATTATAATTACTATAGTTATTAAGTTATTAAGTAAAGTATGCTATTATTAGCCTAATTAGTTATAGAATTTAGCCATTATCTATAATTAGTATTTAACGCTAATTAAGGGTGGGATAAAAAAATACATAAATAAATAAATATATATACTAAATTCTTGTCATGATTATAGCTAATTTGAGCATAACGTTATTTAGTAAATTCTAAATAAGATTATTTGGTTATTTCCAAATATAAGCACAAAGTTTTAGTTGTCTCTAAATAGAAGCATAAAGTTATTTGGATATTTCTGAATAAAATTATTTCGCTATTTCTAAATAAAAGCATAAAGCTAAAATTATATTTTGGAGAATACTAAAGTGTTTTTTAAAGCCTAGTATTTATTTTTGATGAATATAGTTAACATATGAAAATTAGTTTATTCTAATTAATTAAAGCTCCCATTAGTTACTATATTCTATTTAGGACGAGTAGTCATTTTAGGATACGTCCTAGAATAGGCTTTAGGCATAGTTTTAGGATCTATTTAAAGGCAATTAGGATTTACGTGTGTCATTTTGTACAAGTTGAGCACTGATTGTTCGCAAACGAACCTCTCTGTGTGAGACAAGTGCAGGGTGGCACATGACAAGTTTAAAATGACGTGCTAGAAATGGATGTCAGTGTTAGCTTTCCCAAAGGAGGGTTAGCGCTTGCTGAAATTTTTAAGTGCATAAGGGTAGTGTACAAAAATAAGTTGCAACACACATGGACTAGCGATGTCTAGAAAAGCATCGGGGGCTTGGAACTTAAGTGATACGTCTGTGATCCTCCTCCCCCCGTTGACTGGCCTGGTCGTTAGTTCATGGATATGTTAATTTGACCCAAAGGTTGATTGACAAAAAGGTTACATGTTTGTACTTTATTCACTACACCAGAGTGCCTGAAGGTAATGATTGCACCCAAAGGTGTTTCATTAGTGAATGGTGCTTTGGCTAAAGATTTAATGGAGCAAATAGTTTTACACAGGCCTTTAGATAGATTTTAGAATTATGATTAAGGATCAAATCGTGACGCATCGTATCTAAATTATTTCCTTGTTCTTGAATTTTCAGATCTAAACATAATGTCAAATCTAAATCAGATTAAGCCCCTCATGGGGAACAATTTCAAACAGTGGGAGGAAAAACTGAAATTAGTCTTAGGGATCATGCAATTGGACACAGCACTGAGATTTGATCGCCCCAAGCCTAATAATGAGGGTGAGGAAACTCCCCAAGAGAAGGCTGATATTACGAAATGGGAGCATTCAGATCGCACGTGCATAATGGTGATGAAGCAAACGATCCATGAGACTTTTCGAGGCATAATACCTGATACAGAGACCGGCGCTATTAAATACCTCAAGGCCCTTGAAGAGAAATTCACAAAGAGTAAAAAGACTGAAGTTAGTACACTCTTTGTGAAATTGGAAACAATAAAATACAAGGGAAAAGAAGGGGTTAGAGAGCATGTTATTGAGATGACAAGACTGCAACGTGCCTTGAAATGGCATAATTATGACATATCTGATGAGGTTCTCATTGAGTTCATTTTTTTGTCTCTCCCGTCTAACTTTAGTCAATTCAAGTTGACTTATAATTGTCAAAGAGAGACGTGGACACTACCTGAGTTTGAGGCTCAGTTGGTGCAGGAGGAAGAGAGACAGAGAATGACTAAGGGAGAAAGTGCTCATGTAGTAACATCTAATCCTAAGGGTAAAGGCAAGAAGCGCAAGTCTACTGCCAAGGAAAAATGACCCACCAAAGAAGCTGCAAACAATGTCGCAAAGAAAAAGCAAGAAGGAAGATACTTCTGCGGAAGCAGAGGAAAGGAAATGCTTTTTCTGCAAAGCGTCAGGACATACGAAGAAATTCTGCACCAACTATCATGCATGGTTGGCAAAGAAAGGTATGTCTCTCGCTTTAGTTTGTTCTGAAGTTAATTTAAGTTCTGTATCTAGATATACTTGGTGGATAGATTCAGGTGCAACGTCTAACATCAGTATATCGATGCAGGGTTGCCTAAGCCATCGCAAGCCAAGTGAGGCGGAGCGCTACGTTTACGTAGGAAATGGCAACAAAGTAGAAGTGAAAAGCATAGGAAAATTTAGATTATTATGTAGGACAGGATTTTATTTAATTTTTGATACTTTAGTGGTTCCATCATTCAGAAGGAACCTAATTTCTGTATCTTATTTGGACAAAAATAGTTCTGTATGTTCATTTAGTAATGGAAATTTCAGTTTGTGTCAAAATTCTAAGCTTCTTGCTTCTGGTATCCTGTCTTCTTATGATAATCTTTATTTTCTAGATATAGACACTTCACATTCAGAGGCACTGCATATAGATAATAGAAAACGTAAATTAACTTGTGAGAAATCAGCAACATTATGGCACAAGCGATTAGGACATATCTCTATGAAAAGGATAGAACGTCTTGTGTCTAATGATATTCTCCAACCTTTAGATTTTACAAACTTCAGTGATTGTGTAAATTGTATAAAGGGAAAACAAACTAATAAACGTAAGTATGATACAAAAAGATGTAATGATGTCTTAGAATTGATTCATACGGATATCTGTGGTCCTTTTCCAAAGGCTACAAGAAATGATCACCGTTACTTTATCACATTCATAGATGATTATTCAAGATATGGTCATATTTACTTAATAAAAGAAAAGGCGGAAGCATTAGACGTGTTCATAAAGTTCAAAACGGAAGTTGAGTTACAACTTAACAAACGTATAAAGTCCATTCGTTCTGATCGTGGTGGTGAATACTACGGTCGTTATGATGGATCAGGAGAACAGCGTCAAGGTCCCTTTGCAAAATTCTTAGAGGATTGCGGAATGTGCCTCAGTATACGTTGCCAGGTTCACCTGCAATGAATGGTGTTGCTGAACGGCGAAATCGCACCCTTAAAGACATGGTGAGAAGTATGATTGTTCGTACAACTCTACCTGAGAATTTGTGGGGAGAAGCCTTAAAGACTGCAGCATACATACTTAATAGAGTGCCTACTAAAGCAACTAACAAGACCCCTTACGAGTTATGGGTTGGGCGCAAACCTAGCTTGAATCATTTGAGAGTTTGGGGATGTCCATGTGAAGCTAGGCCTTATAAGCCAAGTGAAAAGAAACTGGACGAAAGGACCGTTAGTTGTTACTTTATAGGCTATTCTGAACGATCTAGGGGGTATAAATTCTATAATCCAACAGAACATATAGTTTTCGAGTCAGGAAGTGCAAAATTTTTTGAGGATAATGAGTTTGTGGGGGGAGATATGACAAAAGATAGTATTTTTGAAGAAGAAGAGACGAATGAGAATGAGACTATGGACCAAAGTCCTGGTTTTGTTCAAATTCCGATTGCATTTAGAAATACATCTTTTGACAATGTGCAAACTTCATCATCCCAAACAACTCAGTTAGAAACTCAACATGGAATAGAGAACACAAATGGACCTGAATCCAACCCAAACCCTGACATTGCCATGACCAATGTTGATGGCCTAGGGCCTGTGGGAGATTCAGAAGTTGGTAATGATGTTCCTCCTCCTGTTGAAGATCAAGTTGTAATTGAACCTCAAGAAAATCTAGAGCCTGTGCCAATTAGGAGATCTACTAGAGAGAAAAGATCTACACAATCGAAGGATTATGCATATCTTCAAGAACATGAGTTTGACATTGGCATGTTTGAAAATGATCCTGTTAATATCAAACAAGCTGTGGAAAGCTCTAACTCTCAAATGTGGATTAATGCCATGAATGAAGAGATGAAATCTATGTACGACAATGACGTTTGGGATATCGTTCCGTTGCCTAAAGGCAAGAAACCCGTTGGTTGCAAATGGATATTTAAGACTAAGCGGGATTCTAAAGGCAATGTTGAAAAATACAAGGCACGTCTTGTTGCGAAAGGTTTCACACAGAAAGAAGGCATTGATTATAAAGAGACTTTCTCTCCAGTTTCATCGAAAGACTCTTTAAGGATTATATTGGCGCTTGTAGCACATTATGATTTAGAACTTCATCAGATGGATGTAAAGACGTCATTTCTCAATGGTGACATTGATGAAACAATCTATATGAAGCAGCCAGAAAACTCTGTATCAGGTGATGCAGGGTCTATGGTTTGCAGACTTAAGAAATCTATCTATGGTCTAAAACAAGCATCTCGACAATGGTATCATAAGTTTCACAAAGTTGTTAGCTCATTTGGTTTTGAGTCTAACATAGTAGATGAATGTATATACCTTAAGTTTTGTGGAAGTAAATTTATTTTCTTGGTTTTATATGTAGATGATATATTGCTTGCCAGTAACGATAAGGACATGTTGCATCAAACTAAGAATTTTTTATTTAGGAACTTTGAAATGAAAGATCTTGGTGATGCATCATTTGTTCTAGGGATTGAAATACTTAGAGATAGATCTCAAGGTATTCTAAGGTTATCCCAGAGGAACTATATCGATAAGATTCTAACAAGATTTGGCATGCAAAACAGTAAACCAGGAGATACTCCTGTATCAAAAGGAGATAAGTTTAGTCTAAAACAATGTCCTCAAACTGACTTAGATAAAAACATCATGAAAGATATTCCCTATGCCTCAGCCGTAGGTAGCATCATGTATGCACAAGTATGCACGCGTCCGGATATTGCGTTCATTACTGGAATGCTAGGGAGATATTTAAGTAACCCAGGTATGGAACACTGGAAGGCAGCCAAGCGAGTGTTGAGATACCTAAAGAGAACTAGGGACTATATGCTCACGTATCGGATATCGGAACAGCTCGAGGTCATTGGATATAACGATTCTGATTTTGGAGGATGTGTCGACAGCATGAAGTCAACATCAGGATACATCTTTATGATGGCAGGCGGTGCCGTGTCATGGAAGAGCGCTAAGCAGTCATTGATAGCCTCCTCCACTATGACAGCTGAATTTGTCGCATGCTATGAAGCATCTAATCATGGCGTATGGCTGAAGAACTTCGTCACAAGGCTGAAAATTGTGGATTCTATTCAGAAACCACTCAAATTATTATGTGACAACAGTTCAGCAGTGTTATACGCAACCAACAACCGAAATTCATCAAAGTCGAAACACATTGACATTAAGTTTTTGGTTGTAAAATAGAGAGTACAGAATAATGAATTATGTATAGAACACATAGGTACAGACTCCATGATTGCGGGTCCTCTTACTAAAGGATTACCACCCAAGCAGTTTCACGAACATGTTGCTCGTATGGGTGTAATATCTGTTTAGGATAGTTAGAAAATGTGGGAGTCTGAATATGTTTTAAGTTTTGATGTTTTATGTAATGTAATTGTAAACAGTTTTGTTGATATATACAAGTTGCATTCAATTTTAGTTTCATTATTTCTTTCTTTAAAGTTTAAAGTATTTGACCTCACTAAAGTTTAAAGTTTAAGGTGACTCAATTAGAAATAGGCACATCTAATCACATTTGCGTGTAATTTCTAAACTATACATCCAAATCAGATTCATGTCATTCAATTATGTTGACAATGTGATCTATGTCGGTTTAGTTATGCATAAATATAAAAGTAACTACTGCCGCTTAGGTTCTTTGTTAGGATAGTTGATGGACGGAATTGTTCGGGAAATACGATAAGTAAAGACAGAAAAGTTGCGCAATAAGGATAAGAACATATAATTAAAATGTTACACTTGTCCAAGTGGGAGATTGTTGGATTTAGAGACGTCTAAATACAATAAATTAAGTTGGACATGCGTGTATTATAATTATATGTCTAATACTGTCACGAATATTAATGCCAAAATAAGTGATTAATTAAGGAATGGCATTATACGTATTTCAATTAGGATTTGGAACCGAAAATGTATAGAAATAAATTTGATTAATTATAATTGTTAATGGACCGATTATAATTAGTCTAACTAATATACATGTGATAATTTCGGCACAGACTTGAAATTAGTGTAAACTAATTTCAGCACTAAGCTGAAATTATTTTTGGCTATGGTTATTTTGGCATGTTCTTTTTAGCTATGGTTATTTTGGCATGTTACGCCAATTTTAGGCTATGGTTATGCTAAATTGAGAACCTGGCACTTGTATTTAAAGGCTGAGTCTCCAAGGCTTGCAATCACGATCACAATTGTCTGCTCCATTAAAGACGAGATACTCTGTCATATTTTTCGAATAGCCAGAGAAAAAGAGAAAAGAAAGAGAGGATTGCAAGTTCTTGGAAGGACTCGAGAGCCAACAACTCAAGTCAAGACCAGGAGCTTATCAACCTAGAGCCTTGGAAGCTGTCTGATTGATAGCATACGGAGGCTTTTGAAGATGGAAAGTAAGTTCCGCTGTGCATTAAGTTTAATTTTCTTGCATAGGATCCTAGGGTTTTAGGTTTTAAAGTAATTAGGAAAACCCGAAAATACAACAACTTTCATTTAATTGTTTATAAAGAATTCTTCATTCAAACCCACGACTTTTCACAAAATATTGCGTTTTATCACTAGATCAAAGACTGGTTCCTAGTTGTTAAGTTATGTGCTTTTGAATTGGTACCAGAATGTTGGTATCAGTTGCAAAACATTATACGGGTTTTCTTTTAATGAGAATCGGTGGACCTCCCCTACTTCTTTCCAACAAAAAAGAAAAAGAAAAAAAAAAGAGTTACAACTTACAAGTTCATCCTATAACTTTAATCTAAATTTGGAAAAAAAATGCGGAGGGAGATACTTCTTTTTATTTGTATGAGATTATGGGTGTCAATTCTAAAGGAAATGATTAGAACATATATTAATTATAATTTTTGCTAATGCACTAAGTAACTAACGTTATCATTACATTTAATATAATAATAGTCTGAATCATAATTGTTTATATTTAAATAATTAAACTGAACAGCTCAATATGATTTACATATTAATAAGAAATTTTATTGAATATTAAAATTTACTATTTTAGAAACTTTGGTACAACTTCTATGAATTTTGAAAGATAATATATTTTGATATCGAAATATTTATGATTTTATTATTTTGGGTCATCTATAATTGCTAACAAATTCTCAGAAAAAAATAAATAAATTTCATATAAAATTTTGACATATAGACTTAAATAATGAAAATAATGCACTATGTTTCCGATTAACAGAGAGGTCAATTTGGGTCCAATGCTCATCATACTCAAAGTGAGTTCGATGACCGTCCGATCTGCTTTAAAATTCGCGCCCACAAATTTCACATACGCTTTAAAATTTGTGTGCGCGAATCTTAAAGCAGATCGGACGGTCCCGAAACCCATCAGACCCAAGCTGCTCTAATTAACAAAATGCACCATGCACTGAATACGAAGGTTAATATATTTATTTGACATAATGATACGTGAGCCAGAAGCAAAAAGGTTCTTAATGATGAAAAGTTATTTCTAATGTTTTTCGATTATAACTTAAAAAGAAGAGAGACTATGATACTTTGGAATGCGTAGGTAGGTCGTGCTATATATTCATATTTTTGTGTTTAAAACTCAAGCAGTTAATTTGAACTGCTTAACATGATTTCATATGAAAATGTATTCGGAGATTAAATTATATATTTTTTTAGGAACTTGCACTATTTTTTTATATAGATAGAAAATTTAGATGGTCCATATTTAGATCAGATAATTTTCTATTTATCTAAAAAAATAATAAAAGGTTCTAAAAAGTATAAATTTTAGTTTCTAGGTACAATTTTATATGGGAATCATACTGAGAATTTTGGATCATCTTAAGAAAATGCCAGTGTTGTGTCCCGCAAACTTTGTGCAACACAGAAATTTGGATCAGGTTCAGCAAGAGATGAACGCATATCCTCTTCATTAACTCAAAAGAGAATCTTTTGAGTTAATGAATCTCAACCATCTAATTTTAAACGGAGCCAATCCAGCTCCTATCTATAACATAGGGGATCTTTCAATATTAATGCGGAACTAGTTCGCACAAATTTTAAAACAGATTGGACGGTTGAGATTTATTAACTCAAAAGATTTCCTTTTGAGTTAATGCAGAGGATAGAAATTCGCAAGAGATGGAGTTCATTCTTTGTTTGGTACAAAGCCCATAGGCATGACGCCATGACGGAGTTCATTTCTGTAGCAAAAAGGATCTAGCATTGCGTGAATTCGGATCCAGTGAAGTAACTCAATTTTTGGGTTTTGGATCGAGATCGTCCGATTCAAATCTGCGAAAATCTATCCTCGAAGTGAGCGCACACATCCCGACGACGAATTCGAATTCCGAGACGATCCCGAGTGACGAATTCAAATCGGATGGTCTCGATCCAAAACTCAAAGATTGAGTTACTTTAGGGGATCCGGATTCGCATTGCGTGCGATAAGTTATAACTGCTGGGGCACGTCAGAAATTAATTGTGAATTGACGAATGAACCGTAATTGGGGGGGGGGGGGGGGGGGGGGTAAAACAAAAATGTTTTGATCATCCGATTCATGATACCGAGTGTGCTCCCAAGTTTTTAAAATTTTGTTTATAATTTTTTACAATGCTAATCGCAAGTATTTAAACCTCTATCTGCAAACATTTAAATTTTAAATCTGGATAGTTTTAATTTCTAACTACTTTTATCTTCAAGTCAAAAAAAGAAAAATTCATTTCACCCATCATTTTTTCTATTTTTTCTCTGATCATTCTCGTCCATTTTTCCGACAACCCATAATGAATTTTGCGAATCTAAAAATACGAACGTTTTCTACTTGATTTTATCTTTCAAATGAGATCCATGAAGAAATACTTTTGAGTTATTTCAAGTCATTTTTTTAAATAAAACCCATGAGCATTTCAAATTTTCAAGTTTTTAAATCTCAGTCTACAAACATTTACCATTTAAACTACTTTGTTCAAGCGTTTAAACCTCTGATGTTGATCATATAGTATCATGCGTTTAAACCTCTGTCTACAACCGTTTAATAAGTTGTGTCAAGCATCTAAAATAGTTGTATCAAACATTAAAATGTTTTCCATGTCAGGTTTAAAGAAGTTATAGACTAAGGTTTAAAAGTTTGAGAATTTAAAATGCTAATGAGTTTTACTTTAAAAAAACAGTAACTTGAAAATAACTCAAAGGTAATTCATGGATCTCATTTGAAAGAAAAAATCGAGTAGAAAAGGTTTGTATTTTAAAATTCGCAAAATTCATCACGGATCGTCGGGAAAATAAACGAGAATGATTAGAGGAAAAAAAAAGTGGGTGAAAAAAATCTTTCATTTTTTGGCTTGAAGACAAAAGTAGTTAAGAGTTAAAACTATTCAGATTTAAAATCAAAATATTTGTAGATAGAAATTTAAAAGCTTGCTAGTAGTATTGTAAAATGTTATAAACATAGCTTTAAAAGCTTGGATATGAGCGATGAAAATGAAAGTTAAACATTAAATATTTAGAGGGCGCACTCCGAAATTTGATTGGAGGGACAATTATCAGGTTCTTTCTTAACATACGTGATATATTTTTATTTTGGAACATATATATGTTCGTACCTGGTAAATTTGAAATAGTAGAATAATAAAATTGTGCATGTTTTAATCTATGGAAAAAATCACTCTTTCATTATTTACCTCGGCAATTATTTTAAAAATTAAATAAAAAAATCTCTTTATATTTGAAATCAGTTTCATTTAGAAGTATTTTTATATCCATTACATTCTCTTACCAAGTAAAAACCACAACTCCCCCGAGTAGGGGTGCAAACGGATCAGATACGGATCGGATAGTGGTAAAAACCATATCCGTATCCGCTTTTAATTTTTGAATACGGATATGGATTGGATATTAGACGGATACATACGGATACGGATCGGATATCGGATATCCGTATATATACACATAAATATTTTCATATAATATATAGAAACAATATGATATTTACCTACTATTCGAATACGGACAATTAAAATTTAAAACCATATTCATATCCTTATCCGCACGAATAACTCCCTGCCACTACTTGTCTACATCCAAAAAAGAGCACAGATACTCCTCAACTTCGCCCCTTCTTTGCATTCTCTCTTTGCTCTATTATTCTCTTTGCCGCTTCTACCTCATTATCTGTTCTACTAAGTCTAACACCACATACCAACTAATTCGCTGCAAGTTTGATCCCCGACCAAAGCTGTATTATTCCTCTAAAGTATAAACCAAATAAAATACATGTCGATCATTCCACATCACTACATTCTTTTCTAATATGAGATATGAATGGAACAGACTTTTAAACTATGAGTATCAAACATATACACAAGTCAATCAAATATTTTTTTTTACGGAAAATAGAGATCAATTTTATAGTATCGTAACATTTTACTCTAAATTATATTGAAAATTATATATAAAGAAAAAAATAGAAGTTAATTGATCGGTAATTCTTCAATGCATTACTTGTGGATATTAAATAGTTGGGCGACTTGACCTCTGACCTTTATTATAAAAAAATATATATTAAATTAATAAAAGATGATAGAAGAAAAAATATTAAGTTTTGTGAGAATTTTCAATATTATAGTGTTTTATGAAAAAATGATTATTTTAAAAGTTTGTATAGAAACACTAGAAATTCTCCTTTCACAAAACTATAACTAATAATAGCTCATGGTCAATGAAGCCTTTTCAACTTATGGCTTGCTGCAAGAAGGAATCTGCTTCCTGTGATCGTTGCATCTTTGCAGTTCTACAAAATTACAAGGCCGAACTAGAAGTCTTTGCTTTGACCCCATTTCAATTGATAAAGATAAATGAACTGTCAAGAAATCGTTTTTATTACTTTTAAATAGAACCCGCGGCGTGCATGTGACGAAAAACATGAAGAAACAAGCAGATGTCAATGATCCACTAAAACATTGGATCCGATACGGCCCATCACAATCTTAGACAATCTGGAAATGATAACATAAAAAGGCCACATGAAGGCCCAGAAGGCAAGCAAGGGAAATATTGGGCCTCTTAAAATATTTTTCATTAAATTCTTATTTCCGTTTTGGGTTCTACAATTCTAGCACTAAGCAGATAGATCCGAAAATTTGAAAGTTACCACGTCATAAAATTAAAATTAAATGAATACTACTCTTGCTGAGATTTTTCCAATCCTACCACCCACGCGGACTCAGTTCGCACACCAAAATGGGTTGGTGCGCGGACTGGGTTAGAGCACCAATTGTTCCGAAATTTTTACTGCTCTTCGGAGCGTTTCACCCCGTTTGAGCACTAATTTTGTACCAATTTTAGTGCGCTAACCCAGTTAGAGCACCAATTGGTGCGCCAACCCAGTCCACGCACCAACCCATTTGGTGTGCGAACTGAGTCCGCGTGAGTAGTAGGATTGAAAATAGCTTGGGTCGGATGGTAATCATTTAATTTCTATTTTTTACTGTGGTAACTATAAAAATTTCGGCAGATAGACTGATAGAGCATTGATAAATAAAAATATTGCTTTTAAACTTACAAAACCCTTTAAAAGCCTTACTATAAATTTTCAGAAAATTTCGGCCGAATAACTCATTTTGTTATTTACTTCGGTTTTGGCATTTAAAATTATAGAACTTTGCAATTGGAGCATGGAAAAAATCATGCAGTGCTTTATGAAAAAAAAAAGAATTTGGAGAATCTTAAATCTAAATTTTCACAGATTTTGGGCCTCACAAACTTCTAAGCTACATTAATATTGCATAGTTGCTCCGGTATACAACTTTAGTTTGAATTTTATACTGATTTAGATTTTATATTTGAGTTTTCTATACATATTTTAAATTTTTGTTAAAAATAAATAGAAATTCAGAATATATCGTTACGCTGTGAAGAATTCTTCCATCTATTTTTATTTTTTAAACATTAAATTTTCTTGATTAAAGTTTATGGAATTTCTTGATTTTCATTTCCATTCTACATTTTTTTAGTATTGTAAAAGTTCCAACAAACTTAAAAGTCTACGAAAATTGAACAGCTCTCTAATTAACTATAATAACAAATAAGACCTGAAAAATTTCTACTCTAATTTTAAAAACATCAGATAATTTTACCATGCTCAACTCATTTTTTTTCCTGTCATGAAATAATTTTAAAAAGAATAATTATTTCAATCTCTCCACTCTAGTACCCGCAGCAACAATAGAAGAAGGTTGTACTATGGTTTCTACTAATTATATGGCTCCCCTTTCCCAGTCTCCACACTCGTCTCCACGTCAATCTTCATAAGTATAAATACTTGAAGCATAAAATATTAATACTTGCAAAATATATAAGATATAAATACTTGCATGCGTAACTTGATATGATCTTCCCCTTTTCCAGTTTCCTAATTGTTCCCGCGTCAACCTTCCTCTAATGAAGTAGTAGGGATCCCGTATCCCCCATCAACATTCTCTAATAGTCTCTGCGTTAACCTTCATCTAACAAAAATAATTGACTTATAGGTATAAATACTTACAATACTTGATATTAATACTTTCAGATGTAATCCAGTGTTATATGTAAAAAAATACTTGCAAGTGTATGTATAAATACTTGTGTGACAACGTGTCCGAAAGTACGTCATCATGGATCTCATTTGAAAGAGAAAATTACGTAGAAGATGTTCGTGGTTTCAGATTCACAAAATTGCTCACAGATAAGTGCGAGTATAATGCGAGTACTCATATCAGGTTCCTTTTAAAAAATATCTTCACAACTCAAGTAAAAAAAGTTGATTTAAGTAATTCGCCCAGCGATTGAAATTTTTTTAATGTGACATGCAGAGTGGGATAAAACTGTAAGTCATAAAGCCAATGACCCATTAAAAACAGGCTAATGGAAAGACTGGAAAGCTTGTGCACTAGCTGGAGGGATTTGAATTCAAAAGCAAATGAGAGTATTAAGACATTGACTGAAGCAAGGTAGGGAAAATCATGAATAAAGAGGGAGTCATGTGTGGATCATACTCTTATTCTACCCTTATTATATTTGTCAGGTATTAATATTATTCGTTAAGTTTATCAGACAACGAAGAATAGTGAATAATTATCGAATAAATCGATATGAGGGAGGCTATGATACATTGCAATGTGCAAATTGGTTCGTGTATTGAATTTATGTCTCTGTTTTTAAAATTCAAATAATCAATCTGAACCATTCAATATTACTATCATATGAAATACTTGGAGATCAAATTTTATATTTTTATTTTTTTTTAAATTTTTTTTAAGACAATTAGAAAATCACTACTCTTTGATGGTCCAGAATTTTTAGAACAAGTGATTTTCTAATTGTCTAAAAAAATAGTAAAATAATTCCAAAAAATATAAAATTTGATCTTCAGGTATGTTTTCATATGATAATAATGTTGAACCGTTCGGATCAAGGTTTTAAATAGTGATTATCGTGTTATCACATGAAGGTTAAAAAAATAGCTATCGCGAATAGCATAGTTATATACAGCGAAAGCTATCATACATAGTGTTTTTTTAAAAACAATATATTATAAAATTTTACTAATTATTAACATTATCTAAAGTCTCATAAAGCAATAAGTAACACCAAATTGATTAAGAAATTATAATATTCATATTGAACCAGTACAAAATTCAAATTCCTATTCAAAATATCCCTAGTAATATCATAAACTATTTTTTTTATTCAAAATAACCTAAGCATCATGATATAAACTAATTATTTGTTTTCTATTCAAAATAAACTAAGCATCATGCCATAAACTATCTATATTTTTCTATTTAGAAGCAAAAGCAATCTGGATCTTAAAAAAAATTGGTCATTAAAAGAAATCTTCAATTTGGGCCTTGAAATAAAAACCTATGTAGCATAGCGTGCGCTACACGTTACGCGCTATAGCAGAACGCTATTACCACTATAGCGGTCGTAGCTGAAATAGCGCACTTTTATCCCATAGCTTAGCATTTAAGGTCTGAAAACACTATAGCATCGTCATAGCGTCGCTATAGCGCGCTATTTAGAATAATGGTTCAAATTGATTAGTTAAACTTTGAATTCAATGCACAGACCGATCCGCATATTGCCATGTATCATATACTCACTCAATCGATATATAATATACCAATTTTTTTTTAATTAAACACATACTGTACGTGTACGTGATATCATAACTATGGAAAAAACAATTATTGATCAAATTATTAAAAAATGTAAATTATTAATTAAATAAAATAATATGAAATATTATATAAATCAACTTTGTTATAAACTATTAACTAAAAAGAAATATCATGATAATAAAAATTATATAAGTATATATATATGAATAAAAAGAATATTATATAATTTTATATTTAAGTATTATTATTCAGTAAAATAACAGATATGAAATAACTGTTTATACGAGTAGAATAGACAGTCAAAGATCAATGACACTGTCAGATAAGGACTGAAACCAACCGAAGTGAGGACGCAATTCTTAATTGGTTTACTTAAGACTTGTTAAACAGGTCAAGCAACTAGTCGTGTGGTCCCCTTTCAAACGAAGGGACAAATAAATAAAGCAACGAGTAACTTATTCACCCTTGTCGCGTACGAACTTTTGTTGTTTATCCCAACTTTTATAAGAAAATAACATTCACATGCACGTTTGGATAAGAATAAGAGTTAGAATAGCTAGAATAGTGAAATTTTAAAATAGTAAATGAAAATAGGAAAAAAATAGTGATTTTTAGATTAGTGTGAAAATAATATTATTCGGATTAGTAAAAATATTGTTTGGATCTATATGTGGAATAGTGAATACCTAACCAATAAATAATAGTGTTAACAAGGTGCTAATTAAGAAGAAAGATAGGCAAGTGAGATTTCAAATGAATTGTCACGATGTGGAGATAGCAGAAAGATAGACAAGTGAGATCTCTTTAATATTTGTGCGGATTCTGATCAGACGTGATATGAATTCTCTTCGACAGTGTTGCATATGTTATAATCTGGAATTCGTATTCTCTGTAGTAATTTTAATTTATTGCAAATGATCCGGACCGTCCAATCTATATTGGTACGAATATTAAAGGGAACTTATGCATTACATATTTGGATTAGATTGATCTGAATTCTGATCGGATGGTCCGGATTTAAAATCCAAAATATAAGGTAATGCACAGGATACAAACTCTTCTAACCTGTGGTAGAGTGGGAAAAATGGCATGACGGAGCTGGTTCGTCACGAAACGGCATGGTTACGGCACGGAACGGCACGGCACGCGTGTCAGTTACGTGTCGTGACTCGCGTGTCCCGTGCCGTGCCAATCTTTTGAAACTTTGGCACGGCACGGCACGACACGTGAAAGATTTAGTCATGGCACGGCACGGCACGTAGTCACGCGAGTCACGTGTAATTAGGACCATTAGATATTGATTAAATGCATGGTTAATCTTGAATAAACTAATCTAAATTATGATTAAATGGTCACGCGAGTCACGTATGGTCACGGCACATTTAGGCATGGCGTGACTCACGTGATGTGACCATTCGCGTGCCGTGACCACCCCTTGACATTTTGGTCACGGCACGTGAAAAATTAACTTGGTCACGGCACGACACGGCACGTTTTTTCCACTCTCTTTCTAATTTTAGGGCATTTCTTATAGCAAAATTTTTGATAAATTAGGAATATCAGGAAAAAATAGTATCCATTTGATATGAGCAAGGAAATTTTTAAGAGGATACGAATTCAGAGATTAGGTGGATTATATTAGAATTATTCTAGAAAGTTGGACTTAAGAAAAATGGGAGAAGATACTCTGATAAGCTTAAAATTGATGGGAATTGCTTTGCAAGTACTATATAGACCTACACCCATATATAAACATAATTAAGACTTTGAATTAGACTTTGACCAACCAATTTGTTTGTTCTTTTTTGTGTCGTTTTTCTTTATTGTGTAAACGAAATGACACGAGAAGTCTTTTTGTTTCCACTTTTTGAATAATAACTGCAGTCGGATCTGAGTCCGGATTCTCTGCATTACCTTATAGTTGAAGTTTAAGTTCGGACCATCCGGTCAGAATTTAAATCAATTTTGTTCCAAACCTGTAATTTACGGGATTTAAATAAATTTTTGTCATAGGAAAATTATTATTTTTTTTTATATAAAAAGAAGATTATTTGAAATAAAGATAAGGATCAAGGCTTTCAATTTTAAATATTTGTAAGGAACATTTTAACTGAATTTCGAACCGTTGACTGTTGAGTGATAAAATTATCATTCTTAAGCATCTTATGTAGTTGTTAGAGGAGGGCTCAAATGCCCCATTGCTTTATGCTCCAATCGTTCTCTAACATTTTTATCTGCGATTTCAAAGTTCAAACAAAAGATCTGAACCGCTCAACATGATATCCACGTTAAAATGTGCTTAGAGATCAAATTTTATATTTTTTTGATTTTTTTTACTATTTTTTAAGATAGGTATAAAATTACTATTTTTAGATGGTCCACAATTTTCTGAAACGAGTGATTTTGTATCTATTTTAAAAAATAGTAAAAAATTTCAAAAAAAAAATATAAAATTTGATCTCTAAGCACATTTTAATGCGGATGTCATGTTGAGCGGTTCAAATATTTTATTTGAACTTTGAAATTGAAGATAAAGATATTAGAGTATAATTGGGGCATGAAGCAATGAGGCATTTGAGCCCTCCTCTAGTTGTTAATAGGCTCTTAAAAAAGAATTATGTGTATTGACATAGCGGTTTGAAAGAACATTAAAATTAACATATCATGTAAATAGTAAATTTCTACATTACATCAAGAGAGAAATTAACCAAGATATAAACTATATATCATGAACAGAGAACTTTTGAGTCAGTTGGTATCGAAACAAATAGAACTTGATCAAATGTTGAACTGAAGAAAATAAATAAAAAAGAAGTAAAAAAGTGTGAAAAAATATAGCAAAAAGGTTCTTAATCAGTTCCGACCGAACAATCAATATACTCACTTAATTTAGCATCAACCTTAATTAATAGCGCTATCATTCACTTCAATGGATTTAATATATTTTTTTATTTGAATGATTCATTATGGACCGATCCGTTTAATAATAATAATGATAGCAATAAAGTGGAGCAAATTAATCAATGAGGTATGGATGACAGTTCAAAGGTTAAAAGAAAGAATGTGTCCTGAATTTTTTTTTTTTTTTTTTGGAATATTTTGGTACACCAATTACTTTCTGAATTAGTGGTTTAGAAATTTTTTGGAAGATTTTGATATCAACAGAGCGGATGATGCAGAAGGATTAATTTGAAGAGTCAAGAAGGCTAGCTAATTAGATGATATGTTGACTTTGGATTACAGAACAAAAAAAGACAGGAGGGAATTTTGTGTAAATTTGCATTTGTTACATTTTTCTCACTGTGTTTTGATGGAAATTGGAGGTTAATTTTCATACCAAGAATAAAGTCGGGTTGTTTATTGGAACCATGGTTAATTTTCTGATCCCTGATGCCATATCTGTTACTGCGGTAAAGGTAATATAGAGTTTATAATTCTGTAAAAAATTAAACAGCTTTTTCAATAAATAATTTTGAACAATTATATAGTTTTTTTTTTTGTAATAGACAAGTAACTATTCTTAACAGATAAAGTACTTGAAATCTTGAATAATTGGCGCTGAGTAAGAGGTGGCTAAACTGTTTAATATACTTATAACAGTTTACATTTACTAATTTAAGCATGAATTAGAAAGTTGACACCAATTGAATCCCTCCTCTTACATTTGTTAGTATTGGATCTACCGAAGATGTGACTCTGATGTTGTACTGAACTTGCATGCTTTGTGATAAAGTCAATTCAGGCTTGTTGGTTGTTACCTACATGGCTACATCAATCATAATTAATCATTACTTTGATATTAACGAATATATTGTTCTGTATAGAAACTATATTTTGTTAACATACATGCATTTTCAACAAATATATGACTATTAATTTGTTGTTAATAACTCAATTTTATTTAATTAGTTAGTCTTCTTAATTTTTAACAACTTATTATTACTACTTTCTTAATTAATTATTATAATAACTGAAATTATACAGACACCGAGTAGATACATCCTAATAGCAGTTGAAATTTCCCAAGTAATTTTACTAGTGGCAGTGCAGATACCGTGCATCTTCTGAAAAATTTCAAGCATTTATTCTCAATTCGTTCTTCTTTTTATTAGAACCCAAGTCAGAGCATTCATACAGTAACAAGTCAACAACCACGCTAGTATAATGTATATTCTAAACAGACCAATTACAACAGAAACAACTGAGCAATATTTTATGTGACTGCAACCGCCACATCCTACAATTTCTGAGGGGCTTCCGAGCAAATACCTACTCTAACCAACCTAGATTTGTTTTCTTCTACCAAGTCTTTTATATAATCATAATATTTGTGAAACTCTACTGGCCCCACCAGTCCTTGGTCTATATAAATCGTTCTTCACACAGCCTTGTGAAACACAACAAAACCTGAAACACAACAAAAGCCTGAAACACAACAAAGGCAAATTAATTTTCCCTCTTATATACTCCAGCTCAGCTCTCCAGTTTTAAGTCAATAAAAAAGAATTAACAGCAAATGGCACCAGACAGTTCCTTGACCTTCCGTGTCCACAGGCGCAAGGCAGTGCTTGTCGGTCCTGCCGAGCAGACACCACACGAGTTCAAACGTCTGTCGGACATAGACGACCAAGAGGGTTTGCGGTTTCACATCCCCGTCATCCAGTTCTACCGCTACAACCCGTCCATGAAAGGCAGGGATCCTGCCAAAGTTATCCGGGATGCCTTGGCCAAGGCATTGGTCCCGTACTACCCGTTTGCTGGCCGTCTAAGGGAACTCCAAGACGGATCGAGGAAGCTGGTGGTTGAGTGCACCGGTGAGGGTGTTCTGTTCATCGAGGCTGATGCTGATGTGTCCCTCGAGCAATTCGGTGATTTGCTGCAACCGCCGTTTCCATGCTTAGAGGAGCTTCTGTTTGATGTCCCTGGCTCGAGTGAAGTGCTTAACTCACCTTTGCTCTTGATCCAGGTATTGTATCTATATATATATATGGGCACTTTGTGTACCTATGCATGTTAATTTTTTTTCCTTTTTAAAGTTCTGATTGATGAAATCATCAAGGTGTAAATAATCTTCCATATAATGGCTAATAAATGGGCCAATTTCCTGGTCTAATAAAAAAATATAAAATCTAGTAAACATTTTGCATAGATAATTAGAAAAAAACATGTATGATATATGATCAGATGAAACATATATGTGATTCGTTAATTAGGGGGACAGCTGGTAGGTCCGGTGTCTAAGCTTGCAAACTGTATTAGTTAATGTTTGAAGGACACTTTATAATTTCCTTTATTAGACCGATATAAGTCCTTGAGCTCAAATATTCATGAGCTGATAGTCACAGAAAACAATATTCGCTCTCACTAATTATTATTTTATATATGCATGCAGTCCATTAAAATTAACGTATACATCAATTCAGTAGTACTATCTATAGTTGTCACGGTTTTTTTCTTATTGCTTCTTTATTTTTTTTTTATTGAAAAATAAACGATGCCTTTTTCATTGCAGAATATATAAAATTTAATTAATTTATGCTGCTCAAATATATTGTGCAGGTAACGAGGTTGCAGTGTGGTAGTTTTATCTTTGCTTTGCGGCTCCATCATGCCATGTCAGACGCACAAGGCCTGGTCCAGTTCATGACTGCCGTTGCCGAGATGGCTCGTGGCCATTTAACCCCTTCCATCCCCCCAGTTTGGTCACGAGAGCTTCTTGAAGCACGATCCCCGCCATGCCCATCCTTCGCGCATAGGGAGTACGATGTGGTCGAAGACACCAAAGGCACTCTCATGCCCCTTGATGACATGGCACACCGCTCATTTTTCTTTGGCCCCCGTGAGATTGCTGCCTTGCGCAAGCACACCCCTCATCATCTCCGCAACAAAATCTCCACATTTGATCTCCTAACCGCTTGCCTGTGGAAATGCCGCACGGTTGCCCTTTCCCCTGATCCAGATGAGGAGATGCGTATCATTTGCATTGTCAATGCTCGCGGCACCAAAAGCGGCCTTAGTCTCCCTGAGGGATACTATGGCAACGCCTTTGCTTTCCCAGTGGCCGTCTCCACAGCAGATAAGTTGTGCAAAAACCCATTGGGTTATGCGTTGGATTTGGTCCGAAAGGCCAAGTCAGAGGTAAACCACGACTACATGCGTTCAGTGGCTGACCTTATGGTGTTGCGAGGCCGGCCCCACTTCACAGTGGTGCGTGCATACCTTGTGTCAGATGTGACTCGTGCTGGGTTTGGAGATGTGGATTTCGGATGGGGAAAGGCCGTCTATGGTGGACCAGCTAAAGGTGGGGTGGGGGCCATTCCTGGTGTGGCTAGCTTTTATATTCCTTTCACCAATGCAAAGGGCGAGAATGGAATTGTGATACCGGTTTGTTTGCCGGGGCCGGCAATGCCAAAGTTCATGGTAGAGCTTGACACTCTCCTCAAACAGCCAGCGGAGAGCATCGATGAGCAAGTTGAGTTTGCTGTCCTCAGGTCTGCACTTTAAAGAAAGAACATAACATCTACAATTTATTCTGATATACTCTGAACTCTAAATTTTGTTCCTTGTCGTGTGTTTATAAATTATGATTTGCATAAGAGCAGATATTAAGCTCTATGTATACATGTTATATTTCTGTTTCTTTCTTTTTTTATTTTTAAGTTTAAAAAAAACAGGAGTGGTGTAACACAGCACTCTTTGCGTAATTAATGCTTTCTGATAAGTCACTTGTATATGTGCAATACTTGTAATTACATTGTTCTCTGTGAGCAAAAGTGCACTTGGGATTTGGGTTTGTATTAAATTTCAAAGACTATTAAATATACATTAGAGTTTGAGTTAATTTTTTCTCAATATCCAAATTGGCTTAACAAGTTGCATGTGGTACTGGCACAAATATCTTTCAAGTTCCAGTTCTTAATACAGCTGATCCATTTTCCTAGCCTAAATAATTTGGGTTACAAATTTAATAACATTGAACGAGAGCAAAACTGTTTTTCTGAAAAATAAAAAAATAAAAAAATAAGGTTTTATCATCTTAAAAACGTTTGTGCTGAAATTGCTACTAAATAAAGAATGTATACACTTAACACAGCAAACAAATCTTTCCCATTCAAAAATTCAAATAGGATGCTTTTAGGGTTCGCCACTCACATAATTGATCTTACACATCTATTTGTCCAATAATTCTTTGAGAAATGAAAATGAAAAGAAAAACAAAAGAAAAATATCTTCACGTCTTGGATTGATACCGTCTACCAGTATGATTTTGAAGCTTCATCATGAGAAATGCATGTAAAATCTTTATTCATAATTTGGAGTCACAAGTGAGAGACAAAACGAAGGGGTAAAATAGATCCATTTTGTAGCCGACCATTTTCTTCTTCGTTTTTAATTCTTAATATCATGCTCATCTGCATCTTTTTAACCAGGCCAGTTAAGTGCTAACTGGTTATAACAAAGCCATATGTGATAATACAAAAGCAAACAAGAAAATGGAAACTGAGGCTGATCTTAGTTAGTGAGTTAAAAAATACACGTGTTTGCACGGTATGCACATGATATTGGCAAAACACGGCACAACATGACACGATACAACACATCACATGAGCTTAGACAAGCCAAACACGGCATGCCCCGTGGACGTGCCAGTTAGGGGATTTTGCAAAGTCAGGAAAGTTAAACACGGTTGCACGGCATTATCAGCATTATTTTTTAGTTTCCCAAACTATAGGAGATCCAACTAAAAATTTAAATCGGGAACCATCCTACCAAACAAAGCATCTTTCATTTAATGGCCCAGAAGTGTAAAAACACAACTAATACCATTTATTCCAACTTCTCTGCCAAAACCTCTTTTTATGAAATGCCAACAAATTTCTCAGTAATTGCAGACTATATTGATTTTCGTCATTTCCTTGTAATAATGTGGTAGGTTAGGTAGCAATTGACAGTAGCTACAGTATTCAATTTGCTAGTGGCGTACCGCTCTTATATGGATGCCATTACCAAACCATCTTTTGTTTTCTTTTGTTATCTAGCGGACCTCTCTGCTAAATTTGCTGTATTTAAGTTCAAACTTATAAATCAATAAGAGCCTTAGTTAGGCTAAGAATATTAAATTCCAAAGGAAACACAAACAAAAAAAAATAGATACAAACAAGAGCTTCTTTTCATTAAAAACCTTGTACCAAAGTATAACGGGCAAGGAAAATATATTTTAGTTAGGTCAGCTAGCAAATCTAAAACTAACGGTAGCTGGGGAAGCCAATTCAATAACTAAATGCTTTAGCTTGACAATTATACAAATTACAAATTCATAATCAAGATTAAATCACAAAAAAACTGCCATTATTATTATGCTTTTAGAGTAGAAGTACGCCATTGATAAATGACAATTCAGTATGACCAATTTAAAAGTTCAGTATTTTGCAATCTTTCCAAAGAAACTAAACCAATTGGTACTCTCCTTTTTACTTGGTAGTTGATGAATGACAATTCAGAGTCTGCTTTCTTCACAGCGATGTGAAATGAAAAACTACAATCAAATTAGTTTTGACGAAGATAGATTTCTTTAATTTTAGTCGTTAATTTTGTTTATTTTAGCTGCTAATTGGGTCAATATGGGAGCTCAATTAATGCTTAAACGAGAAAATAACTCACAAATAAGTGTATTGATTTAAGTGTGGACAGGTATGGATGCACAGCTACTGAAATTAACACAAGATTGCGGAAAAACAAAAAATAATTGTGCAAGTAAAAAAGTATACTTTTCTCAGAGGAATTAGATCGAGCACCTTCAGAGCGGTAGAAGAGGAGAGTACAAGTCACGCGAACCGGCTCGGATTCAGTTGATGCAAGGCGGGATCCGACGGATCCATCAGCGAGCGAAACGGAGATCCGATCGATTTGGTTCGGTTCCCGACCTGCACCAAGCGAATCCGAAGCGGCGGCGATCCATTTCAATTTTTGTTCGACAGGGCATACTCCAGTCAGCAAGAGTTGAGAGGCAGATATTTAATTACGAATTCAGATCCTCCCCGGTACCGTAACAGGGAATCTTTTACAATTACTTGATCTGGACCGTTCTTTTTATCTTGGCACGAATCTCAAAGCCCAATAATACTGCCCCCTCCGTCAGTCCGAATCTCAAAGCGGCTGAGAGTTAATCTCAAACCGTAAAGTGAAGGGAATTTTTTACAGTAATGGAGAGGATATTTGTCCAAGCAGATATTTAATTACTGCAGCACACTGTTCACACACTCCGCGATGCTGCCACGTGCAATTCGCGTCCGCAATTTGATCTCAAGTGATTGAAGCCTTGAAGGGTGACTGACTGGGTGAGTGTATCTCAAAATATCTCAAATTTTCAATGAGATATTTTCAATTTATTTAAAGTCGGATTAAATTTTTTAGGTGTCTATGTAAAATGCAGGAGTCGTTATTATTGTAACTTTGATGTTCATAAATAAAAATTTGAAGGGTTAAGATTTTTCACAGCTCAACCCAAAGTTTGAGATATATCAGGAGATACGAATTCTTGAAGGATTCGACAAAACAGATCTTAAAACTTCTGTTATAGCATCTCCGTTCCATTCATGTGTAGCGCTATCAATAGACGGTCAAATTATAATGTAATATAAATGTAAAAATAACGGTCTGGTGACTAAAAATAACGGTCTATTCATGTGTAGCGCTATCAAAGCCAAATATCAATAGACGGTCAAATTATATACAGAGGATGGTTAATATCTAAACGTTTATTCCTAGACTGTGAAACAAACGCTTCGGTTTACAACTACATCAATGAAGATACGGATAAGATTTAAACGTATATGGATATGGATACGATTTTAATCTTAGGAGCAGAGATGGTTAGATATAAAGATCGGATATCTGTTTAGTAACATGGATAATTAATTAGTAGCAAACAAACTTATTAATAATTGGATATAGTACATGAATGCTATTTTTTTCCTGTCATTTATATTTGTTTATGGATTTAAGTTAGAAAGAATTGTTTCACAATAAAGTTCCATGCATTGCATGAGTTATGTGCAAATTCAATTAATATCCAAAGTATATTTATATTCGTACTTGTATTCATTTAATATTTGATTCATATTCATATTTTTGTTGTGATATATAGTAAACATCAATAGAAGCTCAAAATGTGTTGTGAATGCATACCAACAGTTATTGTTCGCAGTGGCGGAACCATAAATGATCGGTAGGGGGGCTTAACTAGTTTTCTCGTCACCTCGTCGCGGAGCCAAGTCGTCAGAGGCTGGCTAGGGGGGGGGGGGGGGGCACTGCTAGTTTTCTGGGCCAAGGCCCAGGCCATGGTTCCGCCCCTGATTGTTCACACATTAGCTGATGTATCATTTATAATTTACATAAATAAATGCTTCCGCAATTATAGATGTTATTTGGAGACTATATGTTAGTTTTTGTTATCTGGTGACTAAAAATGAAGCTTTGAGTTGAAGAAAAAGATCAATGATTGTATGAAACATGCTGCAAAATGATTCCAATTGCTTTTATTAATATAAGCTTGACGTCAATGACGTGCTACTTAAAATTAGCACAAATATATTATTGTCAAAGAAATAAAAAATATTAGAGAAATAATTTAATGCCGTAAAATGACACATAAATTGTTGAAAAGATTAACATTCTTTATGCATTCGTTCATTTTAAATTAAATAATTCGGAAGGAAAATCCTACTTTTCCGAGCTGAGAATAACAGGAGATTGCCCAAAAATGACACTCGTATACATGCAAAAATGTTGGGACTTCAGCTTAGCAATATTGCATTAAGTAATAGAAACAAAAATATTTATTTGTCCGATGATAATTACATTCTTGGAACCGAGATCCCCTCACTCATCAAACAAAAGACAAAAATGAGATTTCATCAAGCGGAGAAATAAACCAAGCAAACACAGAAGAAAACAAAACCACTCATAGACAGAATGACTACAGCATATACATAGGTTCTGTCAGTTATGGATGCTCCAGAATACAGTTCGCAAATGCCTCAAGCTACTAACAAGTTTAGCCAGATCACACTAAACAGATCAGTACAAATAAAAACCAAGGCCCAAGCCCCGACATACACAGCATTTCATCAAACACTTAAGCTGCCAGGACTATGATAACGATAAGAAGCACAACTCCGAAGATAACCAAAAGCAAGCACATCTGCATGCATTAAAGGGTTGAAAAAATTAGCTAAGATCTAAATACAACCAAGGATGCATGACATTCATTGACACAAAGGAAACTGACCCCAATAAATTAAACCTCAAGTTAACCCAATTTAAAGCAAAATTATTCTTTGTAGATATAATAAACAAAAAGCTGGAAAATTAAGTCAACACACACAAGGTTGCATATGAATCATACGAACTGGCAGACAGACACCAATATAAAGTGACTAGTATAAAAAATTCAGGAGTGGTGAGAGATGAATTACCAGAGATGAATTAGACTTCTGGGTTTTGGAGGCCTTGGCAAGCTGAGTCTTCGCCTGAACAGTTGCTGCTGCAGCATTCTCTATGTTGGAGTCTATATCATCTGCAAAAGAATAAGCAATAACCCCCCAAAAGGAAGAATAAGAAAGTGAACAAAATAAAATAGAAAAGTAAAAGTAATAAGTGATTAAAAGAACACAAACCAATGACAGCGCCTTGTTCATGAACAAGTACAGCGAGGTCCTTGAAGATTTCATTGACTTCACCAATTTGGTTTTGTATCTCCTGAATACCTTGATCCCTCTCCTCTATTATCGCCTCATTAAATGCTATCTCATTGTCAAGCAACAGCACCTCCTGCCTGCATATCATCTTAAATTTTACTTCCCTATTCGTCTGCCTTTTACTATAATACAATAACCGAGCAATATAGCGTCAATAAAATGCAGCTGTATTTACCTCCTTGATTCTACAAGTGCAGCACGCTGTTCCGGCGTCCTGTCTGAACCTACATTGATCTCACCTGCTGTATAACTGCACCAAGACAAAGGAGACTTAGCCGTTTGGCACAGCAGACTTAAAATAGTTCCACAGACAAAGAAGTTTAATATGAAACCTAGAGGGAAGAACAGCCTGGGGAACAAATGGAGCATATGCAGTTTCTCTCTGAACAGCAAGATTCTGAGCCTTCTGAAACTCCTGCATAATTGCTTTAAAATCTTTTGCCAGCTTTGCATCTGCTATCTTCTTACTTGCCTGCATTGCATAATTAAATAAATTTGAATCTAAATGTAAGGATTGAAAATAAAAAATCAAAATGGGGTGCTTACACTAATTTCAGTGTTCTTATCAACTTCACTGGCTAACTTGAGCTTTTCTGTTGTATTTTTTATTAGCTGAAGAATTTGAAGCCTCGTCTTGTGCCTGCCCACACAACAAGCTAATAAGGCAAAACAACACCCAAATAACTTTAAGAAAATTATAAGATCTAAGTATATGCCATTAACGATAAATGAATTTGTAGAAATTTACTAATTGGCATGCTACTCACAGAACATGTCTATCCTTTCTTCATGCCAAATGAAAACGAATTTACATGACAAAAATGACTATTCACAAGACCGATCACTTCAAGCAATTCGCTTATAAAACACATTCCCCTGAAAGGTACTCAACCCCCCTCAATCCATAAATTCTAAGTACCGTTTACAACTACATTAATGCAGATAATGCTCCCTTTGTACACGACAACATTAACAAAAAAGTAAAATAAATTTATACTGTCAATATCACAATACATGTTCTACCAATTTTCCAGAATCATTCATTCTAAACGCCAATAAAGCTTGAGAAATCTAAATTCCGGGAGCCCAAAAATTGGGTCAAACATAAAAGTCAACTGAGACAATATGAACCCTGGTCACAAACCAAATTATATATCAAATTACCAAATTCTCATCGACTAAATGTTATCAATTGCAAACGAGAGATAAAGAGAGAGAGAGAGCGAGACAAACAGCTTATCGCGGAGCTCAGGGGTGTCCTTGGGGGTGCCGAGGGTGTTGACGAGACGCTGAAAGGCGCCGACGTGCGTCGTAATCTGAAAAACCCCTGACGCAAGCGCCCTCGTCGGATCCTGCTGCTTTCCATTCGACGACGACGTCGATCTCCCTCCCCTCGCCACCAACCTCCCCGATTCCAAATCCTCGAAGCTCATCTTTTCCTCAATTCCCTCCTTTCCTCCTAACCCTAGATTAATAGAATTTTGTTGGATTGAATTTGATTTGATGATGCGCGTAATGCCGTAATGCACCTGATGAGCTAAACCAACAAGGAATTGATTGATTGATTCAACGATCTCAATTTCGCTCTTCGATGGTGATCCGGGGGGCTGGAGGGGGTCCGCAACTCCGCTGTTTATGAGTTGTCTTGATGTCTTCTTTTCTTTTCGTTTATTAATTCCTGTTTTACCTTTTCTTGTTCTCTTTCTTCGTTCGTTTTTTTTAGTTTTAGTTTTCTTTTTCTTTGGATATGGTAGTTGAAAAACAATAAGAGTAGAACTAGGGTGTTCTTTAACCTTATTAAGTCTATTGTGAGTTGGTTTCAAACTATGCATTTAACCGATTTATTCTATGCATTTAACCGATTTATTTCACGAGTGGTGTATTTATATATCAAAATTATAAATTTTTAAATTTATTTAGTATAAAGTCAAGCGTAAAAAAAAAAAATTAGTTTATAAGTTAATTTTAATGTGTTTATTTTTTATTATTTTTTAACTGCTTGATTTTATATTAAATTAGTTCAAATTTTTAAAAATTGACATGTAAACTCATCACTCGTGAAGTAAATTAGTTTCAACGGTTTGGATGTGTCGCTTGAAATTAATTTAATGAATTTTTGAGTTAAGTTCACAAAGAGACTTGATGAGCTTAAGAACACCCTAATTCTTAAATATATTAATTTAATACTTGAAATTTGGAAAGGTCGAGAAAGAGACGGCTGGGGTCAATGTTTGAATGGCATGCTGCGCACGGAGCTGCTTTATATTGAACAACTTAGGAATGTCTATTTTCTTACCAGCTCATGGGCTCTTGGGCTCTTGGGCTCTTGGGCTCTTAAGCCTAAATCTTATACTCCGCAAGTCCAACTTAGGAAAGTCTATAATTTTTTTAAAGATGAAGACGTAATTGTTGGGCTGAATGGAGAAGATTAAGAACGGATATCATATAATGGATACTGTACTTTCCAAAACCTCAAGTTTAAAACTGCGAGGGGTGTAAACGGAGTGGATAGTATCTGATCCGTAGACCATCTGTATTCAAAAAATTAGATATGGATATTCGATATTTGAATATTTTTATGTAGATACGGATATTGATATGATTTTGCATTTCAATTATTCGTATTTGAATAGTAGATATATACCATATAATTGAATATATATTATGAAAAATATATGATATTCATCAATATAATTAAATAAATATTATGAACTTTGATATTTTTTAATAATATTTAATAATATTTAATAATATTTTAATAAATACCCGATTCGTATCCGTATTCGTATCCATATCAGTATTCGAAATATAAAAAAGGATATGGATATAGTTTCACCACTATCCGCTCCGTATTCGATCCGTTTTCACCTCTAAAGTAGGCATATAAAAAAATAGTATATATTTTTTTCAAGTTAGAATGGTCGATGAGAGTCGCTCAATATGATCTACATATATAAATATCGTAGGATATCATTTTTTATTATTTTCTCAAATTTTTTATATTTTTTGAAAAGATGCCTTAAACAAAATTATATCAAATATGACCATTTTCAAAATTCCAAAATAACTAGTACAAAGAGTCTAAAAATAATTTGTATTACAATATTTCGATATACATAATGAATTGAGTGATCCAGATTCACAGTTCAAATTTTAAAAATTAAGTGTGGAGCCGAAGTAATTACGCTTTTTTACTTCATGAAGCACCTTAACGTAACAGTTAATTATCATATCAAAACGATGCATGCAAAAGAAAATTAAAATATATATGAGGATTCACACCGTTCCCTTGTTTTTGTGTCTAAGAGCATCTACAATGATAATTGTTTTTAAATTGCTAATCTGATGTGTCAATTGCTAATGTAATTGTTGGGTTGTAAGTCAATTTCTAAAAAAACAAATTTGCTTATAAAGCAAACGATTTCTTTTGGACATGCTAATACTCTCTCTTTTCTATTGGCTCTGACTCTTTTGTTCTCTTTCCTATTGGCTCTGCCCCAATTTCTGGAATGGAGAGGTTAAGAAATTAAAAGAAACTTAGTTTTTAAATAGTGTTTTACAGCTGTTTTTAATTTTTTACGGATTGCTGGGTTGGAGATGCTCTAATTATGCTACACATTCTAATTTTTATTTTCATGTCTAAATAGACGATTCGAACAGCTCAACATGATCTTCATATTAAAATGTACTTGAAGATCATATTTTATATTTTTTGAAAAGTTTTACTACATTTAGATAGGTACAGTATCATTATTTTTTAGAAAATGCTAGACCATTTAGAAAACAATAATTTTGTACTCATCTAAAATAAATAGGAATTTTGTTTCCAAAAAAATAGGAAATTTGATTTTCAATCACATTTAATATGAAGCTCATTTTGAGCAGTTTGAATCGTCTAATTGAACTTTGAAATCGAAGACAAAAATGTGAGATATAATTGAGATACTAAATCAATAGATATTTGACCCGGATCCGTATCCTCCCAGGTACCTGACTCAAGCAAATTGAAACGGATGGTCCAGATTAATTCTATCTGGGTCAAACTCAAATCCGGTGCCTATAGAGACTGTAGGGAGTCTGTTTTCATATTCGTGCCATGTTAAAAGAACTGTCCGATCATAATTTGCTTGAGTAAGGTAACCTAAGGTGATGTGAATTTCATTTGACCCCCTCTCCGATATATTTACTTTCCAAAAAGTATAGATAAACATAGTACGATAAAATTAAAATATAGAATAATTAATTACACGAAGTGAAAAGTCAGCATTGTTTGTTTTGGAGCACAGATAACATTGAAATATAGAAGAAAAATAATCCCACGAAGTGAAAAGTCATTCTTTATTTGTTTTGAAGCACGTATAAAAGTAAATCATCGGAAAAATAAATAATTTTATGAAGTGAAAAGTCTGCTTTAATTTATTTTGGATCACCGCACCATCATCCGTTCAGAATTCAGATCTTCTCCGGTACCGTAATAGAAAATCTTTTACAATTACTTGATTTGAACCGTTCTTTTTAACTTGGCATGAATCTCAAAGCCCAATAATACTGCTCCCTCCGTCAGCCCGAATCTCAAAGCGGTTGAGAGTTAATCTCAAATCGTAAAATGTGAAGGGAATCTTTTACAGTAATGGAGATGATACTTGTCTCCGATATATAATCAACTGACATCCTCTGAGCTTGCATGCGAACGTATAAATGAACCTGGCATACGGAATCTTGCACGAATCAAAAACTTGACATGTAAACTCATCACTCGTGAAGTAGATCGGTTTCAACGGTTTGGATGCGTCGCTTGAAGCCAATCTGATGAATTTTTGAGTTAAGCTCATAAAGAGACTTGGTGAGCTTAAGAACACCCTAATTCTACTCTATATATGATACAAATTAGTCCGAAGTAAAATACATTAAGAGTATGGCTAGCGTGCTGTCGTTAATATAAGGCATGCAATATTATTGTCTAAAGAACCTATTAAATATACTTTTCAAATGATGGATTCTAACGGTAAAAATAGATTTACTTCATATTGTAAACAATATGTTTATATGCAAAATATATAAAATTTAAAATTCAATCAGTTTCAAATCAAGCGGTAAAAATAAAAAAGATTTATAAGTTAATTTTAATGTATTTTTATTATTATTTTTTGACCACTTAATTTTAACTAAACAAATTTCAATTTTTTAAAATTTTGTATATAAATTTATCACTCGTGAAGTAGATCGATACTTTCAAGAGTTTGGATTCATTGTAAATTTATCACTCGTGAAATAGATCGATACATTCAAGAGTTTGGATTCATTGTATGAAGCTTGTATAATATATTATAATATGTTTATAATACCTATGATATTTTACTCTAAATTATATATCAAATCATATAAAATTAAAATAAAATGGAAGTCAATTGACCCATCTATTATATATGCCTTCACCTCTGAATAACACAAACATGTGGGTATGCTACTGATAACACACAAACCAAACTCAATATATTAATTACTTTTCTGAAAAGTAATTAAATATATTAATTATTAGATAGTAGCATATCAAATTTAGTAAAAAAACAATATTCTCTATTTGAATTCATATCGCATATTTGAAAAAAAAAACAATTCATTATAAATTTAAATAATTGAGTGACTTGACCTTCAATATAGCTTATGAAAATTGTTGCCAAGCTGAAGTAGAACCAAATAACTTTAAAATCGAAAAGAAGACTCGGTTGGACCCAAAAAAATATTGCAAACGGCTATCACTCCTCTCGATATATATATATTTTTTAAAACTCTGATAGTGGCCTCCTCTCGATATTTTTGACTTGACGTCCTCTGAACCAATTTTTTAAAATACACTTTTCATGCAGTATGCGGAAGACCATCGTATACCGCATATGCGGTATATGACTGCATATGTGAATTTTTATGCGGATTTATATATGCGAATTTTTAAATGAGAATTCATATATATATATATATATATATATAAAATTAAGTATGCGGTAATATGCAGTATATGCTGTATGTGGTACTATGCGGTAATATACAGTATCATATAAACAAGTATGTGGTAATATGCGGTAATATACGGTAATATGCGGCTAAATATACGGTAATATGCGGTAAGTATGTGGTAATATGCGGTAATATGCGGAACCGCATATTGGACCGTATAGAGATTTTCAATGCGGATTGAAACCAAATGCGCATATGTAGCCGCATATGTGGCCGCGTAGCCTGCATTTTAATACACTGCTTTGAACTATTTCAGTTAAATGAAAAAAAAAATATATTCAATAACACTGAATCTCAAAACTGTCTGTTTAAAAAAAATCATGAATATGTAAAATTCAACAATTCTCGTGACCATTCACTTGACCGTTCATTTCACAAGTCAATATGGAGAATGTCAGTCTTACACGGTATTAATTTACTAATCTTTTTATTAGCACAATATTATTTAAATATTTAACATCAGGGGCGGAGTTAGACTTTCAAGTTATGAAGGTCAAACATGAATGCGGATCAGTCATATAAAACTTTCATGCTACGAATGGGGGTCAATATTACCGTATCTATAGTATTTTACCCTATACTATATAGAAAATCGTGTATAAGTACAAAAAATTTCAAAATTAATGGGGGTCAATTGACCCCCATTCCTTGAATGTAGCTCTGTTTAACACATACACTATTATTATTAAGTAATTTTTTCCTTTAACCTTCTTTCTCATGCATTATTATAGAATTTTCTTTTCTAAAAAAATCTGTTTATAAAACAATTAACTTATTATCTTTAAGCTACAAGAATCTGTCACTATTTATGAGAATAAAAATATTTTTTACTATCGGTATATCATCGCGGATACTCTTGTCAGTAACATATTTTCGGAAATAATAATTCTGTCGACTTACCCTCAACAATAGTCACCTTTTACCCTCACAAATACTGTTATATAAATACTGTTATTTTTATATACATAATAAACTAATATTTTGCAAAACTTTTTATTTGTATCTAGTCACATTTTTAAAATTTCTACAAATATTACAAGAAAAAAAGGTTCTATTATACTATTAAAATTCTATAAACATTTATATTGATTTTTTTTATTCAAAAGGACAACCAATGAGAATGGCACTAAAGCTTCTTTTTCGTAGTTCAGATGGAACTCCCTGTGAATCTCAATATATATATACAGCCTCTGTCGCAATACAAAAATCACAAATTTATTTCGACGAGAGCTGTGAGTTGTTAACACATAATTAACATTTAGCAACATAGAATCTACGAACAATAAGAAGTAAACCATCATGATTTTCAAACTTCAAATTAATTTTTTTACTGTTTCATTCGCATAATTCAAAACTTGATTATTCATATGTTTTCTCCTTGTTATTAGTTCGAAGATTGATTTATCATCTATTCAATTAATAAATATAGATTAATTTCAAAACATTAATTAATTTTTTTTCCAAACAATTTTAATTAAATAGACACATAGATTATAAGTACCATAACAAAGAGAAAAAAAGGTTCAAAACAAATCAAACAATAGAACTGAGTTGGCCCATATTACACATTAAAATGTGGGCACCCTGTTATCTAATTTTTTTTTTCTTACATCACTTTTTGAATTTACACAAAAGAATAAGGTCAATATATATTATATACATGAATCTGGCTAATATGCTACGCATATAAGGGCCCCTCCGTGCTACGGCTCACTTTTTGAGTTTTCAAAATCCTAACGGTCGATCCGAACCGTTCCATGATCTCCATATGAATATGTACTTGCAAACCAAATTTTACATTTTTTAGAATTTTTTTACTATTTATTAAGCCACTTTGAAAATCGCTGATCCAAAGGTCCAGAAAAGTTTACTGTTGTGTACAAATTAGTGTTTTTTCAAAGTGGCTTAATAAATAGTAAAAAAATTCTAAAAAACGTAAAATTTGGTTTGCAAGTACATATTCATATGGAGCTCATGTTGAACGGTTCGGATCGACCGTTAGAATTTTGAAAACTCAAAAAGTAAGCCATAGCACGGAGGGCCCTTATATATGCGTAGCACCGTAGCACTGTCCTATATACATAGGTGGAGTATTGGGAACTTTAAAGTGATGAATTCTATTATAAATATGTATGCTATGCTTTTATGAGCTTTTGGATTTTATATGTAATTCTTCGGAAGAGATACATGTTCATAATCAGAAGATCGAAAAGAGAAATAAATATGTAGGAATTATTGGAACTAAATAATGGAAAACGCTCACAATGTTATTTATATATAATGAAAAGATATATATAACAGCTGAATATATTTAAGAAAAGTTAAAATTGTCCATATATTTAAATTTTCTTTGAGATATTATGTTAACGAAGTGTTGATATCGGCCCCTCGAATTTCTTTTCCGCTCGGACTTTTTATTATTTAAAGTGAATCTCATTAAGTGGTGCCAATAGAATGCGCACGTTACTGACCTTTAACTGGAGATTGCGCCATGGTGCCTTTAATAGTGTAGTTGGATTTGATAAACTAAGAAGAAAAATTTATGCAATTTGAATGTAAAGCTTTTAGTCGACAAGAGAAAGAAGAAAAATTAAGAAAAAAGACTAGGAATTATTGTTATAAATTAACAAGATTTTTTTTTACTTAATTTACTTTGACAACTCAAGACTATATATAAAACAGGAGTGAGGCTATGGTACATTACCCGACATTTTTATTAATATCCAAAGTTTAATAGAAATGAATTAATATACTCAAGTTATCTAAATTTGACTAATTACTCTAAATTATACTAAATTTAATAATTAAAACTAACTACAACGGATTTAAGACTAATTACATCTAAATTATTCTAATTTTGATACATTACTAAAAAATTAATCCTAACATTTTACAACCATTTTGCACTAAAAATGAATTTATAAAAAATTAGAGGGACTTACGTGCAAATCTGGGAGAAAGAGCTCAACCAAGAAGAGATAGTATGAAATTTGATAGAATGAATTGTGAGAAATTCAGCCAACCCTCCACACATTTATAGCACAGGTACTGGCCAGAAAATGGCCAGTAGTTGATTAAATAGGATACTGACCATTTTCTGACCGGTAGGGACATTTTTATTAATTCCCAGCGAACCTGGGTATATTAATTAATTTCTAATAAACTTTGGATATTAATAAAAATGTCGGGTACATTACTTCATGTTAATGCTAAAACTAATGGCACTCAGAAAATTTGATCTACTAATTTAGTTAAAAAGATTTCTTTTTGTTTTTAGGAAGACACCAAAAAAAAAGTGTGTTGGCATGCAAAAATATTCGAAAGTGCTTTTATTTAATTAAGGATTTAATAAAATAATCCAAGAAATTGTTCTGCACTTCTAGCTGCTCTACCTTAAAACAGGAAATAGATGCTGGAAAAGTGGATCCTATTATCAAATCTGGAATAAGAGGATGAGCTTTTGGTCTCGTTCACAAATAATAATGCATGGAAAACTAAGATAGTTGTAGAGCTTTGATGACTACTTAACAGAAGGAATCATCTGAGTCAATTAAAACAAAAAATAAGTGATGTGATGTGCCTGGAAAAAGGCCATATTCCAACAAGACTGAAATTAAGTTCATCAGCCAATCAATTCATGGGTGGTCCTACTTAATTAAATGTATGGTTCTTGTTGGAAGTAATGGCCCTCCAAAACACGGACTTCTAGCATTTATCAATTAAGAAAAATAATGCACATTAATTATAACAACAAATACTTAGTCTCATGGCACTTCCACATATTTTAGTTTAAGAAGTCTATCTATACATACGACAAGATGACCTAATGATACCATGAAGATGTCATCCATACGAAATGATGGTGAGTTATATATGCTAGCCATCAGAAATTGGAACATGCATGGTTAGTTTAATTACGAGATACAAAATAAGAAAAATATTTCATAAATTAATTAAAATTAATGATAGCCTAAAATTAATTCAGGAAC
This sequence comes from Carex myosuroides, assembly GCA_028015225.1. NCBI lineage: Eukaryota > Viridiplantae > Streptophyta > Magnoliopsida > Poales > Cyperaceae > Carex > Carex myosuroides. The sequence goes on along the minus strand of CM051489.1, from coordinate 2,116,351 downwards.
AACCACATTATAATTGAAGAAACCATTGTACTATATATGAATCAGTTGGTGATGTTAATTAGCAGCCCTCACAAGTGATGGCATGGATTAAAATTATGTTATAAATCTTTTCTCCATTTGCTTAATTGTACTTTTAAACTAATGCTCGCAATTAACTGTCGACTGATAAAAAAAACAATTGGGAGTAATTATAATGTGCATTTTTTTAAAAGGAAATTAAGTGGGCTTCGCCAATTCTAATGTGCATTAAGTTTTACGAGGAGGGTTCTAATGCCTTCCATCATATCTTTATTTTTTAATTTTTTAATAATAAATATTTTAAAACTTAATTATATCAAAAAATAAAACCGTTAGATGTGATCTATATTATATTCTCTACGTACACCCACATGACAAAATTATCACTTTGGTTTTGTTTTTATATTAATCAATAATAAGTTGAAAAATTAACGTCCAGAATTTATTATCTCGATGTATATTTGTAAGTTCTTGATATTAACCCAAACAAAGTCGAGATGTCATAATTTTATATGTGCATAGAAAAAATGATATAAATCAAATCTAACAGTTTTATTTTTAATATTTGTGTTTTAAATTTAAGTTACTAATTTTTAATGTTTTAAAAATAGAGGCATTTGTACCTCCTCCTCAAGTATTACATATATTCTATCAATTTATAGTATATAAAGATGATTAATTTAGTCTTCATTTTTTTAACTATATATACACGTTACCTTTGCTCTTAATCCTCTAATGTGTTTTCTCTCTTCTCATATATTTTGATGGATGACTTATGTAGTATATTTCTCTCTCTTCATTTAAAAGAATATGTGCTTGATATATTAAGTTGCTGATCACCAAGAAGACTTGGTGAACATAACTCTAATATTTATCGGATTGATTTCAAATGACAAATTTAAACAGTTGAAACCGGTCTACTTCACAAGTGACTAGTATTTTGTCCGTGCTTTGCTACGGGTTAAAAATTCAAATAAAAAATACAAAAAAAAAGAAAAGCAAATCAGATCAAATGTTTTTATCTTTAACAATATTTATCTTTTTATAATTTCTCTTTATTCAATAATTAAATGAACTATTTTGTCTTTACCTCTCTGTTAAATTAAGAAGGTAATCATAGTGAGCAAACATGTTAATTACTTTCTTATTTTGTCGTAATCAATAACATTAAAAATAGAAATTAATGTTATTAATTAATTGTTTTTATGACAATATTCATATGAAGAAATTGTAAGGAGAAAATTAGTGCAGCGAGTGTTCAGAGAATTAAATATAGACTTCAAAATAATAAATACCAATACATTGCCACATAAAATTACAATTGGAGAATTTTTTATCTTAACCGTTTAAAATCCAGCGAATTAAATCACAGTCGTTGGCGGATCAGGACATCTACATGCTTAATATAAGAGGAGAGATGTGTGTACATGCAAAATTTTCAAAATTTTAAATTCATTTAGTACAAAGTCAAGCGGTAAAAAAATGAAGGTTTATGAGTTATTTTAATGCATTCATTTTTCATCATTTTTTACCGCTTGACTTTATACTAAATAAATTCAAAATTTTGAAAATTTTGCATGTATACACATCACTCGTGGAGTAGATCGGTTTCATCAGTTTGAATTCGTCGTTTAAAATCAATCTGATTGATTTTGGAGTTATGCTCACCAAACATTCTTGATAAGGATAGTGCACACTAGCTTTACTTGCATTACAATTAAAATTTGCAGCTAGCTAGCTTTACACTCATTGTAATGCTGCGGATTAATATATGTATATATATATGCTACTATATATATGCATGCTAGTGTCTTATTATGATGTTCACTGAATACGTCTAAAAAACATAGTGAATATGTTTTAAATGTTCATAATGATTTGATAAAGGTTTAGGGTTTAGGGTTTAGAGAAAAATGGGCTCCATTTTCCACACATACATTTTATGTTTCAGCTAGCTCCTTCAAGTGTGTACCAATTTATTAATTCATTACACGTTAATGCTGTAGATAAATTGTTGCAGAGAATAAGGGCTCCCTAAAAGCGGACGGCCAGGAGATATATTCCAGACAACAACTTGCTCAAGGAATTCCTCTGTTTTTAGCCAGTTTTGGAAACTTATTAAAGCCATGCCCACATATGAAAAAAACAATAAATGAACTCACACCATTGGCTAGGTTGCACTATATTATATCACTTGAAACCCATCCAGAAATCACGGGTGTATGCTTTTTCTGAAATGAACACTCTTAAGACCCCTCCACTATGTATACTGCTAATGTTTTAATATTCTTCTTCATCGTACAAGTTCCAATATAACGCATATACCCCTGGAAGAGAAAGAAAAATCATGCATGCTACAAAACATGGACCAATAACAATTTACTAGAGGATGTCGGCCAGAAAGTTCAAAGGAGAATTAAAAACTTTCAGCTATATCACCTCAATAGTTTAGCGTTCTGTACCAGTTTCTGATCGAAGATGTGTGCGAGTATGAATCTAGATGCTTTTTTTGTAAATCAGATTAGAACCGCTGATCAGGCACAAATTCTAAACAGGGATAATAACGGCATGGAATGATGTTTTAGCGTACTACTTCAAAACTAAATAACTGCAATTTTGTTTTGTGCGCTTGCAGTCAGATAATAAAGAAATGCTAGATATTATTGATATCTTAACTGATAATTTTGAACTTTAAAATTAACATAATATGGTTGGTTGACCGAGCTGTCAACTTGCTTGAATTCATGTAAAAGAGTTTTCTATTGATGTTAATACGATGATCAAATTCAAGTATAAAATGTTGGGGAATCATAAAGACCAAACACTTACGTCTTATTTAGAGATCAAACAATTACATCTCATCTATAGGTCAAACACTTACATCCCGGAAAAGAAGAAACAATCCCCACCTTAAACCTAAGGACCATCCTATGCCAAAGATACCCGAAAACATAATCTTAAGTGCGGAAATATACCTGATTCCATGCCGTTTGCCATGGAATATCCAAAGTCTTGAGCAAGCTGTCTCCGTGAGTGCGAGACAAGTCTTTAACAGCAAGAAGTCCTTCTCGTCTTTGTGGTTTGGTTGTGGATTAGATCTTCCAAGGCAACAAGATACGCCCTTGAGAAATCCTCTCCAATTTTCTTATGGATCTCTCCTCTCAATTCTTTAATGGAGGAAGAAGGGAGAAGGCACTCAAAATTCTGTCTAAGAAATAACCACTTTTCAGAATTATGAATTGAGTTGGTTATCTTGTGTCTTGGGGACCAATTCTTATATATAGTAATATATATGGTTATCTGCCAAATTGAAAAAGGTATTATGTGCGACTGCATCAAAAACCGTGCTGTCGCATCAAAATCCGTGCGGCCGCATTGATATCCGTGTGGTCCACACAAACCTCTTAATTGACAGTTTTCTAAATTGCAAATTTCAGAATCAGTCCATCAATGATTTGATATTTGCATAAATTGTTCTACACATTTATGGACCACATCCTATTAAATACATAGATTGTCTAATGTCTTAATTTCATATTAGATCACTTTAATTGTGACAATCATATTGACAGTATACAATTCATAATTATATTACATATATGCTCAACGTTGGATATATGACCAACATAAAATAGTAACATTAATTAAGTAGTTTGGGTCGGTCTGTCACCAACATATCAACAGATATTTACTTCAGAAAGCAACTTAATTATTACAACTGTCTCTCTCCTCTCTCCTAAACACACGTCTATTGTTCATCAATTTGGTCGATTAATCATGATATATTCTAAAAGCAAGATTAGGGAACTGCATATAATGTTGATTGCAATGTAATTTCCATTTTTAAACTAATTGTTTCCTTTATCTTAATGAGTGGCAGATTCTTTCCTCTTAACTTTTAGAGGCACAACTTAGTGGCATATTTAGGTTCCATGTGTCACTCACTCAACAAGCCCTGCCAAGCACTATATATATATATATATATATATATGTTGGTTTTTCATTTGTTTCTACAAGACTAACCAAACCTTGAGCTCTCTAGCTCTTAACTCCTAATTAGATTCCTACAAAATGAGTAGACCAACAAGAAACACATATTCATTTGCAGCTTACTGTACTATGGTGCTTCTTCTCATGCAGCTGTTATCTCAAGCGGCAGGAGCAAGGAACATTCAGATAACTGCACCAGCAGTGAATGTTATAAAGGTTTCTAGGGCTGAGAAGGTTTTGCTAGTGAAGCATGGAGAAATCAGAATTGAAAATACAAATCCAGGACCAAGCAGCGGCATAGGTCATAAGCCATGACAGCCATAAACTAATCCTCAGTGGATAAAGTAATTAATTCCTTATTAGCATGCATGTTTATCTGTTTATGTATTTTATATATTTGTGCGCATCTTGACAGAGGACGGCTATATGTTTGTGGTCCGTATTATTGGCGATATGATCTGCCTGGAGAGTAATCATTTTTTTTTTTCCTCGATCCTATTTTGTCGGGATGAGATGATGAGCTGCTTGGTTGTGCTTTGTTAATAATGGCTCTTTTTTTTCTCTCGTTTTTTGTGAGCAATAATACTTGATTGGTTACTTGTGTATGTAACAACGGATCATTATGGGAAAATTAACGCCTTCCAATTGCTAAATAAATTAACTAAATAAGAAGATAAACAAACTGAAGGTGAAACTAGATCGATCAGGCTGTGCTAGCTTTTGCTTAAATTAGTGGTCGAGCTAGTGGAATCCGCTTACAACCAAAACTGGGCATGTGCAATATTGGGATTATTTAGATGTTTATATTTGAAAAACAAATCCATTTCTCAGGATGGTTTACAGACCCACAAAACTAGAATTATTTTTTTCCTTTCGGTTCATCCTAAATTACGAATAAGAAATCTAGAAATCGTACTTGATACAATACAAATACGGCGATGCAACATTTTATAAATAATCTAGGTCACAATACATTTTATAAAACATTTCTTAGATTTTATATAAACCACTGAAATATATATGCATATATAGTTTATTATAAAAAGCAAGAAATTATAAATAGACAATTTATAAATTTCATGTACACGTATAAGAAATAATTAGGACATCTCACATTATGTATGAAAGTCTCAAGGAAATATAAAAGCTCAACCTTTTCAAAAATTTAGGGCCAAATGTTAAAGTTATTTTTTATTCTATTATAATCTTATTTTGATTTTTAGTTTAAGGATTGTTCGGTAAATACAGAGAATAATAGTGCATGAGTGGAGAGGAGAATAAACTTCTATTTGCAGTATTATGTTCGTGTTCAACAAATTTGAATTGTAAAATGGCGGAGCTATAGCTATTCCACAATGACAAGTCATCTTCCACTATTCCTCCCTCGCCAAGTAATAGTATAGTGAAATAGGGAGGGACTGAAAAGTAAAATACAAAAATATTGAGTAGTTGGAATTTGAGGATGCTGAAAAGTAAAATACAAAAATATCTAATGTGGAGCAGTAGGAATTTGAATCAAAATATCCATCACTAAATAAATTGTGGAATTCCAACCACTAGATTATAAGCTATGTTACCCCGATACGCCACTTAGAGTCCCGTATCCGTATCGGGTGCGTATCGGATACGGATACGCACCCGATACGGCCCCGATACGTGTCGGATACACCAGCTGGCGTATCAGCATACGTGGCGTACGTATCCTTAACCACCCGATACGGTCGCCGATACACGTTGAAACGTGTCGATACGGCTCCTCTCTACTTGGATACGGTGCCGATACGCCAACAGATGCTTTATATTTCACCTGTGAGCCACGCATGGATAGGAATGTTCTCTCCATTTCATTTTTGGTTCACCGTGAGCTGTGAACCGCGCGTAGATCAGTGAATTGAGCAAAATTAGTGCCATCCGTGAGACTCGAACCTAGGTATTGTGGTGAATGCAACAACCACTTAACCACTACAGTAACTTAATTTTGTTGTTACAATGCACCAGCTATTATATTTAACTTATACAAAATACTTTATACATGATTTTCGATATTTAATTTATATAGTTGTAACTACCGTGCTACGAGCGAGGCTGACGCTCGACTCACCCTCTTAAGTGTGATATAAATTTTATTTGGAGTCGCCACTCGTTAGAAAATGGGAAATACAATTTTTTTTTGTCTACAGAGATAACAGGTTCGTGTCTTGGTTATGAATGTGGAAGGTGTTAGGCACCACACTCACCCGAAAGAAAACCGGTCTTTACTAATTTCTAGCTTTCAAAAATATATTTCAGCAATAGTGCAAATTACAAAGTGAATCGTTCAAAACATAACACTAAAATAAACAGAAAAAAATCGAAATAACTAAAAGAGAATAAAAATAGAAATTTCAAGTCGCGTAGATCGTCATCTTCATTGTTCAAAATGACTAGATGTTGAGAGTTGAGAGCTTGGTTAATGAGGAAACATATTTAGTATGTCTCTCATTTCATTTTAAGCTCACTATACTAAGCTTTGTATTAAAATGCTTCTCAAAAGCTGATTTTTTTTCACTCTATTTTTTTTGGGGCTGATCTCTTTCAATGTTTTTTCTCTCTTTGCTATGCTTTGATTGCTCTTATCAGCCGTGGAGATGAAGTGAGGATGTAGAGGGCTATTTATAGGTGAAGTTTGAAGCCTCTTGAAGCTCAAAAACGTGCTCAAACTGCTGCTACATGGCATGCCCCACATCTGAATCTGTTTTGAACAAAGTTAAACATATTTGTTAGGCAAAAGGTGTGAAAAAGGATTAAATTATGATGATTCTAATGCAGAAACAAAATCCAAACAATGCATATAGGTGTTTAGCAGGTTTTACTTAATTTATATAACTATTTTAACATATCATAATGATGTTTATTGTCAAGAAGAAGTGGATATCCGGAAACATGGCAGCAGGATTCTTGTTGTACTTTTTTGCTTCATTTTAGAAATTTGCACTGTTCTTAGGTCAACTTCAAGAGGATAAAAACTGAACATTTACAACAAGAATATGACAAAATTAAGTGTATTTTGAATATGCATGAGTATGATAATTAAATTACTCTTAATCTCATTTCTTGCTGCTGAAATTGCTGCTGGAATTTTTATGCTGAATTTTCCTAGCTGCTGGAATTTTTTCTTATATATGAAAAAAAAAATCAGAAATATGTTCTTAATACGTGTACATAGAGGTAGATAATTTAGGGTTTTAAATTTAAAGTCCCAAGTGATGAGTTTTTATAAATTTTGGGTGCTTTGATTCAAAATACGAAGCTTATCTCTTCATTTATAATTTGATAGGAGACTTTAGCTAGCAGTTTTTTTTTTCTTTTTATGAAATAATGATTTAGACTTGAGAATGATATATTTCATGCTAATGTTTTTGTGACAAATTAGTCTAATCAAGTTTCTAAAGACATGCACGTGTGAAGGATCAAAAACATGCTAAAAATTGCAATCCAAGTGGTGCAAAAGCAAGAATTCTGCTGAAATGTTTTCAAGAGCAGCTTTTTGTGGCCCTACAATGTCATATTTGACTATTTGGTTGTCTTCATGACTATTCCAATTCATGTATGATTTTTTCTGCTCATTAAGGCCTCTAATTTTGATGTGTTATAATTTACTCAAGAGAAATGGTATGTCTCACATAGGTTTCTAATTAAAGGAGAATTGCATGGATCATAATATATTCATGATGCGGAATGTCAGTACAATAGAAGGCTTTATATTTATGATAATTCTAGCTCATGTTGATTTTTAGGATGTATTTATGTGACATATTAATGAGTTCTTGAAATTGATCAACGTTTAAAATTGTATATGTATATAAATATTCTCATGATTCTTGTGGGGAGCATATAATATTTAAGTTGATGTAAAACTTGACTGACCAATAACTAGAAATTTGTCTAATAGGAATTAGTAAAAATGTGAGATTGTAATGATAAATTACTTTTCTCATTAGTTCAAATTAACTTGATATATATATGTAAAAATGTCAAATTCGGACCTGACATGCTTAAATTTCAGTAGAGATATGATTCAATCAGGCATGTGAAACTATACAAATATTTATTATAGATTAGTAGGTAAATAGTTCCACATACTTTAGCCATATGTATATGTTACACATGTACCAAGGTGTAGTAAAAGGTGACAATAGATAACGTGTGGATTTTGCCTAAACCATTACAGTTCACATATTTTGGCTTCTGACTCCATGTGAACGCTGAGACTTGAGACTATGTACCAATTATATGAGCATTATTTTATAGATTTGAAGATATACTTGAACAAGAGCTCTCTTTAAGTTTGCTACATGAGATAGCTTTTGTAAGTTGAATGTATGTACCGCTATTCTGAAAATTTTGATTAATTATACATGCTACAAATCTACATATCCGTTTAAATATATTAATGGTAGAATAAACTTTTTTTTTATGCGGTAGTCACATGTCAGGTTTTCAATAGTTGAAAATTGATAATCAATTTTGACATACTTTGTTTGCTTTGAATTATTCGTAGTGTAATACAGTGCATGGAAGAATTAAGGTGACTATAGTATATCAATAATATTATTATAGTTTAAAACTAGTGATTTTGTAGCAATAGTACGATGTAAATAAAGTATACATTGTGGCACTAGAAAGTCAATTATTTCAAAAACTAAATATATTTTTCCCATTAGATTTTATCTTATATGAGACGGTATATTTTAGAAATATATTTTCCTCGTTATATTCTTAGATTTTATCTTTACAAAATGATATATATACTACTATAATTCATCTCAAGACCGTGGGTAGAAAATAAACGAACAAGATAATTAATGTGATGAGTATTCTCGTGGATAGAATTATTTGAGAAATATACGTTGCAATATTTTCTTTCTTAATTTCATGTATTAAATGCCTTGTCATAATTTCGTCTTCCAAATTAGAGCATTTAAAAATTATGCAATTTTAACATAACATGAATTCTTTTAAGCTTAACCCAATAATATTCAACTTGTTATGTGCATATTCAACTTGAAACTAGGCAATAAATAATGAATAATTATTTTGATACCCGCAGTTGAGTACCCGCATTGTACCCGCAGTTGATTTCTTTCCCAATTAACTTCCATAATAGTATAACTAACTTTGTCAATCATTAAACTACCTTGAAAAACGTGTAAAAGATGAGTCCAGTTTTTTTCTTTAAATACTTGATATCTTAAGTATAAATACTTGATGAATTATATATGAATATTTGATATCTTAGGTATGAATACTTTCTATTTTGTATGAATACTTTTCATATTTGAATATTTGATACTTTGAAAAACGTGTAAAAGTATGTTATCATGGATCTCATTTGAAAGAGAAAATTGTGTAGAACACGTTTGTGGTTTTAAATTTGTAAAATTCCTCATAGATCGTCCCAAAAATTGGTTAGATTGAACGGAGAAAAAAAAACCACCTTGAAAAACGTGTAAAAGATGAGTAGGTATTGTGTCCAGTTTTTTTTTAAATACTTGATATCTTTGGTATGAATACTTGATGAATTATATATGAATACTTGATAATTTAGGTATAAATACTTTCCATTTTGTATGTGAATAATTTAAACCATGAATGTAGCATTGGTGGTGTGATCCACGTGACTTTTTGGTTGTGGTCCCCAATGCAGTCTGACAGTTACTGCCCCCGAAAAGTAATGGTCTCCAGTTTTGGAAAAGTAATGGTCCATATTGGAAAAGCAGGTCTTGTATAAGTATAAATACTTGTCTTGTATAGGTATAAATACTTCACAATGTTACTATTAATACTTGTAAAATAAAATTACAGTTTTGACAGTTTAGGTCCCCAAAAACAGTTATGACAGTTTAGGTGCGGTCTCCAAAAACAGTTATGATAGTTTATGTGCAGGTACAGTGCGGGTACTCAACTGCGGGTACTCATATCAGCTTCCATAAATAATGTTGATCGAAAAATTCAATTGCAAAGCATACCTTTTTTGTAGACGCCTGAAAATTACATTCTTGATTCATCATTGACTTCATAACTTGCGTTTGGAGCAAGCATATATTTTGTTTCCAAGATTACACAATTTAGGGTGTCTACAATAGTAATTATTAATATAATTAAATAATAAAAAATAATATATAATTGACGTATTGTATCCGGGATTTTTGAAAATTACCGTATCGCCATATCCGTATCGTATCCGATACGATACCCGTACTCGTATCCATGCAACATAGATTATAAATATATATTTGACGGAATTATATAAAAACTTAAGAGAAAAAAAAATTAATACAGTTTCAATATATACTTAAAAAGATTGGATTGCACTCACTCAAACTCTTTGGTTGCATTAAGATCTGCACCTGTTTGAGGCAGTTGGCAAATAACCTTGCTAAAAGGATTGGATTGCACTCGCACAACACGTCTTTATTTGTGTATTTGCGGCGTATCAGTTACCAAACTTATAGGTCAAATTAGTAAATTAAAATATTGAATAATACTGAACACGCCACCTGAAAACATATATATCTCACATAAAACGTCCTTGGAATATTGATTATTGAAAAGTTAGTTCGTTAATTAATTTTAAAAAAAAGTTAGCAATGTTAGCAGATATCATCACTAACCGAACACTATTTCAAAGAAAGAAGTACATATAAATTGCATCTAAATAAAAATAGCAACCTAATTTTCAAGTTAATACTATTTTTATGCATATTGTATCCCAAGATACATTAACAAAACAAATATCAATTAAGTTGAGCCATTTGAAATTTGAAGTTTTCGTGCGCTAATTTTCTCTTGATTTAATTAACCTTCTGGCACTTATCTTTGCATTTTCATTTTTGCTTATTGATCTTAATTTTGTAATTGCATGTTGGATAGCTGATTTTGGCAGTAATTCCTTAGCTGATGAGGTGTCAAAATGATTCTAGTTGCAGTTTTCAAATATCTGTAGTTGAGGGTGTTTTCAAAATTATCGGATTGACTTCAAGATGAATTTATACTGTTAAAATCTATCTACTTCACAAATTATGCATTTAGATATCAAATTATAAATTATAAATTAATTTAGTATAAAGTTAAGTAGTAAAAAAATAATGAAAAATAAACACATTAAAACTAATTCATAAAGCTTTATTTTGACCGCTTGACTTTATACTAAATTAAATTCAAAATTTATAAATTTAATATGTAAATGTATAACTGCTGAAGTAGATCGGTTTTTACAGTCTGGTTTCGTTGTGGTTGGAGTCATCTTTACAGATTTTGGAGTTAAAACTCATTAAAGTATGTACTTGGTGAGCTTAAGAGTACCCTACTTCTACTCTACAAACACTACAGCAAATTGGGTTATCAGCGACCGGAATTCCGGTCGCTGATACTCATTCCGGTCGCAGACAGCCAAATCCGGTCGCTGAAAGACCGGTCGCTGAAAGACCGGTCGCTGTAAGCATTGTCGCTGATACTCTTCTGATGACGTCACCGGTCGCTGATACTACGTCACCCGGTCGCAGATACGTTTTTTTGCGACCACTTTTTTTTGGTCGCTGTTATTTTTTCTGACGTCAGAAAAAGGCATCTGCGACTAAAAAACAGTCGCAGATACTTAAAACCGGTCGCAGAAAGTCTTCTGTCAGGTTTTTAAATTTTTTTTTATTATTTAAATTTGCACCATTTAATAATTGATACGACACGTACCAACATACAACATACCAAATATCAAACATACCAAATATCAAATATCAAACATACAAGTACCAAATAACATAACAAACATACCAAAAATCAAACATATATACCAAAAGAAAAATGATATAAATGCTAACATGGCTTTAAAAAGACCAGACTTGTCATCCAACATATATGTACTTCAATCTACATTGCTCTGCATAAGTAATATTTAGAAATTGAATCTGACACATGATTAAAAATTTGAAAATTTTGAAATAGATAGAATGAAAATCCACTTCCATCAACTTAAATAGTTGAATTGCTCCTTCCTTCATATAATCATATCAAAAGAGTGATAAATGATAAATGATAACACCAATCATGAGGCTCGGTGATGAAACAAGAAATAATGTCCCGCAGGGTGATAACACCAATCACTTGAGGTTTTGTCCCTTCCATCACATATATTCTGTGCACGTATCTTAATACGATCTTCTCGATGATGCTTCCAAGGATGTCATTGGACCCACATGTCAGTGGCGGAGCACCAAGACCAGAGTCCGGTATGGCTGCTCCTACTGTTTTGAGGAATTCCTTAACTCTCAGCTTTCTAATAAACAAGAAATGAATAAAAGAGAGTAAATAATTAATTGATTCAATAAATTTTGACCTTAAAAAATCATAAAGGCTTCTAGGACATGAGGAAAATATGGAAAACTAAATTATATGATATAATATAGTATAAGCAGAACAACATGTATAATCCTGGCAGTACCAGTACAGCAGAACAACATGCTCCTATAGTATATTCACCTCTTGACAGTATATTCACCACTTGACAGTACCAGTACAGCAGTACTAGACATAACCAACTGATACAGTAGTATAAATGTATAATCCTGGTTTGGGAGATGTAACCTAAACATTTTCTATATTAACCTTTTTACACTGTAAAAGAAGAAGGTCAAACTACCTGACATCTGAGAAAAGAGGACCGGTAAACAAAAAACGAACTGCACGAACGCTCAGACTACCGACAAGTTTTCAGTTTGGCCCTCAAGTACTGGCAAACCAGAAATGTATTTGTCCCTCATAAGCCGGGAAACTTCAAGCAACAAATTAGCACTGTTGGATATTACCTTTAGATACAAATTACAGTTAGTGCATTACAAGGAATAATTAACGGATCAATAGAAGAAAACCAATGACAACCTAAGTAACCCTTTGTCCCAATGGTTAATGATTTTTACTATTTTTCAAAACCACTTTCATTCTCTCTAAGTAATGAAGAGAAACAGGGAACTGAGGAAAGGGTATTTCAAGATTTTTTTTTTGTTTTGTTTTTGTAGAAAGTAGTAGTAAGGGTGATTATGCACTTCACCAAGCAATTAGATATAAATTACGAGTTATAATGCAGAAAGGCCAGTTAAAAAAGAGTAAATTAATTGCAAACCTCATCAAGAAAATTAAAAGAAAGCCCGAAATCGGTGAGAGGTAAACCATGCATATAATCAAACTAGTCCCTGCCTTTGCAATCAAGAAGGCCTCGCACAATGGCCATTTGTGTGATGAAATTCACGATTCGGGCCCCATCTGTCTCTAACACTGGTACAGATCTAAGACGGTATTTTGATGTGTACTGGCCGGTACTGGCCAACACGAAAAATCGCTTCAAGGCCGGTACTGGCACGCAAACAACCAAAAATCCAGCCAAACAAGCAACTACAACGACCGGCCGGGAAAATCAACAACCCGAGCAAGGCATTAAATAAAAAGGGGGTTTTGAGCATTTACCCGAGAGAGAACAAAATCGCATAGAGGGGTGGTAATCAGCCGGTACCAAAGTGATTCCTTCGCCTCACGGCCGTCTAAGTCAAATCAGCAAGCGCCATAGCAAGCACCACACAACAAAGTCACCAACTGCAAGAAAAAGGCAAACCGAAAACCCTAGGGTTTCGGTAGACACCAAGACAGAGACAGACGGGAAGAGGAGAGAAGGAGATTTGTGCTCAACACATGAGCGGGAAAAGAGAGAGACAGAGAGAAAAGGGGGTAGCGGAGGAAACATAGAGAGAGTGAGAGCGGAGAGGAAAAAAAAAGAGAAGAAGAAAGAAAGGCGGTTACGATTTTTTTTTATTTTTGCTAAACCTAAAAAAAATTAAACGCGGGAATAGAGAGAGAAGAAGAAAGACTTTGGCGGGATTAGAGTACCCATCAGCGACCGGGTAAAATTGGTCGCTGAAGGCTACATGCGCCGGTCGCAGAAGAATTGGTCACCGAAATTTTTAACTTTTTTATTTTTAATTTTGTTTTCAGGGTCTTCAGCGACCGGCGACCCTACCGGTCGCTGCTACCGGTCGCTGAAGCCCCATTTTGTTGTAGTGAAATTAGCCTTTTTATTAATTCAAATTAGGTTTTACGGCAGGGTAACTACAAGTATATGCGTTGAAGAAGAACAAAAATCAATGGCTTTCGCTATCTCGTATATATATATATATGTGTCAACTAAACAGATCGAATTTAGTCAGAATGTTTAGTGCTCAGGAGTCAGGATAGCAAGTCTAACGCTAGCTGGATCAACATGGAAAGATGGAAGGCAGCGTTAACGTTGAACGTTTGTGCACTCTCTCCAGAGTCCAGATGCCGTCGGTGAAAACACAATGAAATAGTAAAATGGTTGAATTTAGAACCAGTTTTTATTTCGTTCAAATTTGATTCTGATTGTTAAGGAGGAGACAAATTAAGTATGGAAGGTCTTTGCTGCACCATAAGATACATAGAAGGGGAAGTGGAAGGTTTTTGCTATACCATTTGTCTTGGAGTTTCTTGTATTTGTATCACTCGTACCTTTTTTGAATTTTTGGTGTCATCATATCATAATCTGTACTCACAAAACCATTCTTTTCTAACGAAGCTATAGTGCTGCTATGTGTTGCAATGGACTTGTTCGTTCTCAATATTTTATAATGCAGTATATATAAATATGCTTACGGTTGATCCACTAGTCCAGAAAAACCATACGCGACATATCATACACGAATGCGAAAAAAGTTCAAATTAACAATGTGTAATGGGAGGAAGTGCTCCCGAGAAAAAAGTTCCAATATATACATACGGTCTGAAAATTTTGAACTATGTTCGGAAGTCACATTTATATGTACACAGTTTAATAATATTAAACTGTGTATGGTTTGTACTACTTCATACACGGTCTTTTCTTTAAAAACCGTGTATGCTTTTGCTCAGTTTTCAAACACTGTTTTTTAGTAGAAGTTGTGTACGATTAGTTCGCGCCTATCAACCAAAACCTTTGTTAGTAATTAATATCTTGTACGTCTCAACCGCCACTTAAGTGTTCACGCACTCACACCATTTAAGTCCAGTCCCATCTCTTAATTTGTCTCATCATTTTCCTCTTCATTGTCCTTTTATTCCCTCTGACGGTGGTAGGTCGATGTTTCCCTCATCTTCATTTCCCCTCTCGTGTGGAAGCGGAACTATGATGAGCTATAAATATTGACTACCACTATCAGACGGAGAAGTGGGGAAATCAATATTATTCAATAACTAGCAATTGTGTTTTCATTCATCAAAATATGAAGGTTAAACATCTTTACTTAACAAAGGAACCTTTGCATGGATGTGGGACTACCTACATCTATGGAAGGGTTCCTTGAATGAGCAAAGTTGTGAATAATCTTCACAATCTTGATGAAATTAGAAGTAGCAAGGTCCTTTGTTATGTTACATATTTACACTTTTGATTTATTAATAACCCATCAATTTAATCTGTATGAAGTTTATTTTATTAATTTTAATAGCGTGCAAAAATGAATTTAAAAAAATAATAATAATAATTACCATACAAGGTTCTATATAATTAACCGTGTATAAACCCCCGTGAATTAGGGTTTCTGTTTTTTCACCCCTATTTTTTCAAAGTCTACACGGTTTTTGTTTTGGAACCGTATATGATTAGTACTTATGGTTTTCACTTTTTTATGCCTCTTCAAAATTTGCCGTGTCTTTATTCTCAGCACCTCCGCATCTAATCAAATAAATATAACTCCTCGCCTCCTTGATCTCTTCTCTCTTTAAAACTTTCTCTGAGCCCTGTGTGAACACCACTAATTTATCATTTTTCTTTGTAAACTCGGTTCGCTAGGTTTTCTTTGGAGTAAGAAGGATTCGAAGTACGAAGTGTGGAAGACTCAAAACAAAGGATTTACCAACAACAGGTTCTGATCTCTCTCTCTCTAACTCACTGCGAAAATCAAGACTTCTTTCAAGTTTAATAGCTTAAATTTGTATGCTAGATCTATCTCATCTCCTTTGTTTGTTGTTTCTTTTAATAGTTATTTAGTCTGATTTGCTTAAATTAGAATTGAAACTAGGGTTTGTTCTCTCTAGTTTTCTAAAACTATGGTTTGTAAACTAGTGAAATTATAAATTATGATAAGCTTAATTTACTGTTTAGAGTATTATTTTTCTTAATTAAATAAACTTTTGAATAAGTTTACAAAAATAAACAAGTTAAAGGTCTATAATGTAAAAATGACATAAATGATCAAGGTTTGGTCTTAGGGCCTGGTTTGAACTGAGTAGCCATTAAACTAGCCAACATTTGTATAATGTTTAGTTTAGTAATGTTTAATTTAGTAATGTTATTTTTTTTGTTTTGTGTAGGCGAAATGAGTAGCCAAAATAGTCATTACTCATCAAATCTTTCTTGCAAGAGATGTCGTAAGCCATGTATCATGCTTCTTTTGGGGACCGAAAAGAATCCGGGGAGAGCATTTTATAAATGTTCATAATGTAATCAATAGATGGGTTGGTGCGACAACACCACCAATTTCAATAACGCAAGTGTCAATTCTCAGACACAACATCACCAACAAGTTGCAAGATATAAAATTGAAGCAGAAGTCACTTCGATCCTCAAGCAACAGTTAATAGTATTGATTGTATTTTGTGTGATGATGCTTGTGATTTGTTTATTTATTGTTGTGTTGTTGTTTCATTTGAAGTAGTGGATGTGACTTTGTAAATGTTGATTTGTAATGTATAATTGACTATTGCTTTCTGTATGTTGTGAATGTTGATTATTTATTGAATGAATATATAATTGATTATTGTATGTTTAATGGCTAGCTTGTATGGGTGCTGACCAATTATTAATCGAATAGAAAAAGAAAGTATATACGGTTCTAAATAACAATCCGTGTACGGTGTCCAAAATAATACACGGATTACAACAATTACTAACAGGTTGCTATTTGCAGGCTTGAAGCTTTGAGCTTTTTAAATGGAGAAAATTTGGTACCTTCACAAAGAAGCAAAACATGTGGACAAAAGATGACTACTGCCACTAAACTGATTGTCTTTATCTTTTACAAACTAGATTTTTTTTTTCTGAAGTAGCATATGCACTTTTCAAAATTGTTTCACATTTCTTTTCTTTTTAAATTAAAACTAGATATAATTATTCTATGAAAAGTTTCTTGCATTACAGTACTTTTAAAATAAAATGACAATTAATCATGTCGAACGAGACCAAAATTAAATTCTTAGAACATTTTTTTATTAACTTTTTAAATAAATAAAAATCACTTGATTTAAAGGTTAGATCATTCAAAAGATGTAAATTTTTACCCATCTAAAAATAATGTTAAATTTGGTCGCCAAGTACATTTTTCATATGGCAATCATAAATAAATATATGGATCCATCGTAAGTACCAACCTTTATATGCTACACACACACACACACACACATATGTATATGTATATGTGTGTATAGATATATATCTATATATGTATATGTATATCTATATATGTATATGTATATCTATATGTATATATATATATGTATGTGTGTGTGTGTGTGTGTGTGTGTGTGTGTAGTACAGTAGCCTCACTCACACTATAATTCCTTATATAACAATATTTGTATTGGCCATAAAAACAATTGACCGTCCAATTTAATAGTACGACATAGTTCAAGCAAAAGGAAAAAAAAAAGTTACAAACACTACTACAGAATTGCAAATCAGCACCGGTTTATTTTTACATTCAAAACCGGTTTTCCTACCGGTGTTGATCGGGCTGGTGCTGATTCCATGTTAGATTAGCACCGGTTTTAAACCGGTACTAAATTTAATATATAACACCGGTTTTTTCATAAAAACCGGTGCTAAAAGTAGTATACAACACCGGTTGTTGCATAAAAACCGGTGCTAAAAGTTACATTCAACACCGGTTTGTTCATAAAAACCGGTGCTAAAAGTTCCATTCAACACCGGTTTTTGTTACTCAAACGGTGCTCATTTGTTACATTTAGCACCAGTTTGGTTAAATAACCAGTGCTGATTTTTTTTTTATTGTTTGGAATTTGGTTTATATTAGGCTAGCCTCCAAATTTGCTAGCCATAAATTAAATATTCACATGCACAAAATATAGAATGGACAAAACATTATACAAATGAAACAACACATAATTTAAAAGTATCATCTTTACTAACTTTGATAGTTTCAACAAAAACAAGCTAACTTTACAATATCTCTCACATTGCCTCAAATTTCATAGTATGCCAAACATTTTTCCAAAAAGAATTTAGCCCACATTGACTGAAATTGTTTAAGATCTTCGATCGAATACGGTGATGAACTTAAGCACTGCATGAAATTATATTGAACTGTTAATATAAACAAGAAATAGAGCAATACAGTATGACTCCATATTTGGAAAGTTTGAGAAAGAGCTTGACTGGCTTTGCATATTACTGGAGAAATGCTATTGGAACCAAGCACAGATATTAAAAGTGACAACCAAAGATATTAAAAGTGCAGTAACTATGTCATGAAATAGATTTATACCTGTATTGGAAAACCATCGAAAAATGTAGTAACTAGGGACAACATTAACTTCATCACATAGAATCCACATTTCTTATCGTCATTTTGCTGAGGGCACTGTATTGCACATTTCAAAAAAAAATATTAGTATTGTGAAAATTGCAAGTAGCAAATATAGAATAAGGATTATAGTTTGAAGCATATTTTATCTGTTTAATTGAATATTTTATTTCCTTGGCTTTTTTATTGTGTTGTCCTCCTAAGGATTTATATGATGCAAAAATCCTGTAATTAACAAAAAATAATTAACAAAACTAATTTTTTTACTACATTCCAGCAGAGTAATTGACAGTACAACAACCAGTATGATGTTCGACATATACTGTGATTCAATTTTCTGTACTTTAGAGCATAGTTCAAGCGAATAGCAAGGTTCTAACAAGTCTTAGGGACATCTCAGAATTTTATATGATTTTTAGAGGGTTTTAAGTATTTATTTGGGAGCTCTACCTCACTCACTGTCCTGCAGTTTATTGAAAATTAATTCTGACAGCCAATTTTTAAGAATTAATTCTGAGCAATTGGCTAAACAGAAAATTTTGTTCTTTTTATGGAAGTGTAGAGGGAAGCCTAATTCAAATGCCTGTCAAGTTTCAAAATATTTATAATTTTCTAACTGTTCCTAATACTGTTTGGAATACAGGGGCAGATTTGTAAAATGCTGGATAAAAGCAACAGTTTTGTATTTCTGAGATGTGAACTTCAAAAATGCTTAGTAAATGCTCAGAAAATCGTAAAAATGAAAAGTTTTGGTCTAGATTGTGTGTTTTTGAGTCCTTTATTTACCAGTGTGGTTTGTTGCTTACTCTTTGAAATGCCTCGTGATATAATAGAATGGTATATCCTTGTCCTTTTTATTCGACGAGTCAAGGATATACACAATACCTTCGCGAGGAACAATTACGAGCAATATCCAATGTTCGCTGCCATGTATTTAATAAAAATCAATGATAAATGTATTTATTAAAATGTGTTAAATTGTATTAATGGAAGTAGCACGAATTAGGTAACTTACGATTGAAAATGCGGTGCAAGAATAAGTGCAAGAATAAATTTCTTATCCTGATGCTTGAACATTGTTTCGGCCATGTAAGTACATGCGACTTTAGTATCGATCTTGAACTGAGTTGGACAGATTCTACCTGCGTCCATGAATCCAACTGAGATATTGCTTTCCCCTAACAAAAACCAAACAAGACTTTACTGGTACCATATATGCTTCACATGACCCTTTGTAACAGATCAGTCAGTGCAGACTGATCCAAAACCCAAATCAAAAGTTTAGTTACACAGTTAGATAAAGGACAGAAAAACAAACGGTTTAGAGCCAAACTTTGCATCATTCGGATTTTTCTACTATTTTCTAGCCATTTTCAAAGTTGGGCCTTAAAAATACAAAAACTGCATATTTTAATGCACACATGACTTCTTTGCCTCTAACTTTGCATGGTCATTAGGCATAAGAAGAAAATTCTTAAAATCATGAAAATTCACAGAGTTATAGATTGTATTACCCTATGTAAAACCATAAAAAGAACACAAAATTTGGTTTAGCCAATTGTCAGGAATTAATTTTCAAAGTTCAGAAAAAGAAACCAGAAAACTGCTGTTTTTTACATCTTTTATCAATCCGTCCCTATGTTCAAGCATCTGTTAAAATAGTTAAAAAATTAAAAAAATCTGAAATTCGGCAAGCAGGTAGATTTGAATTTCTTCTACATTTCCATAAAAAGGACAAGAAATTAAGGACAAGCATGTAGATTTTGAATTTCTTCTACATATCCCTTCTGATTGGGTTCAAATAAAATGAAATTAAGGACAAGAAATTAAGGCTAATGTTGAAACTTATGATAGCCACCAAATATCCTTTACTCCGTGGCGGCTCCTTCACGGTGGTGTGGCGGCTCCTCCAAATCAAAGCTAAGAATCGGCGGGGGGTGCGGCTCCTCCACCGCGGTTGTGCGGCTCCTCCACGATGGTGGTGCAGCGAAGAAGCGGTCGTGCGGCCTCCACGGTGCTGGCTCGGATCGGGCCCCTCTACGGCCGGTGCAGCGGCTCCAGAGGGAAAATTTGAAGGGATGGGGGGAGTCGCAAGTTCTTACCCGAATTTACACTAGATGGAGTGGAGAGAGGGTGGAGAGACAAATGAAACAATCAAATTTCGCACAGCTTTCTGGAACTGATCAGTTGAGAGAGAAAGAAAGAAGCTTCTAGGGTTTAAAACATTACACCAGATACATTCAGCACCGGTTATTTTAAAAAACCGGTGCTAAATGTGTGACACTACAACACCGGTTATTAGTAATAAACCGGTGCAGAATGTTTAGCACCGGTTTTAGTAATAAACCGGTGCTAAATGTATGACATACAACACCGATTATTAGTAATAAACCGGTGCTGAATGTTTAGCACCGGTTTTAGCAAATAAACCGGTGTTGTATGTCAAACATTTAGCACCGGTGGTACTTTTAACCGGTGCTAAAATACATACAACACCGGTTTCATCAAATCCGGTGTTGTTTGACCGGTGCTGATTTGCAATTCTGTAGTAGTGAAAAATGTATCCTGAAATAAAGCCAACGACAGGTGGTGGCCACCGAAGTGCTTTTCTGTTTTGGTTAAGCAGATAATTCAACATAATATCCTCAATTACCATTTTTTCTCTATGAATTGATTTCCTGCTATTTCAGCTGCCACTTTGTTGAAAGAATCCAACATCTTGATACATATCCCAGGTCTTTAATTCTTATCCGTCAGTATGTTGCTTTTGTTCTCTCCAAGTACTTCTTTAGATATCAAAGATCTCTAATTACTACTTTTTACAGATCCTCTACCCTTATCAACATATTAAACAACACATTGTAAATTCGTAGTGCCTTCTATAACCTTAGTACATACATTTGGCGGTACTTGTATAGTCGTAGCTACTAGCCATTGGTTTTACAAGAGAAAAAAGGCCCAAAGGCCCAAATTCAAGTTGGATCAGAACTAAATTACAAAGAGACACAGTGGCCTAATAATAGAGAGGATTAGCCCGGCCCAATTTTCTCTTCTTCCTTTCAGGCCTTCCCATAACAGCTTCCTCCCCGGATTCCCTCTTTCTCCCTTTCAATTCGGCTTTTCCCTGGTCGGAAGCTTAATTCTCAGCGAGCGAGAGCGAGAGGTGAGGAGATAATGGGTCGGCCTCCGCAGAGCGGCGGACCAGCGTTTCGCTTCACTCAAAATGAGGTTTAATTTAATCTTTCTATGCTCCCACTGCCTTTTTTTCTTTTTCTTTTTTACGTCCTGTATTTTGTCTATGATTGCAGTCGTGGTTTTTTATCCTTCCTATACTTCACAGTTAACTAATTCGATCAAGACTGACGCACTAATTTCGTTAATTAAGGTTGATCCTGCCTTGTAGGCTACTTAGGGTTACTGATTTTGGAGTAGCGTTCTTTATTTTTATCTTTTTGTTGTATAATATAATGCAACTTGTAATGCTCTCATACTTTGATTTTTATGAATAAATAATTGGAAATAAGAATAATGGAGGTAAATAAAGTTTCTTTGAACAGCATTTTGCATTTTAGCCTATCACTTCGCAGTATGCATTACTATATCCTACGTATTATTACTCAACCTCTTATTTTAATATCTCACAAACTATAAACCCGTTATCTACTAAGAAATAGAATTTGCACTGGCTGTGTGTTTTTGACATTTGGGTAATATTTTATATAGAAAATTGCACCTGACCCGTGCAGAAAGTAAAGCATGTTCCCTGCCGTATAGTGTTTATAACATGATAGCAACCTCAGACGGAGTGTGAGTCCAGTAATAAAACAATTATTAAGCGGCCATGTTGCTACGACTGGTAAAAAAAACTCGTAGCTCGTGACTCGTTCGAGATCAGCTTGGAAAAGCTCGTAATTAGCTCGCTTGATTCTGGTTCAGCTCATCATGAGCGAGTTCAAGCTGCTCAACTGGTTGCTCAGCTTGTTGCAGAAGAATATGAAGCTTTTTTCCAACTGTTTTACTATCTCTCTTTGTGTCCACCATAATAAGATGAAGCTCGTTGCAAGAAGAAGAATTTATTTTCTGGCTCGTGGTCTGTGTGCAGCTCACAACCCCAATTGATGAAATTTTTTTATCTTTGCGCGGCTCACAGCATGAACGAGGTGGCTCGGCTCGTTCTACGAGTTGAGTTCAAGCTTTCCCTACTTGGCTTGGCTCGTCTACAGCACTACATGTTACTATTAGAGTCATCATTATGAAGGATACAAACACTAAGAGTGGATAATGCTAAACCATATCCTTGTCGGCATTTCATTGATTGGATTTGTAAAAGGATATTGACACTAATAGATGTCAAAATTTAAAAATACATTTGTAAATGCTGATATGTATGAATCAGATAATTGATAGGATATTGAGTGATGCTAGAGTACTATGTATAGCGCACAGCAGTCCGTACTATGGATTCATCGTACAAGTAGTGATTTTCTACTTATCTAAAAAAAAAATAGTAAAAAGGTTCTAAAAAAAATGTAAAATTTGGCTTCCAAGTACATATTCATTTGGAGATAATGTTGAGCGGTTAGGATTGACTATTTGACTATTTGAGCTTTGAAAATGAAAATTTGGATCCATAGTACAGACCGATTTAGGCTATGCATAGTACCGTAGCCTCACTATAGGATATTTTACGGATAAGATTACTAACAACATGCAAATACAACAAAAATTAGCACTTTAAATTAATAACATATACTTTTTGAATTACAAAATGGATAATAAACTTGAGTGTACTATTTAATCTTCAAAATATATAATAAGTGTACAAAGGTGAGAGTCTTCCAACAAAAATGAAGAGAAAAAAATAGGATTTAAGATATTTTGATAGAAATTTGGATGTCCTTGTATGTTTTTAAGGGACTATCAATTATTTATACCCTTATTTGTATCTGTTTTCATAATTTATTATGGATAATTATGCAGTTATAGATATGCCAATTTGAGTGGGCAATATCCGTTCCATTTTTAACCCTTTAATTATACCAACTTTTTTGTACTTCCCAAAATGATGGTATTTTAGATATATATAATAGTGGGTTTTTCTCATTTATGCAAATTCTTTTCTTTGTTTCAAATTAAGCTTGAGTAATTATTGGAAGAGTGCAAAAAGAAAGATTTTCACTGACTTGAAAGATCCTTGTTATAGTCAGATCAGTTAATTTTGGAATCATTCTACATCTTGTCATCTTTCATGAATTATGTTGAAGAAAGTAATGAAATTACTATTTATTTTTACGTGCTTATTAAGGTTCTGGAGATGGAATCATGCTTACAGGAAGCCAACAATGCAATACCTCCGCGCGAGGTCATGAGTGCCCTTGCCGAGAAGTTTAGGTATATGCCAGATACCATTTTACCAAATCCTTTTTTTTCATTATCTTCTACTTGAAATAACCGGAGATTTTGTCTGCCTTGGAAGTTCATCTGCAGAAAGAGCTGGAAAGGTTGCTGTGCAGCCCAAGCAGGTAACAATTCAAACCTGACCGATGGTGATGTGAGTATTGATCCAGTAATATTATGAATTTATGATGGGTTTTTGCGGTGTAGGTTTGGAACTGGTTTCAGAATCGAAGGCATGCACACAGAGCAAAGGCGTCAGGAGGAAAGGCAGCAAGTAGGCCGAGTGCATCCCCCATCCCCATTCCAATGGCTGTACAATTTCAACCTGAGGAATCTATCTCCTTTGCAAGCAGTTCTCCCGTTGTTGCTGCCCCAACCTCAGGTTTTTCTCTTCTTCACTTTCTGCCCTATGTGCAATTGATACAAATACACATATAATGTTTAATGCAATACAGATATAGCAATTGGGAAGTTTTTAAAATCATGGGATATGGGAACTTTTTGTATGTAAAATATATTTTATTTATTAGAATTTTCTTTTTATGTATAAATTTTATTTTTTGACAAAATGAATATGTAGTTTTCATCTCGAAATAATAAAAATGTAAAATTAATATAATAAAACAATGTTGTCTTTTGGAAATGTATTAAATGCAAATTAATATAAGGCATGAAGAGAACAATTGAAGGAAAAATATCCCAAGTCCGGTTTCTAAAAGAGCAGTCGGCTGCTTAATCCCACAACTGATATGAAAATTGGAACAATCCTCCTAGTGCTATTTAGACCCTAGACCTCTTAAAGCTGTAATACGAGAAGCGCTCATCAAGGAGTTGCCTTTTTATGTTATCTTCTGCTACGGAAATGACAGGAGAAGTGTATCCCAGTGTCCGTGTCGACTGCATGTGGTATCTGTCTAGATTTTAAATTAGATTTAATGGTGGCTCTGGCTATAGTGTAGGTATTTCTTGGTCTTCCTCTTTCTCTTCAGGAGAACCTCATTCTGATTTCGCATGGGTGTGGAATCTTCCTTATATGAAGTTGGGGTTGTTCCACTCTCCTATCTCACATCTCATTTTGACTAATTTTTTGTTGCTTGTGTAGTCGTGTGTGATGCTTATCATAGGTGCATGTGGTGTGATTGCATTAGCTTATTAGGCGTACTTGGGTAACATAGATAAAAAAGGATTATGTATAATCCTCATCTGACTGATTTGCAGGTTTAGCTGCAACCGGGGGCACTCAGATGGAATTTGAAGCCAAGTCAGCTCGAGACGGTGCTTGGTAGTCCATAGTCTTTCTTTGGTTCATAATATCTCTTGTTTTTTTATTTGACTATTAAGAAGTCTTTGTATATATATACTTCAGGTATGACGTGTCAGCATTTCTTTCACATAGGTCATTTGACACAGGTGATCCAGTAAGTTTTCTTTAATATTCTTTTCAAGTCTTAAATATAAAATATAGCCTACTTTTACCAGTGTCTGTTCATTTTTGAATGCGAGACAAGCTAGAATGTGAATGTTGTGCAGGAAGTAAGAGTCAGGTTCTCAGGATTCGGGATGGAAGAGGATGAATGGGTAATTGTGTCAAAGTGTGTGCGGCAGCGGTCTCTTCCATGTGAGTCAGCCGAGTGTGTGGCAGTGCTTCCTGGTGATCTCATCCTCTGTTTCCAGGAGGGCAAGGAACAGGCTCTGTATTTTGATGCCCATGTGCTTGATGCGCAGAGGCGCAGACATGACGTCCGTGGGTGTCGATGTAGGTTCCTCGTCCGTTATGACCATGATAACTCAGAGGTTATTTCTTTCATTTTCTTTCTGGTTCTCTTTTGTTGAGTAAATTGCATGAATGAGTTTCAACATTCCATTGTTTGTACTTGAAAAATTGTTTTATCTTGTACTTGGAAAAATATAATGATAGGTACCGTTATTTGTTCCACTGTGCACCAGTCCTTTTAGTAAAATTTATAAATTAAAATTCTGATCAACCTTGATGTGGAATACTGGTTTTAGTGGGTTACAGTTTGTCTGTAAATTGTCCTACAACCATTTGAATGTCTCTTCAGAAATATATAGGTCAGGACAAAAAGGCACATTTTTTGAAAGCTTGGGACCAAAAGTATATATTTTAGAGACCAAATAGGGAATCAAGTGATTTATCTTGAATTGTTTCTGTGAACAGATAGGTATTTTGTATATTTTATATGCAATACATATTGGTTTGAGAATTTGGAGTTCTGTTACTGACACTCGCGTCACTTTTTTTTCTAGCAAAGTTCTTAAGCAACAGTTGTTAAACTCTACAGGAAATAGTGCCACTTAGAAAAGTCTGTCGGCGACCAGAAACTGATTATCGGCTTCAGATTCTACAAGCCATGAGATCAGGGAGACCTAGGGATCATGTGCAAACTCAAGATCCTTTGCACAAAATGACGACAGCCCGGAACATAGAAGAGACCAAAGCTGGAACTGGCGCATCAGCTACTGCTATGCCGAAGGTCAATGCCAGTACCGAGGCCACTACACCGGAGAAGAGCAACAGCACCACACTTGATGCTATGTCGGAGGATGCCGGTGCTAGCTCTTAAAGTGCATCCTTCTTGATCATCCTAATCCTGTAAAAACTGAAAGATAGTTTCTCTAATTTTTTGTGGTCTATCTACTTTATAATTGAAGTAATTGAGAGTTCTTATGTTTTTATATTTAACTTCTTTTTTATGCAGCGATTGTTAGTTAGTTAACTTGAAAGAAGATGGGAAGTTTTTTTGAAGATTTTGTATTTGTGAGGCTAAATTGGTAGGTCAGGTTTTGTCCTGTTTAAAATGAGGGCAGTAGGATCGCGGTCCAGCAAATGTACATGACTGCAACAATTGGTTATTGGTTGATGAGATTGACTTCTGGTAAATTGGGGCTAGTAGGATTGCGGTGATGCAGTCCAGCAAATGCATAGAACTGTAGCAATTGGTTGATGAGGTTCCCTCCTGTTCAAATCGGGACTGGTAGGATTGTGGTCCAGCAAAGTGGATTGGTCTGCAGGAATTAGTGGATCAGGTTTTATCTGTTTAAATTTGAGTGGTATTAATAGTCTTTTTTCCTGGAGTTTTTATGGTTTATTGTACCCAACATCATGGTAGTTGCCAGTTCTCTGTCGCTAGGCTGTCTATTTCTTAGGTAAATATGGTTAAATTTATTATGTGATAGCACTTTCTGATTAATATTTTAAAAATTGATAATTGTTAGTGGTCGACGAAGTTGCTGTACAACGTAGAAATTGACAGCATTTAAACTCGTAGCTTGAGGAAGGCACTGGGCATCTTTCAGATATAATACACGGTTTTTTGGTAACCATTGTTATCAATTACTATGTTTTTTCTTCTTCTGTATTTCACACTGAAAAATTTTGGAGAGTAATATTTTAAAAAAAATTAAAGATCTGTAACCTGAACCGAGATGCAAAGAAGAATGCATTTGTTACTCCTTGCATCTTCTCTCCAACCTTCCCATTCCCTCTGCTTCGTCTAAAATTGTTGTAGAGCATACCTTGGGATGGACTTTGACACAGTCGCCAACCGAAAGTAACATCGGAAATGATATCTCTAGCTAGGGGTGTTCAAACGGTCGGTTCGGTCGATTTTTTTTTTGCTGAACCGCGGTTTGAACCAAATTTTGAAAACCCAACCGAACCGACCGAATTAAAATTCCAAACCGATTAAACCGATTTAAATTTCGGTTTGTTCGGTTGAACCGAATACAAACATTTCAAAACCAGTTGGTTCGGTTCAAACTGATTTGGATACCATTTTTTATAACCACACAAGCCGGTTTTTGATAAACCGATACATTATAAACCACACAAAATAAACCGATCTATTATAAACCGATCCATTTTTTATTAAACCGGTTGGTTCGGTTCAAACTGATTTGGAGATTCCAAAACCGAACCAAACCATTTAAACCGAACTTCTACAAAAACTAAACCGAACCGAACCATTTAAACCGAACAACCGATCCAATTAAATCAAAATTTGACGGTTCAGTTTAAAACCGAATAAACCGATCCATTTGAACACCCCTATCTCTAGCCATACCTGAATATTAGAATTTGAAATAGCTAAACATTTTTCAAAGTAACATTTAAGTTTGAAATTCTAAGACGTGATGTATATATGTCTATCAAAATTACATTTTATAAATCATTAAATGATTTGTATTTTTAAAGGATTAAAGATAACGATTTTTTTTAATAATTAATCAAGTGATATTTAAATTGTATAAGAATTGATTGGTAGGGCTATTTATATTTTTACCCATTAACAGTAAGCATAGGAATTGAATGAATTTGTAAAATATTATCTAAGTTATTAGGGTAATTTATTATCTAAGTATAGTTTACCCTCTTAATGAAAAAAATTTGTTTTCTACGAAAGAAAATCATTAATGCACCACCGCCAAGTTCGTAGTGTTTTGAGACCCGTACACATTTAAAATGAATCATCTTAAATGCAAAAGTACTAAAATCTTTTAGGAGGAGGAATAAACCTAATTTTTTGTAAGTACGTACAGAACGAACAAACCTAACCGTCTAACTGTCTGCAAAGATCATAATGCACATATTCAAATTAAGTGTGAGTACCAATCAAATATCTTATAGAGTTGCAAAGAAGGCAACTCCTACTAAAAAATATAGAATGCTAATCAAATATCTCATCGAGTTGTAATTGACAATGTTCTCTATTAAAAAAAAAATACCAATCAAATGTTAATTCACGGAGTTGCAAAAGATAACGTCATAGAGATCACGAGTTCAAAATACGAATGAGATATATTAAAATTTAAAGGAGCCTGATAATTGTCCTCAAATAAATCTATGAGCGTGTTCTTCAAATATTTATTGTCTAATTTCTTTTTTCAGCATTCATATTCAAGTATTTAAACCTCTGTTTATAATCTTTTACTATATTACTCGCAAATATTTAAATCTCTATTTGCAAGCATTTAAATCTTAAATCTGAATAGTTTTAACTCCTAACTACTTTTGTCTTCAAGCAAAAAAAATGAAAGATTCATTTTACTCACTTTTTTTTTTCCTCTGATCATTTATGTCCATTTTTTCGACAATCCGTGATGAATTATGCATATCTTAAAATACAAACTTTTTTACTCGATTTTCTCTTTCAAATGAGATCCATGAAAAATACTTTTGAGTTTTTTTTCAAGTTGTTGTTTTTATTTTTTTGAAAGTAAAGTCAATGAGCACTTCAAAGGAGGTCAAACTACACATATTGCGCCAAAGTTCTTTTCGACATGACCTACAGAAGGAGGGCGTAATACATGTTTGCCAAGTCCGATCAATCGACAATTTGGAAGACCCATTCACAAAATCTTTATCGATAAATTTTTTGAACAACTCACAAAAAAGACAGGTCTACATCAATTGAAGAATATTCAATAATATCAAAATAAGGGAAAGCTTTATACGCACTATACTCTTTTTCTCTTAATCGAGTTTTTATACCAATGAGTTTTTCTTGATAAGATTTTTAATGAGGCAGCATACATGGTCTTGAAGTATCATGTTAATATTGATCATAAAATATCATATTAATAGTGCATAATGAAATATGAACATTCAAGGGGAAGTGTTATAATCAAATTAAATAGAATTTATGTGGATGTACTCCCAAATTAATTCTTAATTCATTACCCCACTACTATTGACATTCATTATCTCATTTATTATTGTAATGTCTCTTCATGTACAATTTCTAGCCTATAAATAAAAACTTTATAAACAGAGAAATAATACACAAAAGTAGAGAATAAAATTATGTTATTGCTCTCTCTATCTCTTATTATTTACTTTATTTTGTTACAACTTTATTCAATTTTACAATAATAATCTATTTATTATTTTTCGATTGTTCATGTCGGTACGTCGAACCAAGCAAAGATTCCACGGATACATCAAGCTGACCGGTAAAAGTTCCAAGTTTCGCATTTAACATTCATGTATTTTAACCGTATTGCTTTGAAATCATACGGACTTGAAGGGTTTGTATTTTGTAACCTCGTCATTAATTTACAGAATCTAAAAACCTTCTTTCAAATTAAATTTGCAGATGATCACAGCTTGTTATTGTATTATTCATGCTCATTATTAATATATTTATGCTAATTGTGTATTATTCATGCTCATTATTATACTATGAGAAGGGATCAAGTTACAACAATTTTGAGTTATAACAAAGTTACAACAACGATTTTCTACATTTTCAAATTTCAAATCGTCGATCCAAACCGTTCAACATAATCTCCACAATAAATTATGCTTCCAGATCAAATTTTACATTTTTTTTGAATTTTTTTACTATTTATTAAGTATTTTACAAAAACTAGTCAGATTCAGACCATTGAATTTTGTACCCATCTTAATAAATAGTAAAAGAATTAAAAAAATGTAAAATTTGATCTAAAAGTACATTTTATTGTGGATATCATGTTGAACGGTTTGGATCGATGATTTGAAATTTGAAAATGTAGAAAATCGTTGTTGTAACTCAAAATTGTTGTACTTGATCCCTCCTCTTATACTATATACTGGTTAATTGGGTTGTTTCTAGCGAGTAACGCATTATGTGGACTCTTAGCCCATAAGTAATGTCCACCTGTATTAATAATCTTGTCACTTTGTGATATTCTATATATGCTTTATTAGACTAATTAATCTTTTTTGTAAATTTAAATGAATGCTTATTATTAATTAGTATTGGATTCGCTGGGCAGTTGTCATGCATTCACCTTGTAGCTAGCCTTGTAGTTAGAATCGTTTAAAATCTACTTGAATATTATAATCATTCATTGACTTGGTGCGTTCTTAATTTCTTTACCGTTGGCTGTTGATGAACGAATAAACTTTTTAAGGAGTTAGTCGCTTTTGAGATTTGACTGGATAATTTATATTCTGTTTGGGATACTTGGGTATTCAAGCAGATAGTGTTCAAGATTGGTTCCGAAAAATCTCGTAACTAGTTCGTATTAATTAATTCTACTTGTTATTAATGAGTTTAACAACTCGATATGTGCGAGAATTGTCTCTTTGAAACTTCTCTCCATCTACTTCATCAATGTGAATATGCAGTTGAAGTGTGGCATAGTCTGATGCTTTCTGTTGGGAACAGTATTTTTATGGCTGATGTATCAGTTCAACAAGTGTGGTATGCTGTGGCTCTCTGGTTCTCTAATTATTGGTGTTTTGTGTTTGTTAAATTTCAGATTAAGGCATCTTAAATGGTTTTTTGTTTTTCAGACGGTGGTGGTGTAAATAACTGTGTACTTTAATTTCTTATATTAATGAAATAGTCGGTAAGCGGTTTGCTAACTAACCTTCAAAAAAAACAAGTGCGGTATGCATCTCGATCGAGAGTAGTCGGGGGTACTATGAACGAGAATACATGGGCGGTTTACTTCATATGTGTATGTTGGCACCAGTGGAAACAGCGCAATGCACGAATTTTTAGAGATGCAAGGGGTACCGGAGCATATACTGGTACAACACATTTTGCAAGATGCTAAGTTGTGGATAAAGTTCTGTTGATCAGGTTTAGTCAGTAAAAGTTGCTTGCTAACTAGAGGTCAATCTTGATGTAATAATTCTTGAGTGAGTCTATGGTACTATGCATAGCACGGATTAGTCCGTACTACGGAGTTATATTTTCATTTTGAAAATTCTAATGGTCGATTCAAACCGTTCAACGTGATCTCCACATGAATATTTACTTGCAGACTAAATTTTATATTTTTTCAAATTTTTTTACTATATTTTAAGATAGGTAGAAAATCACTTGATCTGAAAATTCTGGACCATCCAAAAACAGTGATTTTCTACCTATCTAAAAAAATAGTAAAAAAATTCTAAAAAGTAAAAAATTTAGCTCACAGGTATATTCTCATATGGAAATCATGTTGAACGATTCGAATCGACCGTTAGAATTTTGAAAATGAAAATATTGATCCGTAGTATGGACCAATCCGTGCTATGCATAGTACCATAGACTCACTCATAATTCTTTATATGCTATTGTACGTAGTTGCTGGTATGTCTGTACCGAAAGGGCATACGTTGTAATCCTGAACATTTTTTTAATATATTCACCTATGGCAGCCATGCACTGCCAGGGATTTTAAAAAAAAAAATTTGAAAAGCCAAAATAATTCGGACTTGATTCTATCCGATCTAAAATATTTGAATGTTAATTAGAAACGATCTAAAATCTAACCTGATCATAGATAATTCAAACTCGAATTCGAATTTGATTCCAAACTAAATTATCTAAAACCTGAGAAACAATATGAAGTTCGATAATAATTTATAATCAAAATAATCCAAACCTGACTCAGACTTGGTCTGATCTGTCCGATACTCACTTCTATAATGATAAAACTACCTAAAGAACTTTGCTGGTCCAATCTACGCTTTAATCCCATGAAACTTGATTATTTTAAAACTATTATTCCGAGACAATCTATAATTCTTGAGCTTGATATTGGTATGCACCTAATAAATTAATTATCGTAGTGGCCCACTAAATAAATTGCTCACATTTTATTGTGCTGCAAAAAGAATTTCATGGGCAGTTGAGATAACGACACTCACTCAGGATTGATTGGTACTGCATGTTGGGCCCACAAAAGTCATTACCGCCAATTCAAAATCGTTATATGTTGTGTTTAAAATACCGTGAAGTGTACATGAATCTGATTAATTGAATTAATTTATCATCGAAGCCTTGAGGTAGCAAGATTTTTTTTTTTTCTTAAAGAGTCTTTCTTTTTTTTTTTCTTTTTTTGAGAAATGCTTGATAGAGAGTTAGAGACTACAAGTTGCAAGAGTCGTTTTCTTTTTCTCCTCCTTTTGCTCTACTCTGACTTAGGGTGATTGTATCATGGGGCTAAATTCTTAAATAAGACAAAAAGTTCCTTGGCTGGCTTAATGGGTAATTATTCTTTCATGCCATCAATAATGCGAATATTATCATTTAAGTTGTATAAATAAAAACAATCTACATTCTATACTCTATATGATACTTTAATATTAAAATACGTACATTTTATTTTAGAAGAAGACTTTATTATTATTCTTTTCATTGTACTATAAGTAGTTGGAAAAAAAAAATAGTTCACTATTTAGGAATAAATAGCCAATCTGAATTTGTTAAAAAATTAAGAGAAATTTACATATATATCCATTAGAACTTTATCATTTAGATAATTCTGCCACGAAATTACAAAATTAGTTATTTTCATCTAAGCTCACTTATTTAATAATATCTCTATTTCTTAATTTAATCACTTTAAATACAAATATATATTAATACAAATTTACAAGGACTGATTTTTCCTTACTTCAAGTTGATGGATATATATATCTATAAGATAGCACGTTCCATGTTATCTCAGCGATCTTTCAGGAATAATTATTAGTGGTCCTTGCTTATGGCCATAAAGCAAGAATTCAGCATTTAGATGAAATTAAAAAAAAAAAAAAGTCTTTGATTCCAATGACGTCCCTGATGGTATGTTATTTTTTTATAATTAAAATAATATTTTTTTATTTCTGTTGTAAAGAATGATTATGTTTTCTGGTGGATACTTTTCATGGGATTTTTTTTAAAAACCATAATTAAAATAATTAAATTTACCTAAACGACATGATTACCCGAAGATTTACAAAAACCATCAATACCGAGATGTCAATTCGGTCCGAACGAATTTTTTTTCTCCGGACCGAATTGGCATTTCGGTCCCCCCTCATTTTCAGCTATAGCGCAGCCCACGCCACATAAAATCCAACAAAATTCCGGACCGAATTGGCATTTCAGTCCGGAGGGAAATTTTGGCCGGACCGAGATGCCAATTCGGTCCGGAGAAAATTGAATGTTTTAATAAATGGTTTTAATACATAAAAAGTATATATCTTATCAATAACAACTCAGTATTGATCAATTTATATAATCCAAATGCGGTCGGACCGACAAAGACTAGTTAATTACTCAGTGCCAACTCAGTATTAATCAAGGTTTTAATACAGTTGAATGTTTTACATTGAATAACTAGAAATTTCATTTATTATTTTATTAAATGGTAATTTTTCACCGATAACCCTTGAAATTTATTCACCGATAACTTATCAATAATTATATAATAAAAACTTATCAATAATTTAATCCTATTCCTCATGAAATACCATTTCCATTTATAATTGTCAATTAACAAATATAAATGGAAATGGTATTTCATGAGGAATAGGATTAAATTATTGATAAGTTTTTATAATATAATTCTTTGTAATAAAAATAACTTTAGGGTTATCGGTGAATAAATTTCTAGGATTATCGGTGAAAAATTACCATTTAATAAAATAATAAATAAAATTTCTAGTTATAGTATTCAATGTAAAACATTCAACTATATTAAAAATTTGGAATGGAGGTCATTAATTTTCATTTCACTCTAAATTATCTAAATAATTGTGTACAAGTATAAAAAAATTTGGAAAAAAAAAAATCAGCATCAATTGATCTCATTTTTTTTTTTTTTTAAGGACAGTGAGCAAAGCTCGCTGACAATTTCATTAATAATAAAAAAAAATTTACAAAAAGATCCTATATTTACAAGGACCCATTCTCTCTTACCAGCTAGTGTATATTTATTGTCTCTATAGATTTACAAAAAGAGCATCTGTATATTTACTGTCTATTCTAAAAGAGTGATCAAGTATTCATCTTTATGTATGGAACCATCACATATATAATGGAGTTTAAATATCATAATCCTCTGGACCGAAATGCATTTTGGTGGACCACATGGTCGGCCACATGAAAAACCTTGATTTGTTGTGAAAAAGAGGGGGACCGAAATGCCAATTCGGTCCGGAGAAAAAAATTCGTTCGGACCGAATTGGCATCTCGGTATTGATGGTTTTTGTAAATCTTCGGGTAATCATGTCGTTTAGGTAAATTTAATTATTTTATTTATGGTTTTTAAAAAAAATCCCTTTTCATGATAGTTTTTTAAATATTTATCAAAGGTTTAAATAGTATTTATCGCGTTATAGCGGAACGGTTAAAAAAACGATGCTATTGCTATATTGCGCCGCTATAGCACGCTATAGTGTGCTATAGCACCAATAGCGCCATAGCTTTTATGGTCCAAAAATACTATAACAGCGCTAGCGCTATAGCGCACTATTTAGAAACCTGATATTTATAAAGTGAATATGGCCTCTATTAGTTTTATTTATGAGGAACAAGGTTAGGGACAAACGGACAGAGTTAAAAGTACAATGAATAGATGTCAATTGGTTTATATTTTTTATGTTTTTTTATTTATGCTTAAATTTCTATATAATAGTGTAAATTGATTTCATTCTTAGTATGAAAATTTTATTTGATTGACTTTCAATATGTATTTACTTTTCATAGTTCATAAATCTGATTCTGCCGTTGATCAATCCATCACTGCTTTTTATTTTTTATCTGTGTTCCGTATTTTGAATACGTAGCGCGCTTTTTCCGATTTTTCTCCAAATTTACACGATTTCTCAGTGTGATTTTTTAGTTCTAGTAAGATCTTTTTGAGTAATGACTTTGTTGCTTTTTAATCAAGTACAAACTTGAATCATATTTGAATTAGGATTGTAAATGAGCTCAGTCGATACGATTAAGGTAAAGTTTGAACTCGACTCATATCTGAACGTGCCGAGTCGAGCTGAGTTTGACTTTAACTGAGCCAATTACGAGCTGAGTCGAATTAGTTCATTCGTGTTGTGAGCCGTATATAGACTAAATTTTTTCGTTTATTTGATATTGTGAGCCACGCATAGGTCACGAGCCGTGAAAGAATTTTCATTTTTATATCTTACAATGAACTTCATCCTGTTTATGTTATGATGAACATGAAGAGGGATAGAAAAATTATTTTCTTCTTACAACAACCTTGAGAGCAAATCGAGACGAATTATAAAAAAAAATATAGAAAAAAAATTCGAGCTAATTTTGAGCAAGTCACGAGTTATAGATTTCTTTTGGCAACCCTAATTCGGAAATAAATCTGTTGTTATTCCAATGTAATTCTGATTTCAACCGTTCATTTTTTTTACATGTGCGAATTTAAGAAGTTTTTCATGCACGAATCTCAACAAAAATCAACGGTGGGAATCAAAATAACAGGTTTCCTGTTATTCGCAGATATATTTCCTGTTATCATGTGGATGGAGGAAGAATCACATAAATTAGATAAGAATGAAGATTGGGTCCAGTTTGACCGGCGCTGCGCAGGACAATCGTTTTGAAAGATCCCAGATTTAAATATTTTATTTATTTATTTATATTTTTGCAAGTAGCCCAAAATTATTTAAAGTGCGCCAAACGAGAAAATACAAACTTGTAAGTTAGCAATTCTACCTTTCTGTACAAATGAATTCAGTGAGGGTCCCGCCATCGATTACATATATTTTTGCTGGGCAGAGAGAACTGATACAAATTTAAAGTTTGCGCTACAGTTTCAAGATATATGTGTTTTTTTTTAAACCTAGCAGCGGCTGCCAGAGTATTAAATACAATATATATATATATATATATATATATATATATATATATATATATATAGAGTATGGCTAAATTGCTGCCGGCAGCATTCTGGTCAGCTGCTGCCGGGGGCAATTCGGTCATTTCCGGTGTTCAAACAACAAATCTGAACCGTTCAACGTGTTCTAAATATTAAAATCTACTTGGAGACCAAATTTTACATTTTTTGGAAATTTTTTACTATTTATTAAGCCACTTTGAAAATTCCAGATCACATGGTCCAGAATTTTGGTGCACTGTTCACCCGGATCAGCCAATTTCAAAGTTGCCTAATAAATAGCTAAAAAATTCCAAAAAATGTAAAATTTGGTCTCCAAGTAGATTTTAATATTTAGAACATATCTGTATAAAAACATTTGTTGTTTGAACACCGGAAATGACCGAATTGCCCCCGGCAGCAGCTGGCCAGAATGCTGCCGGCAGCAATTTAGCCATACTCTATATATATATATATATATATATATGATATGCGACAGTTACACAATATAAAGCAGATTTTGTGGGATTGCATCTATCAATGACAATGAAAAAAACGTGATGCAGTGTCGCAATCATAATTTTTATTAGGACAGATAAATTTTTTTAATAGGACGACTAGTAGATTGTGGATAGCAGTGAAATAACTAATTCAGTTTTTAAGCTAGGGTAGACAACATCTTGATTTTACGTACTTGTTTTTCGAAAATCACGAATAGATAGTTGTCTGCCTCTAGTTCAATGTGACTCCGCTACTGACTTGATGTGACTAATACGTCATGACTTAGTCACGTCACGAGATATGATTAAAAATATTTTTCATATGACATAAAATAGATAGAAAACAATATTAAAAAATGACATAACATGACTAAAATATACTATATATGAACTTAGAAATAGATAGAAAACGATATTACTCCGCTTTTCTTTTCATTCGAGTCTCAATAAAGATTCTAATATATTGAACTCTTGTTCGTAAAGGTGGGTTTTTATTTTGAAAATGTGTACGTCTCTATAATAAATTTCAAACTAGATTAAAAATTTTGGAAAAAAAAAACCCGAACCATTTAATCCAACCATTTAAACTATTGCAATTAGGACCCCTTCGTAGCCACTACCAAGTCCATTCAAAAAAATGTTTGTAGAGAGAGAGAGAGGTTGGTTAACATCAAAATGTTTGTTCCGGAGCTGTGGTGCAACCAATTAGTTTTCTGATTTTTAAAGTTCAAACGGTCGATCCGAACCGTTAGATGTGATCTCTGTATTAAAATGTGCTTGGAGACCAAATTTTACATTTTTTGGAATTTTTGTACTATTTATTAAGCCAGTTTTAAAATCACAGATTTTAATAAACAGTGAAAAATTTCTAGATCATTAAAAACAACGATTTTAAAACTGGCTTAATAAATAGTAAAATATTTCAAAAAATGTAAAATTTGGCCTCCAAGCACATCTTAATATAGATTGAATGTTGAACGGTTTGGATCGACTGTTTGGACTTCGAAAATGTAAGAACTGAAGCGTTTGTTCTACGGTCTTGATAGGCCTAAATTATATACATATTCGATCTAGTTTTTATCACATAATAGCACCAAATATCTTGTATTTTAGTAGAGAATAGAATGAAATATATCCAAGAATCAAGTTACTGCCAAAGTTTATTTAAGTTACAGGAAATGGAGCAAATTGTAGATCTTCTCGCAAGCTTTCCGAAAAGTGGTAGAACACTGAAAACGGAGTTACGGATCATGAGTTATGCCAGTTTGAATTTCAGAGCAAAACAGCCCAGCGCGGACGCACTGACCCAGAGTGCGTCCAGTCATCACACACAGAAAACAGAAAAGTCCGAGCGCAGTGCGGACGCACTCGGGCCGCACTCGATCCGCACTCAGCGACACACAGTTCGTATTTTGGCCATATCTTGGTCATACGAACTCCGATTTGGGTGATTCAAAGCTTGACAGAACCAGGACAAAGAGATCTACAACGTTTATGAAGGAAACAAATCCAAATTCGGAATGTAGAATTCTGTACAGCCGCATCAATGGCCGCATCAGCCTGAAAAACTGCTAAATATGGAAAGTTAGTGGGCTTAGTGAGCGCCAAAATTAGAATAACTTAGTCTCCAAGTTCATAATCACATAATTAGAAATATAGAAGTTAGTAGGCTTAGTGGATGCTGAAAATATAACAACTTGATCCCCAAGTTCAGAAAATGACTAAGTGGGCGCCGAAAATAAAACGACTTGATCTCCAAGTTCAGAAAATATTATATAAGGCTAAGGAGACCACAGGAGAAATCATCACTGCTCATCATTGCTCAATTGAAGTTATTCTACTCCACTTTCCGGCGGTGATCAAAATTGCGAAGGAAGAGAAGGAAGAAGTCGAGGTTTTTCTTGAGCGACAAGGGAAGAACTTGGGCAGGAACTAGGAGATTGGTTGTATTCTTTTCTCTTACGTATTTTCTCAGTTTTTACCATGTTTATCTTGTATTTTCTTGTGAATACTTGCTTCTCCATGAGATGCTAGTTTCTCTCTAGGGGTTTAGGTCATGTAGCATGAACTTGTTTAATTCTATTTTACTCGGATTTTAGTTTTTATGATGATTGTTTGATTTGATGTTAATTTCTATGATTTATTATTTATGAATTTCATTAGTACTTGAATTTTAGTTCACCTGGTTAGGGTTTATTGAATTGAAGTAGCTTGAAATCACGTTGATCGTGTCTTTCCGCTTTAAGTTTATTAAATTCTAGCATTGGTCAAGGTAAGGAGAGTACTAATTGAAATCATAAATACATACCTTAGGATTTGGATTAGAAGCGACCGTACTTTGATATCCAACCCGGAACTATAGAAATTAAGGTTAGGGTTTGGTGAATGACTTAACCGTGAAGTCAAAACCTAATTAGGACACCTTAGAACAAATATCGATATATACTTTGAAGCATGTGACTTAAATATCCCTCTAGGTTAGTGACAGCCCTAGAATTCGAGGAACATTAATCCATCCACCCAAAGTATTTGTATTAATATTTGTTCCAAAGGCTAACATAGGTTAGAAACCTCGTCATAATCGAACATGAATTTAAACAAACCGAGTAGATAGAATTAGCAAGGGATTGTGGACCGAATACCCCTAGACTTCTCCAACTTGATTTTTCACCCGACTTTTTATTGCTTTTTACGAACTTTTAATTTACTTTAATTTTCCTTTAAAAAACAAAATTACACAAAACCCCCCTTTTTACTTTTTATTGTATAGTCTTAAAAGTAGTTTTCTTTACTAAAAATTGGTATTTCCCTATCTCCCTGTGGATCGATACCTAAATACTACGATCGATAGGTTGTGCGCTTGCAACTAACATATTCATTGGGTACGAAGGTTTATAAATATTAAAAGTTAAAAGAGTATAAAAACACTATACCTAAAATACTCAACAGGTCTGGGAACAAACGTTTTGATATTAGCCCCTCAATATATATATATATATATATATATATATATATATATAGAGAGAGAGATAGGCTATCATGCTTTGGGAAGTAAAGAGGGTGTTTTACTTCCCGCTCATATATCTAATTTCGAAGTTCAAACAGTTGATTCGAACATTCCAACATGATCTTCATATTAAAATGTGCTTGGAGATCAAATTTTACATTTTTTTGGAAATTTTTTACTATTTTTAGAATTTTTAAAAATCACAGCTTTTCATTAAATAAAAAATTCACAAAAACACTATTTTCAAAAATTCTAAAAAAATAGTAAAAAAATTTCAACAAATGTAAAATTTGGTCTCCAAGTACATTTTAATATGAAGATCATGTTGGGAAGTTCAGATTGACTATTTGAACTTTAAAAATAGAGATATGAGCGGGAAGTAAA
Source organism: Carex myosuroides (assembly GCA_028015225.1). Classification (NCBI taxonomy): domain Eukaryota; kingdom Viridiplantae; phylum Streptophyta; class Magnoliopsida; order Poales; family Cyperaceae; genus Carex; species Carex myosuroides. The sequence continues at coordinate 2,075,822 of CM051489.1, read as the reverse complement.
ACACTCTCTTTACTTCTGAAAGCACCGTAGCATCACTCTATATATATATGCTATATGCTTTGGGAAATAAAGAGGATATTTTAATTTCCACTTATATCTTCAATTTTTAAGTTCAAACAGTCGATCCGAACTTCTCAACACGATTTCATATTGAAATGTGCTTGGAGACCAAATTTTACATTTTTTGAAAATGTTTTACTATTTTTTTTAAATTTTGAAAATCACAGCTTTTCATTAAATAAAAAATAAAAAAATTCAGAAAATCAATGATTTTCAATTTTTTTTTTTAAATAGTAAAAAAATTTCAAAAAATGTATAATTTGATCACATTTCAATATAAAGACCGTGTTGAGAAATTTGGATCGACTATTTGAACTTTAAAAATAGAGATATGAGCGGGAAGTAAAATACCATCTTTACTTCCCAAATCATCATAGCATCACTCAGAGAGAGATACATGCATAACATTCTTCCAATGTTGTATTTTTGAATAAGAAAGATTGAGATATAATGTTGAATATTAAATTTATTTCTAACACTAAGAGAGGAGTACTACAATATATATCTTCTACACAACTATCTCACACTCATTACTCACTCTAATTTCTCACACACTCACAAACTACTATGACTCTTAGCTAGAAGAGAAATTGCTTGATTTGCTTGATACAAAATGAAGACTAAGGGTCCCTATTTGTACTAGCTAATGGAATACTCTAGATTCTACAAATTAATTCTAGTCGGTTTGGTATTTTCTAGATTACTCTCTATTATACATATTTCTAGATTAATCTTGATTTTGCCGAATTAGGCTTGGGCCTTAATTTGGTGCTGACTTCAACACTCCCCCTCAGCAATAATTCGGTGTTGTCTTGATCTTCGGTACTCCAGATTTATCTGGGTCGTCATGCTTCTTGCTTCTTTCAATTTTCTGAGATTGAAGTTGCTCAGACGTTTGCGGTCGATCTTCCAGAATAGTCTTCTTCAGAAGAGAAGGTTCTGGAATCTTCTTCTCATATTGCTTTGGCACAAGTCGTCGTCTAGCTTTCTTCTCTCGAGGGATCATCAGACGAGCTACATCTTCTTGCACAAACTCTAGTCCTGCAGTCTTCTCCACAACAGCGGCACTCCTCTGTGTCCTCGCGTCATCATCACCCTCCTTGGTGATGGCCTCCAGCTCAGTGCTCTCTTCTGGCTTCTCCTCATCAACCACTGCGCACCTCACAACTTTAGTATCCTTCTTGACTGGTTCATCAACTGATTCCTCAAAGAACCATGACTCGAAGTCGATCTCCTCATCCTCAGGCTCATCAACCTCTTCGACGTCCTCTACGTTGGCCACTGACTGCATCGCAACAGCCGCCACTGCGTCCCATTCTTCTTCACTTGGGACCTCCTCCGGTGCCTTCTCCTTCATGGTCACCACAAAGGTTCCTTCATTCTTCCTGAACTGGCACTCTCTCGCATAGTGCCCTCGTCGTCCACAATTGTAGCACTCCACTCTTCTACTCCGGTATTCACCACTTTCAACTCCTTTGCCATTTTGGCCTCTAGGAGCTCCCCCTAAACACGAGCACCTCTTGCATTGTTCATGACAAACATTCTCCGCCTCAAGTTGTCATCGATACCTGTCCCTGCTCGACTCTCCACGTCGACCACTATATAGGGCCTTCTCCTCTTCGTGCTTCACCGTCAAACCTGCGAGCTGCTTGGCAAGAGCTTTCTGACTGGCCAACAAATTCTCCAGTTCAAGCAAGGTTAGTTGCGTCGCCCATCCTTGAATTGCTGTGACGAAGGCGCTGTACTCCGGCCTTATGCCATTTAGGATTATCCGCCGCATCCTATCTACGCCAATTTTCGCATTGGCGTCTAGCTGATCAATCTCCCTACACAAATTTTTTACTTTAAGAAAGTACTCACTTACAGTCATGTCACATTGGGAGATATTCATCAGCTCCCTCTCGAGCAATTGCAGCCGACTTGTATTCTTCCTTGAAAACAACGCGGTAAAGACATCCCATGCTTTTTTTGGTGTCTCCACATCTTCAATGTGAGACAGTAGGCTCTTGTCTACCGTAGCCTTCAACACAAATAACGCTCAACCTGCCTTCACCTTCCACTTCTTGTAAGCTAGGATCGAATTCGGTGGCGGTTCGATCTCATCACCACCAACAATCTCCCACAAATCCTGACCCTGCAAATATGACTTGATACAAGTACGCCAGTCTCTATAATTATAATTATTCAACTTCTCAATGAGACTACTCATGCCACTTAAGTCTGACATTTCGACACCACGACGGACTCGGGTTACACAAACCTCGTAGCCAACAGGACCTTCGACACAACAACAAACTCACTGGTTATACAAACCTTCTAGCCAACAAGACCTAACCCGCTTTGATACCACTTGTTGAATATTAAATTTATTTCTAACACTAAGAGAGGAGTACTACAATATATATCTTCTACACAACTATCTCACACTCACTACTCAATCTAATTTCTCACACACTCACAAACTACTATGACTCTTAGCTAGAAGAGGAATTGCTTGATTTGCTTGATACAAAATGAAGGCTAAGGGTCTCTATTTATACTAGCTAATGGAATACTCTAGATTCTACAAATTAATTCTAGTCGGTTTGGTATTTTCTAGATTACTCTCTATTATACATATTTCTAGATTAATCTTGATTTTGCCGAATTGGACTTGGGCCTTAATTTGGTGCTGACTTCAACATATAACTTTCTAACTTCTATTTAATATCTGTAAAAAACTTCTCATTTGAATTTTAAACTCACAACCTTCGACTTAAAAGATATTGCATTAATTTTGTTACCAAAGAAACATAATTGGACAGAATGAAATCGACACTTATCCCTCTATGTACCTTCGCCTAGTCTCGGTGTTATGACCATCCCATAGGTACCGGTGATAGGTGCAATTATAAACATGCTATCCAACAGGACAACTACTCGCTATACGACGCATATGCCAAAGGGAATAGGAGTTCTTAAATGAGATCTATATAAGTCGTCACCACATTCTAATAAATATCATATCAAGCTAAGCTTTTGATTAACAACAAACTGCAGAGACATATATACAACCATGAAAGAAAAGCTAAGCGAGAGGGTTGTGCAGATCCAAATGACCCCAGAGAGAGCTCTCCTAGGAGCCTCTGCTGGTAAAGTTGCCGAAGACATCACAAACGATCCGATTCGGGTCCAAACTCAGCTAAAAAAATGCCTGACGGCTCGCGAGATGGAGTCTATCACTACCATTTGTGACACCTTCGTGCCGTCTATCGATGCCCCCTCTGAATGTAATATAGCAGTACAGAACTTTTACCAAACCTCTGCCTCCATGGTTGGAACACCGGAAATCGTAAGTATGTTCTTCAAAATATATAAATTGGTTCGTTTAACTGAATTAGTTGTAATATATTGCCAGACTATTTGTTTTTTTTTATGGTTGACAACAAAATACCGTCAACAAATATATATTAGAACAAAAATAAAAGCTTTATTTACAAAAGACCTATCACTCTATTTCACGCAGCTATACACAGTTAATTACTAGCAAAGATTGCCAGACTATTTGTTGCTTCATTAACTTCTAGTAAACGTAGTTGTAATCTTTTTCAAGTGATTAGAATGCATGTTCGCATGCATAATTATACTGCAAATTAATTTTATGGAGCTGGTGTAAGATCTCAACTACAATAATTATCTGCTTGTACTGCATGCAAGAAAAAAAAATCACTGTTCTTCTCAGATACGAATACAATATATATATATATATATATATATATATATATATAGAGAGAGAGAGAGAGAGAGAGAGAGGGGGGATGGCTAATATCAAAACGTTTGTTCCTAGGCCGTGGAACAAATGCTTCGGTTTTTACATTTTCAAAGTCCAAACAGTCGATCCAAACCGTTCAACATTTAATCTATAATAAAATGTGCTTGGAGACCAAATTTTACATTTCGAAATTGTTTTACTATTTATTAAGCCAATTTTAAAATTGTTGTTTTCAATGATTCATAAATTTTTCACTGTTTATTATGTTTGATGAATACTTGTCTAAAGCAATGAAACAGTTCGACTCCCAATAATACTAAGGGTCTGTATCCCCTCAGGTATCGTACGCTACAATATAATTAGGAAAGAACAGTCTGAATTTAGAGCCGGGTCAAAGGAAATTCGGTGTCTATTGTAGATATAAGGGGTCTGTTTTGAAATTTGTTCAGAGTTAAAAAAATGTATGAATTTAGTAACTCTACATGCAGGCACTGGGGAATCCGAATTCATAATACTAATCCATGTATGACCAAAAAGTAGAATTCTAACTACTAAATTGCAAGTACACATCCAACATTATATGAAGGATGCTAAATTAAGTATAATTTTTTTAAAAAAAATTAATTAAATTTCAATATATATAGTTAAAAATTTTAAATTATGAAAGCGGCTAACACCACTTACTTGGCTACAGAGTGTGCTAAGCAATGTGACACACATTAAATAATACTATATGTGTGAAAATTAAACTTGGTTGAAAGATTCATTAAGAATATTTTGAGTAGGAAATCTTGATTTAATAGTACCCATACCGAATTAAACTATATATAATTGATACTTTTTAGGAATGTTTTAATTTTTTTTTTCTTTTTGGAAGAATATATAAGAGCTTAGTTATAGTCCCACAGCACCATGCATATTGCAAATTAAGGTAAGCCAACTCCGATCCGTATGTGTATGGCAGTATGGGTATATATATATAATTCATATCTAGAGATGTTTTAGGCTTTTAGCATACGTATATTTAAGGTAAATCTATTATTTTGTCATAGAAACTAGCTGTTAACTCTAGACCGGTTAGAGTTTAAACATACTGTGGTTGATATATATTGCCTTTTTCTTTATCGGTGTAGTTAATATATTGTCAACCTATCTGGTAGAAAATTAACATGGAAAATTAATGCACGATTACCTATTACAATTCCAATAATAACTCAAAACTGGATTTACAGCAGCAACCCATCTTCCTTTCTTTCTTTCTTTGTATTTTTTTTTTCATTTTTTCCCATTTTATTAATTTTAATACGCTTGGAGGACTAATAAGAAGTGACAAAGCTAGGCACATTGAATCAAGAATAGGCAACCAACTACGCCCATGTAAAATAAAAATATTGACTAAATATAAAAGTAGATACACAGCTAGAGTACTGTGATGACGGTATATCTCATGCATGCATGCATGCCAGTGTTATGACTAGTGGCTACTAAAAGATTATATATATATATATATATATATATATATATATATAGAGTAAGGCTACGGTGCTTTGCAAAGTAAATAACCCTCTTTACTTCGGGCATTTTTTCAATTTGCAAAACTCAAACAACCGATCCAAACCGTTCAACATGTTCTAAATATTGAAATGTGCTTGGAGACTAAATTTTACATTTTTTAGAATTTTTTTACTATTTATTAAGCCACTTTGAAAATCGCTAATCCAATGATAAACAGTAAAAACAGTAAAATTTTCTGGACCACTGGATCAGACTTTTTCAAAGTGGCTTAATAAATAGTAAAAAAATTCCAAAATGTAAAATTTGGTTTTCAAGCACATTTTAATATTTAATTAGAACATGTTGAACGGTTCGGATCGGTTGTTTGAGTTTTGCAAATTGAAAAAGTGACCCAAAGTAAAGAGGGTTGTTTACTTTGCAAAGTACCGTAGCCTTACTCATATATATATATATATATATATATATATATATATATATATATGAAGCATACAAATAATTCATATATATGGTCTAGAGACGAGATGTTTTAGCATACCGCATACGTATATTTAAGGGAAATCTATTATTTTATAATATATATATATATAACCTTGCTAGCTAGTCGTTAAATCTAGACCCAGTTACAGTTTAATTAAACATCTGTGGTTACTGGTTGATATTCCCTTTGTCGGTGTAATTAATTGTCAACCTAGCTGGTAGAAAATAAACATGTCAAATTAATGCATGACTATACCAAGTATAGTTCCAATAATTAATAACTCAACCCCTGACTTAATTTGGAATGCTAAAAACATTAATTAATTTCAGCAACAACCTTTTTAATTTTCTCTTCTTTTTCCATTCTTTTTTTAGTACAGCTAGAGTTTGATAATGGCTTTTCTCATTCACGCCGGTGTTGTGACTTGTGACTTGTGACTTGTGACTACTAGCTAGCTAGCCAATAGGGAGTTTAGATTTCTTGCGTAAGAACTAAGAAGCATAGAAATAATAAATGGAGGCCTAGTGCTTCCTAAAGGGACAACAGTTTATATAATTAAGGCTGTCATTGTCATATTTTAAATGCATTTTCAACTGGACCATGTCTTAATTAACCTTAATTAGTCATAAAGTCGGTGAGCAATTAACAGCACTTAAATTGAGGAGATTGGTTTGACGGAAATTTTCAAAATGTTATTTGTTTTTTTACAAAAGTTGAGATTATAAATATATTTCATCTAAATTTATCAACAAAAGGACAATGTCCTTGTGGATCCAGAAATTTAATTTTTGTCCTAATTTCCTCCCTTCTTCTCCCCACCCCAGTACTCACTTCAATATTTTTTTTTCATATTTTTGCAAATTTAATTTTTAATTTAATAATGAAAGTTTCATTATATTAATTTTTTTAACTCGGAAAATTTAGCTCCATATTTTAGAATATTATTTATGACATATTATATATAAACAAAATACAATGTCTTTTTTTTTTTTTAACTTGGTAACAATGTCAAATGGAGGACACAAATATTAAACTTTGTTTCAAGACCTTCAAGCACAAATATTAAACTTGCACGTCTCAAATTTGAATATTTTGTAATTGCTTCAAGTTTGAAGAGATGTCACATTATGTTGCTTAAAAATTTTAAATTTAGTTTAGTGGAAATGCATATTAAAAATTTTAATTTAAAAGTATGAAAGTTTGAACTTGAAAAAAAAAGTATATTAAGAACGCTTTAAAAGTATATTGATTGAATTATAAACATAATAGTCTTAAAACAATTACTTAATATTGGAAAATTGAGAGTTGTAAATTCAATATTTTAGCTTGAAATTCGGGAACCATCATTACTTTTAAAATTGTGTGTTTTTCTCTTTTTGAGGAGGGCTCAAATGCCCCATTGTTTTCATGTTCCAATTTTATCTCACATCATTATCTCCGATTCCAAAGTCTAAACAAACGATTGGGGCATAAAAGCAATGGAGGACATGAAAGCAACAATGATTTTGTATTTATGTCCCAATCGTCTGTTTGGACTTAATTTGAAATCGAAGATAATGACATGGGATACCATTGGGGCATAAAAGCAATGGGGCATTTGATCCCTCCTCTTTTTAAACATATTACTTCGTAAATAATATTATAAAATATGAGGCTACATTTTCAGAATTATTAAATGTTAGAGATTATAAAAAAATTATTAATAAAATTGAAAACTAAAAATAGTAGAATTATAGAAAAGTGTTAAAGTATGTGAGGGCCGGGGAGGGAAAAGAGAGGGGGAGAGAAGAATAAAAATTAATTCTATGGGATTTACTTGAGTCTATTTTTGTTGAAAAAGCTTAGAGCGAAGAATATTTTGTGTCAACTTAAAAAAGAAAAAAGCATTTTGTAGAATTTCCCGATTTTGGGGCTTATTATAAAACATTTACTTCTCTATATTTATATTGTGCACTGGAGAATGACAATGTAAGCTTTGGTTCATTTGCTTTCCCTTCACTGCGGCAATAATAAATAGATAATAAATAGAGAACGGAGTAGGTCCGATGTCCATCGGACCTACTTTTAGGTTCAACGAGCATAATGACCGTCCAATCTAATTTAAGATTTGTACGCATGAAAATTGAAACAGACACGCACGAATCTTAAAGCAAATCGATGGTGATTAAACCCATCGAACCAGAGTAGGTCCGATGCCCATCGGACCTACTCTCAACTGTAATAAATAATAGCTGACAAAGTTCTCAATACCATTCCTATATATGTCTCTGTGTCATTGATTCTGGCCTACTTAATTATGGGTATCAATGATAAGTTGGTAGCTTGATTTTTAAAAATTGTTGTATTCAATTTTCAGATCATATAATATGACTATAGAATTAATTGTAAAACCTTTGCAAATTTTCATTTAATTTCCCTGACCATGGATATATTTGATGAAGATATTTGATGGCTAGCATTAATATTTTATCTTATATATTTTATGTCCTAGTTGGAATGACTTAGTCATCCTCATAATTTAGAAATTAACAATTTTATCTTACATAATTTAAAATGTTTACGAGTATTAATATTTTTCAGTTCTCACAAAATAATATTACACTATACTAATTTAATCAATCTCCAATTTCAATTTTTTTTATTCCGTGACTACATCAGTAATTTTGACTATACAACTTGTAGATACATTAGTTATATGTCATTGATCTTATACTTTCAAGTTTGCCCAATATTAATACTTCCCAAATTAAATAAACAAATGCAGCTGGGAGGATACTTCTCCGGGAAATTGCGACATCCGATGTTGTGGTTGTTACGAACGGCGTTGTGGCTGTTGTCGACGTGGTACGGCACATTTATATTGTGCGGGATAAATAGTTTATCAAGTCAATTTCCATATTTTCAGAGATTTTCTCAGGTAGAGGCAAAGCGCCGTGAGGAAATAGTAGCAAACTGGTCCATCAGTTACTTCTACCCTATCAAGATGTTATTTAGGGCGATGAAGTTCCTGGTACATCTCATCTTTTTTACCCAGGTATGTATATATGTTGTTTGGGTAAAGATTTTAATAGAGCAGTTTTGACTTCATTCAGTGCACGGATTATAGAATCAATACAGTGTGTTACATACAATTTGTGCGCTGCATGAAGTTAAAACTATGTAAAAATATTTACCATGTTAATTTTAGCACAGAAAAGGACATGCCATATATAAGAAACAGAGGATTATTATAAAGTTAATTCAGTACTAAACCATGAACCAAACAAAATTAGTGAATTGCTCGTGGACCACTTCAGTACCCGACAAGGTACATTGAGTACATTAATTAATTTTTTAATTACTGTGCCTATTATGTTAGCCCCAATTTTTTAATTACTTCAGGACCCAACAAGGTACACTGAGTACATTAAAGTTAATTCCTACGGACTGTACCTAAAACACATTATTAAATCGGCAAAAAAAAGTTTCGTACAAAAAAGTGGACCATTTTCTTTTTCTGAAGTTGTTGAAGGGTATGTTTTTTTTCCAAATTACACATAATGATAATACTCTCAGAGAGTCAGAGGTGTGTTTGGTCAGATTTTGTTAATATTATTTATTCCATCTGCAATAAAGTGGTATAATAATTTCAATCCATAACATAAAATCAGTTGAATCTATACTTTTTTTAGGCGGTACCAGGTTTTGTGATTTGGTGGATTTTATGTACAAAGTGTCATACATATAAAGCAAATGATCAAGAAAATTATTGAAGGTTAACACTTGTTTCTGGTAAATGAAACGGGCTTCAAGCCTTTTATAAAAAAAAAAAAAAGGTAAATAATTGAAGTAAATGATGTTCTTAACAAGAATATAAAAATAACAATATTCATGCAATAACACTAGAGACAATTCAACACAAAGTATTTTCACTAACAATAAAAAAAATCATTCATTTAACAACACTATTAACAAAATAATTTCTAAACAATTTGTTTTAAGCAAAATAAAGATATACAAATTCAACGATGTATAAGAGCAGGCCATTTATAATATCACATTGCTTCAAAATGTAATCCAATATTCTTCAAAAACTACGACATATTCATATTTAATTATATATTTATATTATATGACTAGTTTGGGTTTTAACCGATATATTTTTAATTCCAAAATTAATATGTAAATAATGAGATGATTAAAATTCAGTTTGTATCTAACCAAACTAAATTTAAATTTGTTATTTCTTCGGATTGAATTAGTTGTGTGAGTCGCATTACACAGATTCACATGTACACTTATACAGTACCCTATATCCCTCCTGAATTCATATCCTCTCAGGTATCTGAGAAGATAGGTAGAGTGAAACTGACAACAACTCAGATTTCGTATATAGGAGGGTCCGTTTTGAGATTAGTGCTAGAGTGAAACTGACAACAACTCAGATTTCATTAAACACGGTTAGGTATTGCACTGGATCTGAATTCCCTCCTAGCCTTTAATTACTTGTCCAGTTATACTTTTAATCCCTGCAACATTTTATACTCAAAAGAGCACTTTCTATCAGAGAATAATATTATAGCCTTCTGTTCCTGAACGCACCCGTTAAGCCTTTTTTATACTTTTAGCCCCTGCAACATTTCCATATCTGAAAAATTTTGAATTGGCCTTTTTACTTATTATCAGAAATTGTAAGCTCAATTTTCTTAATATTGTGGTTAGTTTTGAGTCATTATTTGATTCCTATTCTAATTTTGGTATTTCATTTATACAGTGGGTGGTGATCTTGGATATAATAAGATTCCTTGAATTATTTTAAAATATCTTTCACAAGATGTGCCATGAATTATGACGAACATCTCTTTCTTTGAGTAAAGGCCGGAGGTCAAGCCACCCAACTATTTAATACCTTAGTTATATTAGAACAAATGATTTCCTCCATCCGAATTTCAAACCTGTGACCTTTCATATAGAGACCATGTGTCTTTGCCACTAGACCAAATATTAGTTCTTAATTATGCCGAACATCTCTTATGAAGTTAATGTAGATGTCTAGTTCCCACCTTTTCATAAAAACTACATATTTTATTATACTGGTCTCATTTTTTCAAGGGTATTATTTAATACAAGCTCATACAATTCTTAATTTCATAACTGGAGCAGCTTGACGAGCTGAACGAAAATCATGCCTGGAAAGCGCTAGATTATTGCGGGCCAGATCCAGGACTTCCAAACCAAAAACAAATATCTACTTCTCAATCAGAATCAGACGCAGATCGCATGGGCCCTCTTTACCCAATCCAGGCCTGTAATTTACGGCCTCCACTAGATCCCCTCCCAGCCCAAAAACCCAAGCCCACAACTATAACCTGTGATGTGGTGATCATTGGTTCAGGTGCAGGTGGAGGGGTGGTGGCAGGTGTCCTTGCACTTGCAGGATATAATGTCGTTGTCATCGAGAAAGGCGGTTACAATGCACGCTCCAATCTCTCACTATTAGAAGGTCCCTCTATGGATCAAATGTATGAAGGTAGTGGACTTGTTGCAACCGAAGATATGGGCATTGCGGTCCTTGCCGGCTCCACTGTTGGTGGAGGATCGACAATCAATTGGTCTGCCTGTATTCGAACCCCCGACAATGTCGTTTCCGAATGGCGCAATGAGTATGGGCTAGACCTGTTTGGAAGCGAGGCTTATGCAAAGGCCATGGATGTTGTATGCGAGCGCATGGGAGTGGTAACAGGCAAGGTTCCACCAGAATGTGAGAGCCTGAGCACGGAAGTGCTTCGCCGAGGTTGCTATGAACTTGGGTATATGGTACATGACATACCATGCAACGCACCTCGCCATCATGATTGCGGCTGGTGTTGCTTCGGCTGTCGTCATGGTCTTAAGAAGGGTACTCATGAGACATGGTTAGTTGACTTGGTAGAGTCGGGCAATGGAAAAATCCTTACAGGATGCAAAGCCATTCGTGTTGTGCATGAAGACAGAGGTCATAAGAGGAGAGTGGCAGCAGGGGTACTATGCCAGTATGAGGATGGAATCAATGATAAGACATTTTTGGTGGAATCCAAGGTGACAGTTGTGGCTTGTGGAGCGATCAACACACCGGTGTTGCTAAAGAGAAGCGGACTCAAGAATCCCAACATAGGAAAACACCTACACCTACATCCTGTAGTGATGGTGTGGGGACAATTCCCAAATTGTACAAAAAAGAGCTATGAAGGAGCAATCCTTACAGCCATGACCAAGGTACAATCAAAGGATGGTTATGGAGCGTTGATCCAGACCCCAGCCTTACATCCTGGCATGTTCTCTGCACTGACCCCATGGGTGTCAAGTGCTGATTTTAAGCACCGGATGACACGCTTCTCACACACAGCACATATATTTGCATTGGCTCGGGACAGGGGATCCGGCACAGTTGACTCATCAGGTTATATCAGATATAATATGGACCCACGTGATGAACAGATGTTGAAAAATGGCATAGAGAAAATGATAAGAATTATGGCAGCAGCCGGAGCGGAGGAAGTAGGGACTCAACATTGCGAGGGCGATAGAGTAAAACCAAAATCAGTGAGCTCGCATGATTTTGAAAATTTTGTAGAGATGGCAAAGGGGAAAGATATTAGAGGTCTGGCGACACCAGTTTGCTCAGCACACCAGATGGGGAGTTGTCGTATGGGGGTGAATGAGGAGAAATCGGTGGTGGATGAGAGAGGCGAGAGTTGGGAGGTTGAAGGGCTATATCTGGCGGATTCCAGCATCGCGCCGACTGCGATCGGAGTGAATCCGATGGTCACCATTCAGTCCATCGCGTATTGTGTCGCGCAGTGTATCCTTCAGGATCTTAGGAGGAAGATACCCAAACAATCAATTGTCAGTGTATAAGGCTTTATAAATTAAGTGTGGGTTATCTGTTTTCTTTTGAAAACTGATCTATTAAAATAAATTGTCTTAATTTACATTTTAAATGGAAGGGACCTCGAGTCCATGTAAACAGTTATAGAATATCATATATATATATATATGCGAGTGAAGCAATTCTTTCATGAGAATCATATTTTTTTTTTATTTCTAAGCCACAGTTTCTAATCGGACGGCTAAAAACAATTTTCAGTATATACTAGCACAAACAAAATATAAAGCATCAAAATCCGAAATCCAGTATTATGGATAATTTGCGTTTATTATGATTCTCTATTTATTTAGTTTATATATGATCTGCAATTTAAATTTTTTTTTTTTTGCTACACTATACAACTTTGATTTTCGGTGGATAACATAATAACCTTGATGGGGTTTAACAAGATGTTCGAATGTAAAAGAGACTTAAAACATGGTACAATCTTTCTCTATTATTATTTGATTTATTTGCAGATTGTTTGGGAGCTATACTGATAAAAGTTAGAGATGCTGGTCTAATTCAAGGATTGTTTCCCATATTAGAAATGGTCTGATTCAAGGTATTCTCAATGAAAATTCTGATTTTCATGAAAAGAGTTCTTAACTTTTTGAGGCCTAAAAAATAGATTATATTAAATTAGAATTATGCATTGCATATTGGCCCTCATAAATTTCAGGTTTTTTAAGGTATCTTATAATAAAAAAATTGGAGAGTTCTCAATGTATTTTTGAAGGATTTCTTGAAATTAGAAAACGTTAATTAAAGCACATTGGAACAGAGTAAATGAGTAATATTATAATGTAAAATTAGAGAGCTTTCAATTCATTATTTTGGGATTTCTTAAAGATGGAAAAAAATTCAATAAGAACATATTGAAACAGAGCAAGTGATACAGAATACTTCTTCATTAATTACAAAGTTGAAAGTATGAAACTATAATAATATGCATATTACGGATCGATTGAATCGTATATTGGACTCATATTTATATTTTTAAAGTTCAACAATTGATCCGAACCGAACGCTATGTCCTATCAGTAATTCAAAGAAGTCAAACAGAATTGGCTGAATATTAGCAAAGCTGGGGAGAAATCAAGGGTGGTCTTATATCGGGCATACCTTTCCTCTTTCAGTTTATAAAGCTAAGGACATTTTGTTTAGCGCTCAAAGATTTAAATATGTAAGGGAGCCAAGGTATTGCAAAAGTGATTTTGTATCTACTGGTATTAAGTAAATGTTGCTTGTACTGGTATGAGAAAGGAGAATGTTAAATATTAAATTTATTTCTAATACTAAGAGAAGAGTACTATAATATATATCAACTCACTCTACTTTCTTACACAATCACGGACACAAATAAATGAGCCTCTACATTCTATTTATAGCTCTCTAATGTCGGTTGACAAGTTCTAGATAATACATATATTATTCCTAACTAGTTTCTAGTTAATTCCTGTTACCAATCTATTACGTCTAGAAATTGAATTTTGGGCTTGGCCTTTCGGTGCTGATACTTCAACAGAGGATGCAGACTGTACTGGTATCATGCTATATATGAAATGAATTGCCTACGGACTTAAACTTTCAAAAATCTCCTATCGGTAATTACTTGGGAAAACTTTTTAATCACCGAAAATTTTTCCACCTAAAATTCGCCCAGCCAGTAGAGATCTGACACATGTTAGTACCGTTATGATGTCGTACAGTAACCATTTTTCTGAGCATACTGCACCCAGATTGCTGAATCATGTACAAAATTAAATTTACAGAGTTTTCTTTATGACACATTAAAATTTTGAACAATAGTTTTTGTGGGCGGTATCAAAAAACACACAAAAGATGTTTAGTGTTTTTTCATAATCAACATAAATATGTATATACAATTTTAATGCGTCGGAAATAATGAATCATGTACAAATTTGAATTTGAACAAAGTTCACTTTTGACGACACATTAAAGTTCATGCGTGCAAATAATATGCTTTTTATTCTCACTTGATTTGAATTCACTAACTAATTAATACATTATTCCCAGTTTATTTACACTACGTTAATATATCGTTCATATTTTATTCAATATGATTACTTATGCTAAAATTTATTTTATCAGATATGAACAGTGTATGAAATCAAATTAATTTACAACTTTTTTTGTAAGAGATTTTGTAGAACAACTGAATTGCAAAAAGTAATAATTTATGGGTTAAATTACAAAATATTCATCTTTTATATGGTTCGGTAGAATGCGCAAGTAGGGGTGTCAATGGTACATTTTATCCGTTTATCCGACCTGTACCGTATCCAATAAAATAGGTACGGATAAGATTTTCTTTTTGTAAACTTATTGGGTACAGGTACGGATAAAGATTTTTTTTTCGTTATCTAAACGGATAAGGGTAATTATAAAATATATATATATATATATAGAGCTGGGCTATGGTGAGTTGTGAAGTAAGAGGTCATTTTTACTTCACGTTCATATTTTCATTTTGAAAATTCAAACAACCGATCCGAACCTCTCAACATGTTCTAAATATTGAAATGTGCTTGGAGACTAAATTTTATAATTTTTGGAATTTTTGTACTATTTATTAAGCCACTTTGAAAATCGCTGATCCAGTGGTCCAGAAAATTTTACTGTTTTTTACTGTTCACAGTGGCACCGATTTCAAAGTGGCTTAATAAATAGTAAACAAATTTCAAAAAATGTAAAATTTAGTTTCCAAGCACATTTTAATATTTAGAAAATGTTGAGTGGTCCGGATTGGTTGTTTGGATTTTCAAAATGAAAATATGGCGTGAAGTAAAACGTTGTTTTACTTCACAACTCACCATAGCCTATCTATATATATATATATATATATATATATATATATATATATATAGAGTATGGCTAATGTGCTTTCTCTAGAACTTCGGCCTCGTGCTTCCGGGGGCATATCTTAGTGTTTGATGTTCAAATAACAAATTCAAACCGTTAGATGTTCAATCTATATTCAAATGTACTTGGAGACCAAATTTTACATTTTTTGGAAACTTTTTACTATTTATTAAGCCACTTTGAAAATTCCAGATCATATGGTCCATACTGTTTGTACTGTTCACCCGGATCTGAAATTTTCTAAGTGACTTAATAAATAGTAAAAAAATTCCAAAAAATGTAAAATTTGGTCTCCAAGTACATTTTAATATAGATTGAACATCTAACGGTTTGAATTTGTTGTTTGAACATCAAGCAAGCACGAGGCCGAAGTTCTAAAGGAAGCACATTAGCCATACTTTTTGAGTACTTGGGACATACTCCTGCCGAAGATTGAGTTCGAGTATAACCGCTCAGTTAACTGCTCATCGAGCTACGCACCATTCTATATGGTGTACGGGGATCTTCCACGTGGGCTCCTCGACTTGCTACCAATGGATTGTCCGGGAATGAAATCCAAAATTGTCGAAAACCATGCGCGTAATCTGCAAGAGATCCATGAACAAGTTCGCCAAAACTTGGAGCAGTCGTACGAGAGGTGACTACAACAAGATAAGAGAAAATATGCCACATAAATTTCAAGATAGGAGAACTTGTATGGGTTTATTTGAGTATGGACCGTTACCCAAAAGGTGACTACAACAAGCTCACACGTCGTAAATTTGAACCATATAGAATACTATAGAAATTTGGCGAGAATGCATACCGTGTTGAGCTGCCTGACAACATGCATATCTCGAACGTGTTCAACGTACGGCACCTCCATAAGTATCATGGTGAGAATTCAAGCTTGAGGTCAAGCTTTCCTCAACCAGGAGAGCATGACGAGAACCAACACGAGTTTGACTCGAATTTGGGTTCAAGCTCCATCTGAGAAGCGTGTAGCTGCTATTAAAGAAGGACGTATTTTGACGATTGACTATTTACATTTTCTAGAGAATATTAATAGTTGTTTACATTTCCTAGATAGTCTTTATGTTTGTTTCTTTCTATGCTTACATTTCCTAGGTAGCATTTATGCTTGCTTATTTCTATATTACAAATTATTACTCCTTATGGCCTATAAAAGGAGAGCTTTCGTAAGAGAAACAAAAACTTTTGGATATCAATATATTTTCTGAGAGAGATTTATTCTCACTTTTGGTACTTAGCACTCCTTGTTTCTAATTCCACTAAACTGTTTTCAAGACCCGTCACTAGCGGAGTCGAGATTCGGGACCGAGATTGCATCATAAATACAGCCAGTCAAACATGAAAGACAACTAGTATAACATGAAAGACAACCAGTACAATATCAAAGACAACTTGAAGAATATGAAACAAAACTTGTAGAAGATGAAAGACAACTAGTCGAACATGAAAGACAACCAGTTCAAGACAATAAGTAGAAGATGAAACACAACTAGAAGAAGATAAAAAAACAACTACAAGTAGATGAAGACAACTAGTAGAAGATCAAAGACAACAAGATGAAGATGAAATACAACTAATAGAAAATGAAAGACAACCAGTACAAGATGAAAGATAACTTGTAGATGAAGAAATTCAACTAAAAGAAAATGAAATACAACCAGCAGTAGAGGAAAGACAAACAATACAATATGAAAGACAACTGGAAGAAAATGAAAGACAATCAGTACAAGGTGACAACCAGTAGAAGATGAAACATAACTAGAAGAAGATGAAACACAACTAGTAGAACATGAAAGGCAAACAGTAGAACATGTAAACAACCAGTACAAGAGGAAACACAACTAGAAGAACATGAAAAACAATTAGTAGAAGATGAAATACAACTAGTAGTAAATGACAACAACTAGAAGAATATGAAATACAACCAGTAGAAGATAAAAGAACACCAGTAGAACATGAAAGACAATCAATATAGGATGAATTACAACTAGAATAAGATGAAACACAACTAGAAGAATATTAAACACAACTTGTAAAACATGAAAAACAACCCACATAACATTAAAAGACAATTATTAGAACATGAAACACAACAAGTACAACATAAAAGACAACTTGAAAAAAATGAAAAACAACTAATAGAAGTTGAAATACAACCGATAGCAAGTGATTAAAGACAACCGGTATAAGATTAAAGACAACTAGAAGAAGATGAAATACAACATGTAGTACATGAAAAGACAACTAGTACAAGATCAAAGACAAATGGTACTACATGAAAGACAATCAGTATAACATGAAAGACAACCAGTAGTAGATGAAAGACCAATTAGAAGAAGATGAAAGACAACCGATAGAAAATGAAAGCCAATCAGTACAAGATGAAACAATACTAGCAGAAATGAAAAAAAAATTGAAGAATATGAAACACAACCAGTAGAACATTAAAAACAACTAGTAGAACATGAAAGGCAACCAGTAGAACATGTAAACAGCTAGTACAATACGAGAAGAACATGAAAAACAATGAGTACAACATTAAATACAATCAGTAGTAAATGAAGACAACTAGAAGAATATGAAATACAACAAGAAGAAGATGAAACACAACCAGTCGAACATGAAAGACAACTAGTAGTAGATGAAAGACAACTGGTAGAAGATGAAAGACAACCGGTAGAAGATGAAAGACATCCAGTACAAGATGAAATACAACTAGGTCAAGATAAAAGACAACTAAATGATAATGAAAGACAAACTAGTAGAAGAAGAAATTCAACTAGAAGAAAATGAAATACAACCAGTAGAAGAAGAAATTCAACTAGAAGAAAATGAAATACTACCAGTAGTAGAGGAAAGACAAACAGTACAATATGAAAGACAACTAAAAGAAATTGAAAGACAATCAGGACTAGATGAAAGACAACCAGTAGTAGATGAAACACAACTAGCAGAAGATAAAACACAACTAGAAGAAAATGAAACACAACCCAGTAGAACATGAAAGGCTACCAGTATAACATGTAAACAAACAGTACAGACAAAATACAATTAGAAGAACATGAATAACAATCAGTAGAAGATGATATACAACTAGTAGTAAATGAAAACAACTAGAAGAATATGAAATAAACCAGTAGAAGATAAAAGAACACCAGTAGAACATGAAAGACAACTATAAGAATATGAAACACAACTTGTAGAACATCAAAGACTTACATGAAAGGCAATTAATTAAATAGGAAAGACAAAAAGTACAAGATAAAAGACAACTTAAGGAAAATGAAAAACAACTAATAAAAGATGAAAGACAACTAGAAGGTGATGAAAAACAACCAGTACTAAATTAAAAACAACTGGAAGAAAACGGAAGCCAATCAGCACAAGATGAAAGAAAACCAGTATTAGATGAAACACAACTAGCAGAAGATAAAACACAACCTAGAAGAAGACAAAACACAACTAGTAGAACATGAAAAACAACCAGTAGAACATGAAAGGCAACCAGCAGAACATGTAAACAACCAATACAAGACAAAATACAACTAGAAGAACATGAAAAACAATCCGTACAACATGAAATACAACCAGTAGTAAATGAAGACAACAAGAAGAATATGAAATACAACAAGAAGAAGATGAAACACAACCAGTCGAACATGAAAGACAACTAGTGGAATATGAAAGACATTCAGTACAAGATGAAAGACAACTATGACAAGATGAAAGACAACTAGAAGATAATGAAAGACAAACCAGTAGAAGAAGAAATAACACCTATAGATAGTGAAAGACAATCATTATATGATGAAATACAAATAGAAGAAGATGAAAGACAACCAGAAGAATATGGAACACAACTTATAGAACATGAAAGACAACCAGTATAAGATCACCGGCAACTTGAAGAAAATGAAAAACAACTAGTAGAAGATGAAAGATAACTAGAAGAAGATGAAATACAACTTGTAGAAGATTATAAAGACAATAATATGAAAGATAACATGTAGAAAATTAAAGATTATAAAGAAAACCAGTAGAAAATTAAAGACAACCAGTATAATATGAAAGATAACATGAACAAGATGAAATACTACTAGAAAAAGATGAAATACAACAAGTAGTAGAGAAAACACAAATAGTACAATATGAAAGACAACTGGAAGAATACGAAAGACAACTAGTAGAAGATGAAACACAACTAGAAGAAGATGACACACAACTAGTAGAACATGAAAGGCAACTAGTAGAAAATGTAAACAACCAATACAATACAAGACAAAATACAACTAGAAGAACATGAAAAACAATCCGTACAAGATGAAATACAACCAGTAGTAAATGAAGACAACAAGAAGAATATGAAATACAACAAGAAGAAGATGAAACACAACCAGTCGACCAGCAGTAGATTAAAGACAACCAGCAGTAGATGAAAGACAACCAGCAGTAGAAGAAAGATAACCAGTTGTTGATGAAAGACATTCAGTACAAGATGAAAAAATAACCAGGACAAGATGAAAGACAACTAGAAGATAATGAAAAGCAAACTAGTAGAAGAAGAAATAACACCTCTAGATATTGAAAGACAATTATTATAGGATGAAATACAAATAGAAAAAAATGAAAGACAACTAAAAGAATATGAAACACAACTTGTAGAACATGAAAGACAACCAGTATAAGATAACCGACAACTTGAAGAAAATGAAAAATAACTAGTAGAAGATTGAGGTAACTAGAAGAAGATGAAATACAACTTGTAGAAGATTAAAGACAACAATACGAAGATGAAAGAAAACCAGTAGAAAATGAAAGACAACCAATATAATATGAAAGATAACATGAACAAGATGAAATACCACTAAAAGAAGATGAAATACAACAAGTAGTAGAGAAAACACAAATAGTACAATATGAAAGACAACTGGAAGAATATGAAAGACAATCAGTACAAGATGAAACACAACTAGCAGAAGATGAAACACAAATAGAAGAAGATGAAACACAACTAGTAGAACATGAAAGACAACCAGTAGAACATGAAAGGCAACAAGTAGAAGATGTAAACAACCAATACAAGACAAAATACAACTAGAACATGAAAAAGAATCCGTACAAGATGAATTACAACCAGTAGTAAATGAAGACAACAAGAAGAATATGAAATACAACAAAAAGAAGATGAAACGCAACCAGTCGAACATGAAAGACAACCAGTAGAATATGAAAGACAACCAGTAGTAGATGAAAGACAACCAGGACAAGATGAAAGACAACTAGAAGATAATGAATGACAAACTAGTAGAAGAAGAAATAACACTTATAGATATTGAAAGACAATCAATATAAGATGAAATACAAATAGAAGAAGATGAAAGACAACTAGAAGAATATGAAACACAACTTGTAGAACATGAAAGACAACCAGTATAAGATGAAATACAACCAGTAGTAAGTGAAGACAACGAGAAGAATATGAAATACAACAAGAAGAAGATGAAACACAACCAATCGAACATGAAAGATAACCAATAGACGAAAGACATTCAGTACAAGATGAAAGACAATCAGGACAAGATGAAAGACAACTAGAAGATAATGAAAGACAAACCAGTAGAAGAAGAAATAACACCTATAGATATTGAAAGACAATCATTATAGGATGAAGAGTAGAACTAGGGTGCTCCTAAGCTCACCAAGCCCTTCCGTGAGCGCGACTCTAAAACCTATCAAATTGACTTCAAACGACATTTCCAAACCGTTAGATGTTCAATCTATATTAAAATGTGCTTGGAGACCAAATTTTACATTTTTTGGAATTTTTTTACTATTTATTAAGATGGTTTGAAAATCTCTGTTTTTATTAAAATTATGCACCATTGGAAAACAGCGATTTTCAAACCATCTTAATAAATAGTAAAAAAATTCCAAAAAATGTAAAATTTGGTCTCCAAGCACATTTTAATATAGATTGAACATCTAACGGTTTGAAAATGTCGTTTGAAGTCAATTTGATAGGTTTTAGAGTCGCGCTCATGAAGGGCTTGGTGAGCTTAGGAGCACCCTAGTTCTACTCATAGGATGAAATATAAATAGAGGAAGATGAAAGACAAACTAGAAGAAAATGAAACACAACTTGTAGAACATGAAAGACAACCAGTATAAGATAACCGACAACTTGAAGAAAAAGAAAAACAACTAGTAGAAGATGAAAGATAACTAAAAGAAGATGAAATACAACTTGTAGAAGATTAAAGACAACAATATGAAGATGAAAGAAAACAAATAGAGAAAGACAACCAATATAATATGAAAGATAACATAAACAAGATGAGATACTACTAGTAGACAATGAAATACAACAAGTAGTAAGTAAAACACATATAGTACAATATGAAAGACAACTAGAAGAATATGAAAGACAATCGGTACAAGATGAAAGACAACTTGTAGTAGATGAAAGACAAACATTAGTAGATAGAACACAACTAGCAGAAGATGAAACACAACTAGAAGAAGATCAAAAACAACTAGTAGAACATGAAAGGCATCTAGTAGAACATGTTAACAACCAATACAAGGCAAAATACAACTAGAAGAACATGAAAAACATTCCGTACAAGATGAAATACAACCAGTAGTAAATGAAGACAACAAGAAGAATATGAAATACAACAAAAAGAAGATGAAACACAACCAGTCGAACATGAAAGACAACCAGTAGAATATGAAAGACAACGAGCAGTAGACGAAAGACAACCAGTAGTAGATGGAAGACAACCAGTAGTAGATGAAAAACATTCAGTAGAAGATGAAAGACAACCAGGACAAGATGAAAGACAACTAGTATAAGAAGAAATAACACCTATAGATATTGAAAGACAATCATTATAGGATGAAATACAAATAGAAGAAGATGAAAGATAACTAGAAGAATATGAAACTCAACTTGTAGAACATGAAAGACAACTAGTATAAGATGAAATACAACCAGTAGTAAATGAAGACAACAAGAAGAAGATGAAACACAACCAGTCGAAAATAAAAAATAACCAGTAGATGAAAGACATTCAGTACAAGATGAAAGACAACTAGAAGATAATGAAAGACAAACCGGTAGAAGAAGAAATAACACCGATAGATATTGAAAGACAATCATTATAGGATGAAATACAAATAGAAGGAGATGAAAGACAACTAGAAGAAGATGAAACACAACTTGTAGAACATGAAAGACAACCAGTATAAGATAACCGGCAACTTGAAGAAAATGGAAAACAACTAGTAGAAGATGAAAGATAATAAGAAGAAGATGAAATATAACTTGTAGAAGATTAAAGACAATAATAATAAGAAGAAAGAAAACCAGTAGAGAAAGACAACCAGTATAATATGAAATATAACATAAACAAGATGAAATACTACTAGAAGACGATGAAATACAACAAGTAGTAGATAAAACACAAATACTACAATATGAAAGACAACTGGAAGAATATGAATGACAATCGGTACAAGATGAAAGACAACTTGTAGTATATGAAGGACAAACATTAGTAGATGGAACACAACTAGAAGAAGATGAAACACAACTAGTAGAACATGAAAGACATTCAGTAGTATGCAATCAGTAGTAAATGAAGACAACAAGAAGAATATGAAATACAACAAGAAGAAGATGAAACACAACCAGTCGAACATGAAAGACAACTAGTAGAATATGAAAGACAACCAAGAGTAGATGAAAGACAACCAGTAGAAGATGAAAGACAGTACAAGATGAAAGACAACCAGGATAAGATGAAAGACAACTAGGACAAGATGAAAGACAACTAGAAGATAATGAAAGACAAACCAGTAGAAGAAGACATAACACGTATAGATATTAAAAGACAATCATTATAGGATGAAATACAAATAGAAGAAGATGAAAGATAACTGGTTGTCTTTCATGTTCGACTGGTTGTGTTTCATCTTTTTCTTGTTGTATTTCATATTCTTCTTGTTGTCTTCATTTACTACTGGTATTTCATCTTGTACGGAATGTTTTTCATGTTCTTCGAGTTGTATTTTGTCTTGTATTGGTTGTTTACATGTTCTACTAGACGTCTTTCATGTTCTACTGGTTGTCTTTCATGTTCTACTAGTTGTGTTTCATCTTCTTCTAGTTGTGTTTCATATTCTGCTAGTTATGTTCCATCTACTAATGTTTGTCTTTCATCTACTACTAGTTGTCTTTCATCTTGTACCGATTGTCTTTCATATTCTTCTAGTTGTCTTCATATTGTACTATTTGTGTTTTCTCTACTTCTTGTTGTATTTCATCTTCTTCTAGTAGTATTTCATCTTGTTTATGTTGTCTTTCATATTATACTTATTGTCTTTCATTTTCTACTAGTTTTCTTTCGTCTTCATATTGTTGTCTTAATCTTCTACAAGTTGTATTTCATCTTCTTCTAGTTATCTTTCATCTTCTACAAGTTGTTTTTCATTTTCTTCAAGTTGTCGGTTATCTTATACTGGTTGTCTTTCATGTTCTACAAGTTGTGTTTCAGATTCTTCTAATTGTTTTTCATCTTCTTCTATTTGTATTTCATCCTATAAGTATTGTCTTTCAATACCTACAAGTGTTATTTCTTCTTCGACTCGTTTGTCTTTCATTATTTTCTAGTTGTCTTTCATCTTGCCCTGATGTCTTTCATCTTGTACTGAATGTCTTTCATCTTCTACTGGTTATCTTTCATGTTCGACTGGTTGTGTTTCATCTTCTTCTTGTTGTATTTCATATTCTTCCTGTTGTCTTCATTTACTACTGGTTGTATTTCACCTTGTACGGATTGTTTTTCATGTTCTTATAGTTGTATTTTGTATTTTATTGGTTGTTTACATGTTCTACTGGTTGCCTTTCATGTTCTACTGGTTGTTTTTCATGTTCTACTGGTTGTGTTTTGTCTTCTTATAAGTTGTGTTTAATCTTCTGTTAGTTGTGTTTCATCTAATACTGGTTAGTACTGGTTGTTTTTCATCTTCTTCTAGTTGTCTTTCATCTTCTATTAGTTATTTTTCATTTTCCTGAAGTTGTTTTTTATCTTGTACTTTTTGTCTTTCCTGTTTAATTAATTGTCTTTCATGTAAGTTTTTGATGTTCTACAAGTTGTGTTTCATATTCTTATAATTGTTCATCTTCTTTTAGTAGTAATTCATCATATATTGATTGTCTTTCATGTTCTACTGGTGTTCTTTTTTCTTCTACTTCATATTCTTCTAGTTGTTTTCATTTACTACTAGTTGTATTTCATCTTCTACTGATTGTTATTCATGTTCTTCTAATTGTATTTCATCTTGTACTGGTTGTTTACATGTTATGCTGGTAGCCTTTCTTGTTCTACTGGTTGTGTTTCATCTTCTTCTAGTTGTGTTTTATCTTCTGCTAGTTGTGTTTCATCTACTACTGGTTGTCTTTCATCTAGTCCTGATTGTCTTTCATTTTCTTTCAGTTGTCTTTCATGTTGTACTGTTTGTCTTTCCTCTACTGGTTGTATTTCATTTTCTTCTAGTTGAATTTCTTCTTCTACTGGTTGTATTTCATTTTCTTCTAGTTCAATTTGTTTTTCTACTGGTTTGTCTTTCATTATCTTCTAGTTGTCTTTTATCTTGACCTGGTTGTCTTTCATCTTGTACTAGATGTCTTTCATGTTCTACCGGTTGTCTTTCATGTTCTACCGGTCTTTCATCTTCTTCTTGTTGTATTTCATATTATTCCAGTTGTCTTCATTTACTACTGGTTGTATTTCATCTTGTACTCATTATTTTTCATGTTCTTCTCGTTTTGTACTAGCTGTTTACATGTTCTACTGATTGCCTTTCATGTTCTACTAGTTGTTTTTAATGTTCTACTGGTTGTGTTTCATCTTCTTCTAATTTTTTTCTCATTTATGCTAGTATTGTTTCATCTAATACTGGTAGTCTTTCATCTTGTACTAATTGGTTTTCATTTTCTATCGGTTGTCTTTCATCTTCTTCTAATTGGTGTTTTATCTACTACTGGTTTTCTTTCATGTTGTACTGATTGTCTTTCATGTTGTACTATTTGTCTTTAATCTTGTACTAGTTGTCTTTCCTGTACTACATGTTGTATTTCATTTTTTTCTAGTTGTTTTCATGTTTTTCTAGTTGTCTTGAATCTTGTACCGGTTGTCTTTAATCACTTTCTATCGGTTGTCATTCAACTTCTGTTAATTGTTTTTCATTTTCTTCAAGTTGTCTTTTATGTTGTTTGTTGTGTTTCATGTTCTAATAGTCTTTTAATGTTCTGTGGGTTGTTTTCATGTTCTACAAGTTGTGTTTCATATTATTATAGTTGTGTTTCATCTTATTCTAGTTGCATTTCATCCTATTGATTGTCTTTAATGTTTTACTGGTGTTCTTTTATCTTCTACTGGTTGTATTTCATATTTTTCTTGTAGTTTTCATTTACTACTTGTTGTATTTCATCTTCTACTGATTGTTTTTAATGTTCTTCTAGTTATGTTTCGTCTTGTACTGGTTGTTTACATGTTCTACTGTTTGCCTTTCATATTCTACTAGTTGTGTTTTATCTTCTTCTAGTTATGTTACATCTTCTATTGGTTGTCTTTCACCTTGTACTGATTGTCTTTCATTTTCTTCCAGTTGTCTTTCATATTGTATTGTTTGTCTTTCCTCTACTGCTGGTTGTATTTCATGTTGTCTTTCATTTTCTACTGGTTGTATTTCATCTTCATCTTGTTGTCTTTGATTTTCTACAAGTTGTCTTCATCTACTTGTAGTTGTTTTTTATCTTCTTCTAGTTGTCTTTCATCTTCTACAGGTTTTGTTTCATATTCTTCAAGCCGTCTTTGATATTGTACTGGTTGTCATGCATGTTCTACTAGTTGTCTTTTATGTTTGACTGGTTGTATTTCTGATGCAATCTCGGTCCTGAATCTCGACTCCGCTAGTGACGGGTCTTGAAAACAGTTTAGTGGAATTAGAAACAAGGAGGGCTAAGTACCAAAAGTGAGAATAAATCTCTCTCAGAAAATATATTGATATCCAAAAGTTTTTGTTTCTCATACAAAAGCTCTCCTTTTATAGGCCATAAGGAGTAAATAATTTGTAATATAGAAATAAGCAAGCATAAATGACTACCTAGGAAATGTAAACATAGAAAGAAGCAAACATAAAGACTATCTAGGAAATGTAAACAACTATTAATATTCTCTAGAAAATGTAAATAGTCAATCGTCAAAATACGTCCTTCTTTAATAGCAGCTACACGCTTCTTAGATGGAGCCTGAACCCGAATCCTAGTCAGACTCGGGTTGGTTCTCATCATGCCCCCCTAGTTGAGGAAAGTTTGACATCAAGCTTGAATTCTCACCATGATACTTATGGAGGTGCCGTACGTTGAACATGTTCGAGATATGCATGTTGTCGGGTAGCTCGACACGGTATGCATTCTCGCCAAATTTCTCTAGTATTATGTAGGGTCCAAATTTGCGATGTGTGAGCTTGTTGTAGTCACCTTTCGGGTAACGGTCCATACTCAAATAAACCTATACAAGTTCTCATATCTTGAAATTTATGTGGCACCTTTTCTCTTATCTTGTTGTAGTCACCTCTCGTACGACTTCTCCAAGTTTTGGCGAACTTGTTCATGGATCTCTTGCAGATTATGCGCATGGTTTTCAGCAGTTTTGGATTTCATTCCCGGACAATCCATTGGTAGCAAGTCGAGGAGCCCACGAGGAAGATCCCCGTACACCACATAGAATGGTGCGTAGCTCGATGAGCGGTTATACTCGAACTCAATCTTCGGCAAGAGTGTGTCCCAAGTAGAGTGGGAAAAACGTGCCTTGCCGTGACTGACACGCCGTGACTTTGGTCTCGTGCCGTGCCGTGACTAACACGCCGTGACTTTGGTCTCGTGCCGTGTCGTGCTGTGACCAAGTTAATTTTTCACGTGCTGTGCCGTGCCGTGACTAAAATGTCAAAGGGTGGTCACAGCACGCGAATGGTCACGCCACGTGAGTCACGCCGTGCCTAAACGTGCCGTGACCCGCGTGACTCGCGTGACCATTTAATCATAATTTAAGTTAATTTATTCAAGATTCACCATTAAATCAATATCTAATGGTCCTAATTACACGTGACTCGCGTGACTACGTGTCGTGCCGTGTCGTGCCGTGTCGTGCCGTGCCAAAGTTTCAAAAGATGAGTACGGCATGCGAACGGTCACGGCACGGGACACGCGAGTCACGGCAAGTGAATGACACGCGTGCCGTGCTGTTCCGTGCCGTAACCGTGCTGTTCTGTGACGGAGCCGGCTCCGGCGTGCCTTTTTTCCCACTCTAGTTCCAAGTACCAAATGAAGTTACTTGAGCCTGTAGCATGTTTGCGAGACTTTTGTTGACTGCCTCGGTCTGGCCATTTGTTTGCGGGTGGCACGTGGTGCTATACTTGTGTAGTTCTAAGCCGGGTCCACACCTCCATACAAAATAGGCTCATATATTTCACATCTCGATCTGACATTATTGAGTCCGGCAGTCTGTGATGTCGCACAACCTCGATAGAGAAGAGCTCGGCAACCTTATATGCGTCTATAGTTGTCTTGCAAGCTGCAAAGACGGCCATCTTACTGAATCGGTAGACGACAACAAAGATGTTATCATTCTTCTTGCGAGTTGTCGGTAAACCACAACAAAGTCCATTGAAATGTCACGCCCAAGGTGCGGTTGGGATTGGTAGGGGATTGTATAAGCCTTGATTGGTATCGGTCCCTTTGGTGGCTTGGCAAATTTGGCACCACTTTACAAACAACTTGATATCTTTCAACTTGTTAGGCCAATAAAACCTTTCTCGAATCAGATATAGTGTCTTTTCGGCTCCGAAATGCCCCTACTTGTGGATCTCTTCGATCGAGAATCGAAGTGAGGTATTCAGAATACAAAGCAACTTTTCGTAAAAGAGGTAACCATCTTAGAGCAAATAGTCATCTCGAGCCTTAGATTCCACACTTTCGATAATCGATCCAAACTCGGCATATTCTCGTATTTCTCAGGGAAGTTCTTCGAACCCGAGAACTACATTCTTCATTGCCGAAATCAAATTTAATCGGCGACTCAAAGCATCCGCGACTTTGTTGCTTGCCCCGGATTTGTGCACGATAAAGAAGGTGTATTCTTACAACTTCATGACCCATTTCGCATGCCGAGTGTTCAATTTGTTTTGGCTTTGCACAAACTTCAGAGCTTGGTGGTCGGTGTAGAGGAGGAACTCTTTTGGAAGAAGGTAATGTCGCCAATGTTGGAGTGCTTAGACAATGGCATAGAGTTCGACATCATACACCGAATAATTTAGCGTGGGGCACCACTGGCCTCTTCTCTTGGGATAGTACAGCTCCAACTCCAATCATCGAGGCATCACACTCGACTTCAAACACCTTATCAAAGTTCAGCAACGAGAGCACTGGTTCTTGTGTGAGCTTTGTTTTTCGTTGCTTGAAAGCGGCCTGAGCTTTCTTGGTCCATGTGAAAGTCTTGCTTTTGAGTAAATCAGTAATTGGCGAGGTGATGGTGTTATACCCTTGTATAAACCTCCTGTAAAAACCTACAAGACCCAGAAAAGAGCAAACATTGCTAATGGTGGTCGGACAAGGCCAACTTTGGATTGCACGCACTTTATCTTCATCGGGACTAATGCCTTGAGTCGAGATGACAAAGCCCAAGAAAATGAGAGTCGGGGCCATCCATGAGCACTTCTTTGGGTTGGCAAATAGCTGGTTGGCTCGGAGTGTCTCGAGTACTTCACGCAGATAGTGGACGTGATCAGTTTTGGTCCAGCTATAGATAATGATGTCATCAAAATAAACCACCAAAAATTGTTAAGGAAAGGTCGAAGTACCTGATTCATTATTCGCATGAAGGTGCTTGGCGCATTCGAGAGGCCGAATGGCATAACAACCCACTCGAAAAGACCCTCCTTGGTCTTGAAAGTCGTTTTCCAATCATCACCCTGCTTAATACAGATTTGGTGGTAGCCACTTTTTAAATCTATTTTCGAGAAGATAGTCACACCGCTTAATTGATCAAGCATGTCTTCAAGGCACGAGATGGGGAACTGGTATTTGATAGTGATCCGATTAATGGCACGGCTGTCGACACACATTCTGAATGTCCCATCCTTCTTAGGAATAGATGCGGGAACTGCATATGGGCTTATGCTCTCTTGCAGAAAGCCTTTGTCAAGAAGCTCTTGGACTTGTCAACGAAGCTCCTCGTGTTGTTCCGGCGACATCCAATAGTGTGCTTTGTTTGGCAAACTTGCATCAGGCACCAAGTTAATTTGGTGTTGAATATCTCGCAATGGTGGTAATCCATTCGACAACTCACCTAAGATATCCTTATAGGTAGGATTGGCTCAACTAACCCATGGTGCTTGCCATTTTGCTCTAGTTCTAGAAATGTTGTCGATGCAACAATCAAGCAAATGCCCTTTTCTTCTAAGTCTTGCTCGAATTCTTTTGTTACACAAAACACAATCTTTTTCGCATTCAGAAAGTCCTTCTGAATTGGCAGATTTGTACTTTCATTTCTCCTATTTGCATGGTGTAAAGGTGCTTTCGGTCATCATATACAGCATGGTTGTCGAATTACCAGATAAGGTGCGAAGCATCCATTGTTACCACGTCTGCTCGAACAATATTTGAGTAATGTGGTCCGATAGAGAACTCGAACTGGCACCTTTGGTTGACCATGATTTCAGCATCTTTGTTGACCCAGCTGAGTTTGTAGGGATGCGAGTGTGATGAGGTCGAAAGGTTGAGCTTTCTAACGGCCTCCTCGGAGATGATGTTCTCCTAACTTCCAGAGTCAATAATGGTAATTCTTCCCATTTATTGAGCAATAAATTTTAAAAATATCGTGCTACTTCCAGTTCTCCTTAGTCGGCAGAGCTAAGCACAACCGCCTAGTAGACCTTCTCTTCATACAGATTATCTTCCTCCTTGAAATTTTGTTTCTACTCAGCAACATACTGGACTCGAGCTTTGGGGCGCTCGTTGGTGTAGTGGCCAAGATCATGACACCGGATATTGGCCTTTTGGTTGTTCTATGATTGAGGGTTGATAGAGTTGGTTAGTGAAGGTGGAGTGCAGTCAGGGGCGGATCTACATTCACCCGTACGGGTGCTAAGCCACCCTATGATTTTAAAATTTTAATTATATATATTGAAATGTAATTGAATTTTATTATTTTAGAATTTTGTATATAGTCTAGCCCCCTTATAAAATATCACATGTCTACTTGTAGTCCAGTGGTTAGAGCTTATTTTGTAGTTGTGGAGAGCATGGGTTCAATTCCCACTAGCAACATATTGTGCATTTTAAATTTTAGCACCCCCTATCATGATTTTCTAGTTCCGCCCCTGAGTGCAGTTTTGCAGAAGATGGGTTGTTATTCAGTTTGATTGGTGGTTGGTTTGAATTTAGTGGAGTTTCGGGTTGAATACGGCTTGGTGAATATGTGTTCTTCGAGACCAAATTGTGAGTACTAGTTTACTGTTGTTCCAACACTTTTGCTTTGGATTGAGCCATAGAGACATTGTGAAAGGTGTGTACGGCGAGTGCATCTTGGATGGTGTGGTGAAGCCAATGAAGGTATCACTTGCTGGTCCTCCATCTCATTCAACTAGTTTTGAGCTTCTAATTTATAGAACTCGAGAGTGTACTCGTCCACACTCCTTGGACATTGAGAAAGGATGTGAAACTGTTGGTATAAAGTTTGCCGATAGTTGAGCGGCAAAAATTCGCAGTTCATCTCACGCTTGAGCTCATTCTAATCATTCAGAGGCGGAAGGTTGTCAAGATAGCGACAGTATTTGAAGTTTTGCCACCGTACTGCAGCCCGTTCTGAGAAACAAATTGTTACTAACGGCACATGTTTTTTGGGCGGAACATCTTTCAATTCCAAGAACTCTTCCATGGTATTGGTCTAATCAAAGAACTCCTCGGGTTTAAGACTTCTCGAGAAATCCATAATCTCTACAAGACCACCATCCCAATTTCAGTCCCTCTCACGAACTAGAGGATTTTGGTCTCAATTTTGTTGCCTTTCTTCTTCTCGATTTGTTCGAGTTTAATTGTTCAATGAGTGTGGTGATAAGCTGGGTTTGATTGTTGTCCATTTGCTTGAGTAGAGATGTTTGGTTATGTTGCATCTGTTCAAGGATGGGTTTGGGTCAGCCATTATTGAGTAGAACAGTTGATGAAGATGGTTGTCGAACTGGGTGGTTGTTGGTTCTCAAAAACAGTTTAGTGGAATTAGAAAGGAGTGCTAAGTAGCAAAAGCGAGAATAAATCTCTCTCAAAAAATATATTGATATCCAAAAGTTTCTGTTTCTCTTACAAAAGCTCGCCTTTTATAGGCCATAAGGAGTAAATAATTTGCAATATAGAAATAAACAAGCATAAATAACTACCTAGATTTGTAAACATAGAAAGAAGAAAACATAAAGACTATCAAGGACATGTAATCAACTATTAATATTCTCTAGAAAATGTAAATAGTCAATCATCAAAATACGTCCTTCTTTAATAGCAGCTACACGCTTCTCAGAGCGAGCCTGAACCCGAATTCGAGGCAGACTCGGGTTGGTTCTCGTCAATTTCATCTTCTTCTTGTTGTATTTCATATTCTTCTAGTTGTCTTCACTTACTACTAATTGTATTCCATTTTGTAATGATTGTTTTTTTATATTCTTCTAGTTGTAAATCGTCTTGTACTAGTTGCTTACATGTTCTACTGGTTGCCTTTCATGTTCTACTAGTTGTGTTTCATCTTCTTCTAGTTCTGTTTCATGTTCTGCTAGTTGTGTTTCCTGCTAGTATTGTTTCATCTACTACTAGTTGTCTTTCATATTGTATTGATTGTCTTTCATATTCTTTCAGTTTTTTTTCATATTGTACTATTTGTCTTTTCTCTACTACTGGCTGTATTTCATCTTCTTCTAGTTGTATTTCATATTCTTCATGTTATCTTTCATATTATATTGGTTGTCTTTCATTTTCTACTGGTTTTCTTTCATCTTCGTATTTGTATCTTCTACAAGTTATATTTCATCTTTTTCTAGTTATCTTTCATCTTCTACTAGTTGTTTTTCATTTTCTTCAAGTTGTCGATTATCTTGTACTGGTTGTCTTTCATGTTCTACAAGTTGTGTTTCATATTCTTCTAGTTGTCTTTCATCTTCTTCTATTTGTATTTCATCCTATAATAATTGTCTTTCATGTTCTTTCTTCTTCTACTGGTTCACTTTAATCTTGTACAGGTTTTCTTTTATTTTGTACTTGATGTCTTTCATCTACTACCGGTTGTTTTTCATCTACTTCTAGTTGTCTTTCATGTTCTACTGGTTGCCTTTAATGTTCTACTAGTTGTTTTTCATGTTCTACTAGTTGTGTTTCATCTTCTTCCAAGTTGTGTTTAATCTTCTGCTAGTTGTGTTTCATATAATACTGGTTTTCTTTCATCTTGTGCTGATTGGCTTTCATTTTCTTCTAGTTGTCTTTCATCTATTACTGGTTGTCTTTCATTTTCTACTGGTTGTCTTTCATCTTCTATTAGTTGTTTCTCATTTTCTTCAAGTTGTCGTTAATCTTGTACTTGTTGTCTTTCCTTCTATTAATTGTCTTTCATATTCTACAAGTTGTGTTTCATATTCTTCTAGTTGTCTTTCATCTTCTTCTAGTTGTATTTCATCCTATATTGATTGTCTTTTATGTTCTACTAGTGTTCTTTTATCTTCTATTGGTTTTATTTCATATTTTTCTGGTTGTGTTCATTTACTACTGGTTGTATTTCATCTTCTATTGATTGTTTTTCATGTTCTTTTAGTTGTATTTCGTCCTGTACTAGTTGTTTACATGTTATACTGGTTGTTTTTCATGTTCTACTGGTTGTGTTTCATCTTCTTCTAGTTGTGTTTCACCTTCTACTAGTTGTGTTTCATCTACTACTGATTGTCTTTCATCTGGTACTGATTATCTTTCAATTTTTTCCAGTTATCTTTCATATTGTACTGTTTGTCTTTCCTAAACTACTGGTTGTATTTCATTTTCTTCTAGTCGAATTTCTTCTTCTACTAGTTTATCTTTCATTATCTTCTAGTTGTCTTTTATCTTGACCTGGTTGTCTTTCATCTTGTACTGGATATCTTTCATATACTACCGATTGTCTTTCATCTACTACTGGTTGTCTTTCATCTTCTACTGGTTGTC
Source organism: Carex myosuroides (assembly GCA_028015225.1). Classification (NCBI taxonomy): domain Eukaryota; kingdom Viridiplantae; phylum Streptophyta; class Magnoliopsida; order Poales; family Cyperaceae; genus Carex; species Carex myosuroides. The sequence continues at coordinate 2,041,936 of CM051489.1, read as the reverse complement.
TTTCATCTTTTTCTTGTTGTATTTTATATTCTTCTAGTTGTCTCCATTAACTACTGGTGTATTTTCATATTGTACTGATTGTTTTTCATGTTCTTCTAGTTGTATTTCGTCTTGTACTGGTTGTTTACATGTTTTACTGGTTGCCTTTCATGTTCTACTGGTTGTTTTTCATGTTCTTCTAAGTTGTGTTTCATCTTCGTCTAGTAATGTTTCATCTAATACTGGTTATCTTTTATCTTGTACTGATTGACTTTCATTTTCTTCTAGTTGTCTTTCATCTAGTATTGGTTGTCTTTCATTTTCTACTAGTTGTCTTTCATGTCCAAATTGATGTCTTTCATTTTCTACCGGTTGCCTTTCATCTTTTTCTAATTGTCTTGATCTACTACTGGTTGTCTTTCATCTACTACTGGTTGTCTTTCATGTTGTACTGATTGTCTTTCATGTTGTACCATTTGTCTTTAATCTTGTACTAGTTGTCTTTCATGTACTACATGTTGTATTTTATATTCTTCTAGTTGTTTTAATCTTGTACCGGTTGTCTTTCATCTTCTTCTAGTTGTCTTTTATCTTTTATTAGTTGTTTTTCATTTTCTTCAAGTTGTTTTTTTATCTTGTACTTGTTGCCCTTCATGTTCTATTAATTGTCTTTCATGTTCTACGGGTTGTCTTTTCATGTTCTATAAGTTGTGTTTCATATTCTTCTAGTTGTTGTTGTTCTTCTTCTTCTAGTTATATTTCATCCTATATTGAATGTCTTTCATGTTCTACTAGTGTTCTTTTATCTTCTACTGGTTGTATTTCGTATTCTTGTAGTTGTTTTCATTTACTACTAGTTGTATTTCATTTTCTACTGATTATTTTTCTTGTTCTTCTAGTTGTGTTTGGTCTTGTACTGGTTGTTTACATGTTGTACTGTTTGCCTTTAATGTTCTACTGGTTGTGTTTCATCTTCTTCTAGTTGTATTTCATCTTATACTGATTGTCTTTCACCTTATACTGATTGTTTTTCATTTTCTTCCAGTTGTCTTTCGTGTTGTACTGTTTGTCTTTTCTCTACTACTGGTTGTATTTCATTTTCTTCTAGTTGAATTTCTTCTTCTACAAGTTATCTTTCATCTTGTACTGGTTGTTGTTCATTTTCTACTAGTGGTTTTTCATCTTCATCTTGTTGTCTTTGATCTTTTACAAGTTGTCTTCATCAACTTGTAGTTGTTTTTCATCATCTTCTAGTTGTCTTTCATCTTCTACTTATTGTCTTGAAATGGTTGTCTTTCATGTAATATTGGGTTTCTATCATGTTCTACTTATCTACTATTAGTTTATTTTATGTTCGACTAGTTGTCTTTCATCTTATACAAGTTTTGTTTCATATTCTTCAAGTTGTCTTTGATATTGTACTGGTTGTCTTTCATATTCTACTAGTTGTCTTTCATGTTCGACTAGTTGTATTTCATCTTCTTCTTGTTATATTTCATATTCTTCTAGTTGTCTTCACTTACTACTAAATGTATTTAATCTTGTAATAGCTGTCTTTGAGGTTCTACTAGTTGTGTTTAATCTTTTTCTAGTTGTGTTTAATCTTATGCGAGTTGTGTTTCATCTACTACTGTTTGTCTTTCATCTACTACAAGTGGTCTTTCATCTTGTACTGATTGTCTTTCATATTCTTCCAGTTGTCTTTCATATTGTACTATTTGTCTTTTCTCTACTACTGGTTGTATTTCATCTTCTTCTAGTTGTATTTTATCCTTTTCATGTTATCTTTTATATTATACTGGTTGTTTTTAATTTCCTACTATTTTTCTTTCATCTTCATATTGTTGTCTTTAATTTTCTACAAGTGGTCTTTCATCTTCTTCTAGTTATCTTTCATTTTCTACTAGTTATTTTTTATTTTCTTCTAGTTGTCTTTCATCTTCTTCTATTTGTATTTCATCCTATAATGATTGTCTTTCGAGTTATATAGGTGTTCTTTCTTCTTCTACTGGTTTGTCTTTCATTATCTTGTAGTTGTCTATCTTGTCCTTGTTGTCTTTCCTTTTGTGCTGGATGTCTTTCATCTACTGCTGGTTGTCTTTCATCTACTACTAGTTGTCTTTCATGTTCTACTGTTGTCTTTCATGTTCGACTAGTTGTGTTTCATCTTCTTCTTGTAGTATTTCATATTCTTATAGTTGTCTTCATTTACTACTAGTTGTATTTCATCTTGTACTGATTGTTTTTCATGATCTTCTAGTTGTATTTTGTCTTGTACTGGTTGTTTAAATGTTCTTCTGGTTATCTTTTATGTTCTACTAGTTATTTTTCATGTTCTACTGGTTGTATTTCATCTTCTTCTAAGTTGTGTTTAATCTTATACTAGTTGTGTTTCATCTAATACAGGTTTTCTTTAATCTTGTGTTGATTGGCTTTCATTTTCTTTCAGTTGTCTTTCATCTAGTATTGGTTGTCTTTCATTTTCTACTGGTTATCTTTCATCTTCTATTAGTTGTTTTTCATTTTCTTAAAGTTGTCATTTATATTGTACTTGTTGTCTTTCATGTTATGTGTGTTGTCTTTAATGTTCTACAAGTTGTGTTTCATATTCGTCTAGTTGTCTTTCATCTTCTTCTAGTTGTATTTCATCCTATATTGATTGTCTTTCATGTTCTATTGGTGTTCTTTTATCTACTAATGATTGTATTTCATATTTTTCGAGTTGTTTTCATTTACTACTGGTTGTATTTAATTTTATTCTTCTAGTTGTCTTCATTTACTACTGGTTGTATTTCATCTTATACTGATTATTTTTCATGTTCTTCTAGTTGTATTTGGTCTTGTACTGGTTGTTCACATGTTCTACTGGTTGTCTTTCATATTCTACTGGTTGTTTTTCATGTTCTGCTGGTTGTGTTTCATCGTCTTCTAAGTTGTCTTTCATCTTCTGCTAGTAGTGTTTAATCTAATAATGGTTATCTTTCATCTTGTACTGATTGGCTTTCATTTTCTTCCAGTTGTCTTTCATCTAGTACTGGTTGTCTTTCATTTTCTACTGGTTATCTTTCATGTCCTAATTGATGTCTTTCATTTTCTACCGGTTGTCTTTCATCTTCTTCTAATTGTTTTACATCTACTACTATTGTCTTTGATGTACTACGGTTGTCTTTCATGTTGTAATGATTAACTTCTATGTTGTACCATTTGTCTTTAATCTTGTACCAGTTGACTTTCATGTACTACATGTTGTATTTCATCTTCTTCTAGTTGTATTTCATATTCTTCTAGTTGTCTTTAATCTTGTACCGGTTGTATTTAGTTATTTTTTACCAGTTGTCTTTCATCTTCTATTAGTTATTTTTTATTTTCTTCAAGTTGTCTTTTACCTTGTACTTGTTGTCTTTCCTGTTCTATTCTTTGTCTTTCATGTTATATGGGTTGTCTTTCATGTTCTATAAGTTGTGTTTTGTTTTCTTCAGTTGTATTTCATCTTCTTTAAGTTGTATTTCATCCTATATTGATTGTCTTTCGTGTTCTACTGGTGTTCTTTTAATTTCTACTAGTTGTATTTCATATTATTCTATTTGTTTTCATTATTACTAGTTGTATTTCATCTTTTACTAATTATTTTTCATGTTCTTCTAGTTTTGTTTCATCTTGTACTGGTTGTTTACATGTTATATAGTTTACCTTCAATGTTCTACTAGTTGTGTTTCATCTTCTCCTAGTTGTGTTTCATCTTCTACTGGTTGTCTTTCACCTTGTACTGATTGTCTTTCATTTTCTTCCAGTTGTCTTTCATATTGTACTGTTTGTCTTCCCTCTACTTCTGGTTGTATTTCATTTTCTTCTAGTTGAATTTCTTCTTCTACAAGTTATCTTTCATCTTGTATTGGTTGTACTTCATTTTCTACTGGTTGTCTTTCATCTTCATCTGTTGTCTTTGATCTTTTTTGGCTTCATCTACTTGTAGTTGGTTTTCATCTTCTTCTAGTTGTCTTTCATGTTCTACTTGTCATCTTTCATATTCTACTATCTTTAATTTGAACTGGTTATCTTTCATGTTCTATTGGGTTTCTATCATGTTCTACTGATTGCCTTTCACCTACTATTAGTTTATTTTATTTTCTACTAGTTGTCTTTCATCTTCTACAAGTTTTGTTTCATATTCTTCAAGTTGTGTTTGATATTGTACTGGTTGTCTTTCATGTTCTACTAGTCGTATTTAATCTTCTTCTTGTTGTATTTCATAATTTTCTATTGTCTTCACTTACTACTAGTTGTATTTCATCTTATACAGCTTGTCTTTTATGTTCTATTGATTGCGTTAATTTCGAACACATCTAATTTTAAATAAGCAATTCAGATTGTCACCGCTCGAGACTTTTTATTTACAAATAAGACACATGCTTCATCATTTGTCTCTCTCTCATTCTCAATCTTGATTGTCTCTCTCCAGGCCTTAGCAAAAAAGATTGATTGCATGATTGCGTCTCTTCGTCTCCTTCGACGAATATAGTTGTGGGCTCTCTCACCGTCGTGTGATACAACAACAACGGGTTTTCTCTCTCTCCTCTCACCAGAGACTGTGGATTCACTTATTATCTCATTTAGTGTGCTGATTATCACATTCATTATTGCAATTGAAATTATGTCAAATTCAATTATCACAAAAACAATTCGAAAATTGATGAAATTCTTTTTTAGGGACTTCAAGTTTCAGTTATAAACTAACAAAAACAGAGAACTTTTTGCTTAAAATCATTTATACATAAACATACAAATAGAAAACATTCATAAAAGCAACACCTTTTCTCTCTTCCAAAAATGGGATAAAAAATAAATGAGAAATTACATCAATTATCAGGTAATTACCAATTAAAAATAAGAGAGCTAAAAAAATAAAACAATCATTAAAAAAATGAAAGTTACAAATGAATTCTAAAGATTAATAAAGAACTCGAAGGTGCATGATTTGTAATTCTAATGTTAAACTAATCTATCTAATCAGTGAAGAGGGGTTGACGGTAGTTATGGCGGCCATAGAGACGGTTCTTTGTTCTTGTGATAAAACCCTAGCTTGAGAGTGAGGAGATCCAGACAGTGAAACCGAGGATTCAAGAGAGTTGAGAAGAGAGCGTCATCGGAGTCAATAGGGAAAGAGGGACGAGAGGAGGGCTGCTTCGGGGTGGGGATCGGAATAGGAAGGGGATTAAAGAAAGAGCAAAAAGGAGGGAGAGAGAGAGGGGTCAGGGGCGAAATGGAGGCTATGATCTAGCATTTTCTTTTGCATAAATCTTAAAACGATGATGTACGGTTCAGATGTGAGACATGATTGGGGCATAATTATTGGGATATTTGAGTCTTCCTCTTCTTCCAGTTGTCTTTCATCTTGCACTAATTGTTTTTCATCTACTACTAGTTCTATTTTATCTTCTTCTAGTTGTATTTCATTTTTTTCAAGTTATCGTTCATCTTGCACTGGTTGCCTTTCATCTTTATCTTGTTGTCTTTGAACTTCTACAAGTTGTCTTTTATCTTCTTCTAGTTGTTTTTCATCTTCTACTAGTTATTTTTCATTTTCTTCAAATTGTCTTTTATCTGATACTTGGTTGTTTTTCATCCTCTATTGGTTGTCTTTCATATTTTTTTAGTTGTCTTTAATTTACAACTGATTGTATTTCTTAATATAAGAATGAAGATTTATAAATTACTTTGTAAGGTTACTAATATGAAATAGCTCATACCCATACTTTATAAGTTAATGAAAAAAAAAAGAATCTTACGCATACCCGCTTTATTGAATACTCTATGAATTGAAAAAACGAATAAAAAAATATCATTAGCACCCTTAACGGTGCGTTGTAACAACTCGCTCTTTTCTCAACCGTACCAAATCATTTGTATAAATTTATAATATATTTTCGAGAATTCGGGAATGATCTATATTTAACCCTTTATAATAAAAGAATAAAATATGTACAATCGTCATATTATTTAATTAAATGCAATTAATCTCTATACTCATTTATCCGCCTATATTTTAGCCTAAAATAGTACATCAAATAATCGTGTTAGGCAGGTTTGGGGCTTGGTCTAGCTAAATAGTTGGTCAAAATCCAACCTACATAGCTAACACATGGGCCTAGAAGAATTTTTAATCTGATAGAATTTCTCAACTCATCAAGTCAATTTTGTACAAGTCGGAAAAGTTAGGAAATAAATCTTAAAGAAATTAGAGAGACTCTGTTATTCTAAATTCAACCTTTTATTTATTTTAAAATTTGTGCATAAAAAAAATTTCTATTAAGATTCGTGCATTTCAAAAAATAAAAAATTAATTTTGGAATAACCGAGATCCTGCAATTCCTTTAGATCGCGGCAGATTTATTTCCGAAAAGAAAGCAAATTAAAATTTGGTATTTTCCCGACCGAATCATAATATCTCATTCTATATAATCAAACCTGCATCAATATAAAATGGTTTTCTCTTATTAAATAGAGCCGACTTATGAGTGAATTTTAAGAATAAACATAATAAATAAAAAAGCGAAGGAATATATAGAAGGGGTACCATTAATTTGCTAAGAAAGCAAATGAATAGAAGGGATACCATTAATTCTGATTTTTTTTATAATACCTCAATTAAATAAAAAAATTCAAATATGCACTCAATTTTTCAAAAACTTAAAAAATGCCCTAACCGCCACACTGTGTGGTGGTTGTCTTCTATAGTGGACCGCCACACAGTGTGTCGGTTATCGTAGCATTTTTTTTAGATTGTTTAGTATGTATAGAATGAATGTTTTACATATGATTTTGATCTCACTGCTTCTATAATTTTTTTCTCTTTGGATACTCTTTTTTACTTTGTAAATAGCTGAACCTTAAATATTGTATAGAACACATTTATCAAGAAAATATACTTTTATTTTCTTTTTTTTAATACTCTTATTCAGCAGATAATGCTTCTTAAATATTTTTAAAAAGTTTTTGAATCAATAAGACGTATTAACATTACTACAAACTGCAGACTATTAACGGTAAAAAAAAGCTCTAATAACGGTTTGACTACCGCTAGTAGTCAACATAATAGAACAGGAGGGGTCACAATTTCTAGTGTATCCTAACCGCTAACAAAGGAGGCACTTTATTTAGCGGTTCTAACTTTGACCAAAAATTTGACCTACCATAACTTTATGTAGGAAACTCCGTTTTGAGCATTCAACCACTTTTACCTTACAAAATGACCCACACACTCAGAATTCTCAATTCTCAAATTTGTTAATCTCTAAACTAAGGTAATTTAAAATATTTAATCAATTTTATTATCAAAGGTAACATAGGGTTATTTTCTCACCTTAGACATGTACACAAGTTTTTTCGTAAGCAAATTTAATTAACTTTTGATGCTTTGACAATCTAGCACAATAAGAAAATAAAGCCAGGTAACGCCGAAATTTTTATTTATAACATTTTAAAAAAAAAAATTAACTAAATAACTACGGTTTTCTGACAATTCTAATTCTAGCACGGCCGCAGAACACCGGAGCGGACCCATATGAGGGAGGCCGCAGAATGCCGGAGCGGACCCAGGGCCGCTATATGCCGGAGCGGCCCCTGTTCTTTATATCCCAAAAATGACAGCGAAATTTCATTCCACACTCTCACACCTTCTCTCTCCTGAGTTAGCTCTCTGATCTGTAAGTTTTTTCTCTCTTCTTTTAAATTTTTTATTTTTATTTCAGTAGATTAATAATTTAATTAGAATAATTAATTTAGCAATAATTTAATTAGAATAATTTAATTAGAATAATTAATTTAGTTAATTTTTAATTATAGGTTTCTTCTGTATTGGATTGAAAAAATGGCTCTTATGGTATCGATCTACACTGGTGGGGATGTTTTAACAGGTCCTAATGGGGTTTACTATAGATTGGACCTGTTACTGTGATCCCGGTATTGCCGGGTACTGATTATTTGGGACTTAAATCAATTATATGTCAGAATTTGGGGTTGGATCAGGGTTAATATGACCTTAAAATTGATGCCAAAATTAGCATGCTGACTCGTTCGGCACAAACCTGGTTCCAACTATTTCCAATTCAAAATGAGGGAGTCTGGCAGGTATTGTACAACCAAACCATGAGTTTTTCTAGGGGTGCATACAAGATAATTGACCTATATGTGGAGGTTACCAGAGCCCGGTGTTCAAACCCAGCTATGAGGTTAATCCAGGGTCGTAGTCGGGGTAACTCATCCGGCTCTAGTCCGTCCCCTGTCCAAATTGACCAACCGTCCAGTAGTCGGGCCCCAGTTCAGAGGGACCGACCCTCCCGTCGGGCCCCATCCCAGACTGACCAGCCTTCATCTAGTCGGACCGCTCATTGGGGTCAAACTTGTGATCCGGATGAAACCGATGAAGAAGTGGATCCGGAAATACTAGAGGCAGATGAAAATTGGGGTCATGTTGATCCTGAGGGTATGAGCGATGATTCTGACCAGGAAGATATCGGGCCTGTGCTCGGACTACCAAGGACTTTCAAGATGGATCGCGGGTTTCGGCACCCGATTCATGCTTTCAATGACACATGAGGGTTTATGGAAGCCAATTCGGGTTTGTTTGGAAGTAGGGCAGAGTATGAGAATGAATTGTCCGAGGGACAAACATATGATTCAAAAGAGGCAATGAAGAGCGCAATTGCCAGGTTTCACATCCTATGCAACAAAGAGATAAGGAATACGCACAGTGACCGCACAAGAATTAGGTTCAAGTGCAAGGACAGTTACTATGGGTGGTACATACTCGCAAGGGCCACCGGTTATGGAACACAATGGCGTGTCTCCAAGTGCCCAACACAACATTCATGCCACGCGGATGCGACAAGAACAGATCACGCCCAGTTGTCAGCTACTATGGTTGCCGAGTGTATATCTGCTCACATGAGGAACGATGTCGACTTGAGTATTCAGGCTATCCGAATTGGTGTTGCTGAAAGGTACAACGGTCAGATACCGGCGTACAACAAACTATGGCGTGGACGTGAGTTGGCAATAGCCCGTCAATTTGGCAGTTGGGAGGGGTCATACTCTCTTGTAGTTCCATTGTTGGAGGCAATCAAAAGAAGTAACCCAAGTACTACATTGTTCCTTCATTTTTTACGTCATTTCATTATCAATCAAAAATTGAACTTTTTAAATTTATTGACAGAAACATTGTTTGAGGTGACCTCATTTCCCACTGGTGAACCTGGACCATGGAGGTATTTTCATAGGGCGGCTTGGGCATTTGGACTGTGCATAGCTGCTTTTCAACATATCAGACCGGTCATCACTGTTGATGCATGTTTTCTGTCAGGCCGGTATAAAGGTAACTAATTTGATTGTTTTCACTTTATTTATTTTAGTTGATTTCGGCTCTTACAAAATTAATTTGATTGTTTTACCACAGGCAAGCTGTTGATTGCAACCGGGTACGATGCTGAAAACCAGCTCCTCCCGTTGGCTTTTTCACTGGTAGAATCAGAGAGTTATGAGATTGTGCGTGGTTCATGAAATGGTTGCGCCGTAATGTAATCCGCTCCAGATTCATGTGTGTCATCACTGATAGGGGAAAGGGTATCAAGAAGGTGTTCAGACAAGATGATATGGGGTGGAACGAGAAGGATGAGGATCAATGTGTTCACCGTCTTTGTGCTACTCACATAGCTGAGAACATGAAGAAGAACGGTTGCAGTGATAAGGCAATCCGTTTTTTAGAATATGTGTGGCTAAGAGGAAGATGAGGAGATACGAGCAAGGAATGCAAGCAATGGGGCAGGCATGTGACATTGCCCTCAATTGGCTGGACGGTGTGGGTAAATATTTGGATCAAGATGAGAACGAGTGCCCCAAACCATGAAAGATATTTCAAGCACTGGACGGTGGTTACTGTTGGGGCATCATGACTACAAATGGGTCCGAGTCGCTTAATAATGTCTTCAGGTCCTCTCGTAAGCTACCGGTTGCAGCAATAATTGAAGACACATTTTACAAATGTATGACATGGTTTGCTCAAAAGAGGGCCAAAGCGGAATGGGAAGTCAGTCAAGGTCAACAATTCTCGTGTCGTGTGCATCAGGTACTTTTATTTGTAGTTTTTTCTTCATAATTTTTAATGAACTTTGTTAAAAAAAATCTGGCTTCTTCATTATTTTTTAATTTTTCGTAGCTGATCACAAACGGTTCGAGAGGTCCGATAAAATGAAGATGCTGGGGGGCTTTGGAAACAACAACGAGTTCGAGGTAACCTCCACACAGGAGAGAGTTCACGCTTTCATACCTGACGATTATGGTCGATTTACCAAGGCCAATTACAAATACACGGTGATAATCGGGGATGATCACACGGTAACTTGCACGTGCCAGAAGCCTCAATTGGAGATAATACCGTGCTCTCATGTTCTGTCCGTGTGTCGTCTCCGAGGCATCGACCCTGGCGTCTTTGTAAGTCACTACTATCACATCCATACACTGATCAACACATGGAGCGCTCAATAGCATGTGTATGGAAATCAGTCGGAATGGCCTCAACACGATGGCCTGGTCCTTGTTCAACAGGATAAAAATATTTTTGTGGGCAGAAGACAGCACAACAGAATTCCGATGTGGATTGACGTTCTACATAATAGGAGAAGAGGACACCAAGCCGGCCGAGATACACAAGAAAGACAAAACAGAGCTGCTCGAGCTGTACGAGATTGAGAGTTAATGTTGCTTTTTTAATTGTACTCGTAAAAATGTTGTTTATTTTCGGTTAATTAGACGTATTTGTAATTTCCGATAACATTAGCATTGTTCTATTGTATGCTTCTTTATATGGCTTCTTGTTCTATTGCAATGTTTCTTTTGATCAAACAAACGACGAACAACAATTTCAGATTAAACGACATTTCAAACATAAGTAATTATACACAACTTCCAGTACAAACTTTACATTTTTGATAAAAATTTCCAAAACAAAATCATAATCAACTTCAGAATCAGATAAAAAAAAAAAGGGGCCGCTCCGGCATTCTGCGGCCTCCCTCATATGGGTCCGCTTCGGTGTTCTGCGGCCGTGCTAGAATTAGAATTGTCAGAAAACCGTGGTTATTTGGTTAATTTATTTATTTTAAATGTTATAAATAAAAATTTCGGGGTAACGTTTAACATTTTGATGCTTCACAATCTAACAAATTTAGTTAAGTTTTTCGCACCTCAGATGCTTGACAGTCTAAGTAATAGATAAACTTTCTCAAAAATAAAGTTTAGCATTTTGATAATAAAATTATAGTGTGACATGATAAGGAACACAAAATTTTTTATATTTGAAAATAGTTTATAAAATTTAACTATTTTTTATTTTTTGCTTTATTTATTAATATATTTTTTGTTTAATAGATGAATAATTATGAGTCAGCAATTCCATTCGAACAACATACCGAAAACTTGAATTACTCAATTTCAAGTACGAAACTCCCGATGAGCATTTTACACGGCTAAATAATATGCATTATCTATTTGTGGTTCAAAGTCAGAGAAATATGTTGTTTTACATAGAGGTGGTAAATATTGTGATCCACGGGGTGTGCCTCTAGATGAAAGAGAAAAGACAACAAGAACATATCGGATCAATTGTCCTTTTAAAATTAAGAGTAAAAAGACACATAAAGGAATTTGAATAATAATAAAATTTTCATCAGAAACTCTATTCATCTTTTTTTATTAAAATAAAGTTTTCAGAAATAATAATTGTTATTTTTACGCTACAATATACTGCAAAACATCGGTCATTTGTGCTGTGCTGAGATTATATTTAATTTTTATTTTACCATATTCTTTTGCTATTCAATTCATTATAATTTTTGGGTTGTAATACGTAGTAAGATTATTATAAATTATTAGATCAAAGCAGCATTGATTCGAAAAAAATAGAATATTTATATATTTTTTTTGTTTGGATCATAATTGCATGATGTAGAAAAAAACGAAGATAGGTACTTAGTGCTATTTCAGTTTGCATATTCTAAATAAAAAAATTGCGAATAGTTATTTGATGCTAATTCAGATCCTCACAAAAAAAAAAAAAGATTCATAATTTTTTATTTAGAATGCATATTTTAGAAATCCTATAGAAGTACGTGATGTAAAAAAATTCAAAAAAATAAGACTGACTGGACCTTGATAATATATTTTTTATAAATAAAAGGTAATAACTAATTATACAATATTCAGTATTTTATCATGTATATCTTTAAATTTATTTGAAGAATAAATTTTCATTATAGAGGTGATGCTCCATTGCAGATGGTCCACTAGTGACTAGTATGGTGTTTTATTAATTTTCTTTCTCAAACGTAGATAAAATGGTCTAAATAAATGGTTTCTCTCGCTAAATTGTTGTCTTGAGTTAAAATATTGTTGTTAAAGTCCGCAGTCGGCACGCTTAATTTGCAAAATAATAAAAGGGAAACCATTAACTTGCTTCTAAAATACCAAGCGCGTTCCTACTTTTTTTTTACAAATTCTTGCACATATATCCCTACAGTTATACAATATTGACCGATCAAAGCTGCTGCCGTGCTGCGGCCGCGTCATGTCAACATCATGCGCGTTTACTAAATGATAAAGGTAAACAATGTTTGGTTGGAAAAGAGCATATCAATAGCCCCTTATTAAGGTGTCAATTAAACTCTAGTAAGTTTTAAACATTTATTCCACCCGCACCGTATTTGATACGGTATGTATAAATAAGAAACTTTTTCTTTCACTTGCTGGATAAGAGTAAGAAAAAAAAATTGTTAGCTTATCAAATAAGAATATGAGAAAAAGTTATTTCGTATCCGTTACCACAGAGAGTAAATTTTAAAATTATATATGATAATTTTTAATCCATACATATAACTATATAATTTTTGTACTTAGATTGATTTATAGAACATTTTGTATAGTTTTTTATTAAGTTACAATACAATTAATTTGTTAATTATTCTATATTATTTTTTAAGTAGTAATTATGACAAAATTGAATTATACAACATTTTATATTGTTATATTTGATTAATAATTTATAATTTGTAAACTAACAAAATTATTAATTATAATTTTTATATTTTATGATAAATACATGATGTGTAATATATTTATTTATTTGTTATAATTTTATATTAAATCATATACTATTAATTTATTTGATAATTAGGTATTTATTCAGTTATCCGTTATCTTAACGAGTAAGAGTAAAATATGAATAAGATCAAAACTTATAAGATAAACAAATGGTATGCATAAAACTAATTATATGCGGAAATGAATATGAAAATATCTCCATTAGATCCGTATCATATCCATTGACACTCCTACCCCTGATTTCTTGTAGCAAAAAAGGTTTTCAAAGAATGGATAGGAAATACGCCGATATTTTTATTAATACCCCAAAAAAAAAACAAATTATCAAATCTGCTCCCACCCCAACTTTATTTTTATTTCTACCCTAACCGCCCGTGGGTTGGGCGGTCCACTTTTCCAACCTGACCGCCCAGCTGCCGGGCGGTCCACTCCTCATACCTGACCGCCCAGCTGCTGGGCGGTCCGCTATAAAACTCCTATAAAAGGGGTTTTTCTCTCTCCTGATGAGCACAGTATTCATTCCAACTCCCACAAAAATTTCAGAACCCGTTTATGAGAGAGCTGAGGCGATTTTGAGGCGATTTTGAGGCGATTTTGAGGCGATTTTGAGGCGATGGTGAACAGTAATTCCAGCACAGTAATCCCAGCACAGTGATTCCAGAACAGTGATTCCAGAACAGTAATTCCAGAACGGAAATATGTTGGTTGCAATGTATGTGGGCGGGAAGTTTACCCGGGGTGCGGAGGGAGCACAGTACACTAAGGAAGCAGCCTACGGCTTCGAGGTAAATGAAAATACCTCATTTGTTGAACTGAAGGGAATAGTGTATGAAAAAATTGGTGTGAACCCCAACCAGTGTGATATAGATTTAGCTACCTGGATTAACACAGTAAGTGGTGGTAGACCTTACTATACCAGGTATCCAATAACTGATGAGTCGGTATGGAGGAGTGTTTACAACACTTTTCAGACACAGGGGGTAATGGTAATGGACTTATATTCCAGGAGAGTTCAGCGTGAACCCGGGGTTGGAACATCTAGGGAAAATAGAGGTTATGATCACTCGGGTTATGACAACCCGCGTCACTCGAGTTATGACAGCTCGAGTTATGAGCACTCGGGTTATGACAACTCGGGTCATGAGCACTCGAGGTATGACAACCCCCGCCACTCTAGTTATGACAACACCTGCTACTCTAGTTATGACAACCCCGGCCCCTCGAGATATGACAACCCCCGCCACTCGAGTTATGAACCGCCAATATCACCCGTTTATGAGAATTATGTACCTGATTTTACCACCGATCTACCACCACCACCACCTCCTCCTGAAACCCCAATCCAACCCAGATTTCCATCTGTACCACCATCAATACCTATAGTGTCACCCGTTGCTATCCGGAGAGACCTTGACCTTGATGCTGAGCTCGATGCCGTACCACAAGGAAATTTGGAAACAGGTGACGAATGGGAAGGGGATTGGGATTCTGATCACCTGTCAGAAGGTGATGGAGATTATTTACCTAAGGAAGACAGATTTCCGATTAGAGGTCGGAAAGATAGGCATCCGTGCCCCACATTCAACGATACCACTGCTTTTGAAGAGGCAGACATCTCATTTTTTGGGCCGCGTGTCAGGTACAGTCAAGAGCTTGCTCCGCAGCAGGTTTACACCAACATAGATGAACTTGTGAAGAAAATACACGAGGTCCATGTTCACGGCAACTGGGAGTGCCGAGAGGAAAAAAGGGACCGAAGAAGGTTAGTAATTGTTTGTGTCGACCAAGTGCATTGCCACTTCCGTCTATATGCAACCCCTGTGGGTAAGGGCGAGGCATGGATTATTAAGAAGTGTGAACCACCTCACACATGCAAGGCTGCGTCATCAAGGAAAGACCATGCAAATCTTATGGCTTCACTTATTGCCGATGTAATTGAGAATGACGTTAAGGATGACCCATCGATGAGCCTTAAGGAGGTCGGTAGAGCTGTCAGACGGGTTTACAAGCATGTCGTCCCAAAATACAACAGGTTGTGGAGAGGGCGTGAACTTGCGATTTGTCGAATGTTCGGTAGCTGGCATGGTTCATACAACTTGCTTGCACCATTGCTGCAGGCCATAGCAAGTACAAATCCCGGCACTGTCTTTGAATGTTGGAATATAGGCGTACGGACTGTCGACAACGCGTTGCAATTCAAGGCCATAGCATGGGCGTTCGGTCCATGTATTCAAGCTGTGCCATACATTAGACCGGTCATCAGTGTGGATGCATGCTTCCTGTCTGGCCGTTACGACGGGAGACTGCTGATCGCATGTGCATATGATGCTGAAAACCAGTTGTTGCCTTTGGCCTTTGCAATTGTTGAGAATGAGGACGGGGAAAACTGGGGATTTTTCATGAGCTTCGTAAGAAGACAAGTGGTTGGCGACCGGTTCTTTTGTGTCATATCAGATCAGCATAAAGGAATCAAATATGTTTTTGATCGCCCAGATTTTGGGTGGTCGACAACGAATGGCGATTGTGTGCACAGGCTGTGTATGCAACATGTTACAGACAACCTACACAAGAATTGCGGATCTGAAAGATGGGTTGCAGATACATTCAGAATTGGTTGCAAGAAGAAGAAGCCGAGAAGGGTGGAAGAGATGTTCAAAGATTTTGCCAAGGTATGTATATTTTTATTTGTTGACTTATATTTTCTGAATTATTTACTTAAATTTTCTCATCTAAATTTTTTTTTTTGCAGTACTGTCCAAAGGCAAATTTGTACTTACTCAAGGTGGGAAAAAATAATCCCGCCGATCTTGCTGAGCCACCCGCATATGAGAAGATATTGCAAGCCTGTGATGGAGGTTTCCGATGGGGAATTATGACCACAAATGGGTCTGAGTCCTTGAATGCTGTTTTCAAGCAGAGCCGGCAGTTGCCCGTGGCAGCAATTGTGGAGGACACCTTCTACAAGTTAAATGCATGGTTTGTTGCACGGCGTGTTAAAACCCTCGAATTACTGTCCAGGTATGTATATTTTTATTCAGAGATTTTGCCAAAGTATGTATATTTTTATTTGTTGACTTATATTTTCTGAATTACTGTCCAGGAATCAAACGTATTCAACAAGGGTGGAGGGGAAACTAAGGAAACATAGGGAGAAAGGTGCAGTTATGAGAGTTGTCCCGTACGGGGATAACCAATTGGAATTCGAAGTGCACTGTCTAGATGAGTTTGCTCCAACCGGCCGTAGACCGGATGGGACTATGGAGTGTGTGAAAAGGATGTTCAAGTATGTTGTTATTTTTGCACCTGACAATACTGTAACATGCACTTGCCAAGGAATCCAGTTGGCCCACCTACCTTGTTCTCATGTTATGGCGGTGTGCCGAGAGAGAAACTTCTCTGAGGATGATTATGTCGCTGACATGTACCGTACCGATTACCTTGCGAGTAGTTGGGGTGCATCTTTCCATCCTTATCCCAACCAGTATCAGTGGCCGCCCTATGTTGGTGATAGAGTCTGTCCCGCAAGCGGGTGGATCAGAAAAGGAAGAAGACCCCACAAGCGTCAAGTAATGACCATGGACGAGATGGAAGGTAGGCAAATGGGACATCAGGCCCGCCGTTCAACAACTGACAGGCAGCGAGCAGGTACGGTTGATTTTATTTATTTACTTATATTTTATTTATTTACTTATGTTTTATTTGTTTACTTATATTTTATTTTGATTTTATTTCAACTGGAATGCAATGCAGATGCCATTAACGAAGCCAACGAAAGAGAAAATGCTAGAGTTGTTGCTGAGGCTACCGGTAGTAGCCACCGCACTCATGAAAGCTCAGGAACCGGTAGTAGCCACCGCACTCATGAAAGCCCAGGAACCGGTAGTAGCCATGGAGAGACATCCGGTAGTGCCGCACAACCACCTGCACCCAGACCCAGACGTCGAATTTTGAGTTTGTTCGGCCGTCGTCGCTGATTACCAAGTTTTGTTAAATTTTGTTATGAACTATTTTAGATGTATATTGTGAACTAGTCTAATTGGTAGTTTGTGAACTATGCAATATTTTATTTGCCTCAATTATTTTATATGCTTCATTTTTGTTATTTTTATTACTTAATTACGTATACAAAAACTAATAACATAAAATATAATCTTTTTTTTTTTGAAGGTTAGCGACAAAAAGTCGCCAACAATATATTTAAAATAAGAAAGGGTTATTTACAAGTACTCGGGCCCGTAAAAATTAAAACTAAAACTAAATAAATAAATAAACTAGAGTGCTCAAATTAACTCGAAAAGATGGTCGACAGCAATACACAGAAAGCTCCCGTCGGATCCATACTTGTAGAAGACCTAAGCACTTTGCGACCAAGAACTGACATCCAGAGCTGTATCATTGATCAGTTGTCTCACGAGACGCGACTTGCCGGAAAATAGTCGCCTATTCCTCTCTCTCCAAAGCGCCCACGCACCCGCTGCCCAGGCGACATTCCATACTCTTCTCTTACGCAGAGAGCGGTGTTGACCAAGGTTCCAAGCCTCGGTAATGTGTCGACCTCCTTTGTGTGTGAGGTTTAGCTGTGCGTGGAGTCCCTGCCAGAAATTGATCGCGTAGGCGCATTCCCATACAATGTGGTTGCTGGTCTCCACCACTCGCGAGCTGCATAGCTGACATCCCGGTTGTATCGTGCACCCCCTCACCAGTAGCACCTCTTGTGACAGAATTTTATCCTGTAGCAGCAGCCACAGAAAGATTTTCACCTTCATTGGGATTTTTAGTTTCCACAGTTTTGCTTGGTTGATGTCCAACACCCCGGTGTGGTGCATGATTTTGTAGGCCGAGGAACATGTGTATCGTCCATCGGGGGTCCATTGACATCTCATGCCATTGTCCACGCGTGCCGAAGCTTCATAGAATGGCATCAGATGAGATAGGACTCTGATGAAGGATGACACTTCTGGGTGTCGGCCTATATTGGCCGCTGAGGTGATCCCATATAATCTATTAATGGTGGTGGGCCAGATCCCTGTCTGGTTATCACCTACTGCCCAGATCCATTTTGATAGCAGAGCGTCATTCTGACATCGTAAGTCAATGATACCCAACCCCCCATTAACCTTTAATGCGCATACCTTTTCCCAATTGACCAAGCAGTTAATGCCTTTGCATGACTCATTTCCTTTCCATAAGAAGTTTTGCCTCATTCTATCGACATGCTTTATGATCCCTATTGGCAGACGGAGTGCCTGCATATAGTGGATAGGCATTGCCGAGAGTACCGATTTTATCAATGTTAGCCTGCCTCCGTAAGATAGCAGGTTGGATGTCCATCCCTCTATTCTACCTCTGACTGCTTCCAACATCGGTTGGTAGTGGATCTTACGTGGCTTGTTGACCGTGAGCGGAAGGCCTAGATACTTGATTGGAAGTTGTGCAGGTGGGGAGCCGAGGATAGTCTGGATAGTGCTGATTAAGTGTGGCGGCACCGCTATTGGTACGAAGTGGCTCTTGTGACGGTTGATTTTTAGGCCTGTGAGCTGAGAGTAGTTGTGAAGTAGTTTCGTGATGATCTTCAGGGTTGTTGGGTCCGCCTCCGAAATGATTACGGTGTCATCGGCATATTGGATTGTTTCCGGTTGTTGGTACGCGTGGTGTGGGATTAGTGTTCGGGCATTGAGGAGAAAATTGTTCAGGGAGTCGGCCACGAGAATGAATAGCATGGGTGATAGTGGGTCACCCTGCCTTAAACCCCTTGTATGCCTGAAGTACGGTGTCTGCGCACTATTTACTCTAACTGACGAGAACGAGGATCGCAGGGTAGCCAAAGCCGCGGAGGTCCAGCGCGGTGGGAAACCGCGTTCGATTAGGAGGTTAATGAGAAAGCACCAATTTACCGTGTCGAAGGCTTTTTCAAAATCAACCTTGTAGAGTATCGCCGGGATTTTCTTCTTGTGATAGAATGATAGGAACTCCCTTGCCGCTAGGAATGATTCCATCAAGGATCGGCCCTTCACAAAAGCAGTTTGGTTTGGGGTAACTAGGCGCGGTAGGTGTTGTTGGAGCCTGGTTGCCATGATTTTTGTGAATATCTTGGCGACAGTGTTGATGACACTGATAGGTCTGAAATCTGATACCGTGACCGGATTCGTTTTCTTCGGAATCAACGTGACCGTTGCCCTGTTAAGTCTGCCAGTATCCACAGCCTGGTTGAAAGATGCATGGATAAGGTCCATAAGGTCTACTTTGATTGTTTCCCAGAATGTCTGGAAGAACTCCGCGGGGAGGCCGTCCGGGCCACTCGCTTTCCCTTTTGGCAGGTCGTTTATTGCTTGCAATGTTTCTGTCTCCGTAATAGGATCATCTAGACTCAGTAGATCCGCTTGGAAGTTTGGGCCTATTTTGTTGGAGAGGTTGAAGGGTGACTGGTTTTGTGTTCGGCTACCGAGTAAGGCTTTGAAGTGGTCGTGTAGATGCTGGGGGAGTCGGTTGGGATCGATTGGCTGGCCATCCTCTGATTGGATGGAGGATATGGAATTTGTGTTCTTTCTCCCATTAGCTATCGCATGGAAAAACTTGGTATTTTTATCGCCGAGTTTAAGCCATGTACAGCCAGATCTCTGCTTCCACTTGGCTTCCATATCTGCCGCTAGGGTAAAGATATGCACCCGTAGTCGTATTCTGAGTCGGTATTCCACCGAGTTTAACTCTCGTTGTTCCTCAGCTCGGTCGAGCTGCCTGAGCACCCATTTAGAGATTGTTAGGTGGCTGTCCATTTTCTTGAACTTGGCTTGCGCCCACGCCCGCAGTTCTCGCTGAACGGCAAAGATTTTTTTCTGCATTCTCTTAACCGGATCATTCGGAGAAGTTGAGTTCCAGGCCCTAGTCACTATTGGCCGGATCTCCTCATAGTGTAGCCAGAAAGTTTCAAATCTGAACGGTCGTTTTGCCGGATGGACGTGCGGCCGTAGCTGCAGTGAAAGGGGAACATGATCCGAAGCCGTAGTTGGGAGATCCGTCAAATTGAAAGATGCACCCAGGGTGTTCCAGTGATAGGATAGCAGGACACGGTCTAGTTTGGAGAACGTTGGTCTAGGTCTTTTGTTTGACCAGGTAAACGTGCGTCCCTGTAGGTAGGCCTCGACCAGACCCTCTTCTTCGATGAATGCATTAAAATCCAGCATGGTGCCGGAGTTGCGAACATTCGCGGTTGTGTCATTAATCGAGCGGATAAGGTTGAAGTCCCCCAACAAGAGCCATGGTAAGTCATTGTTAGACCTGATGGTTCGCAGCTCATCCAGGAATCTTCTCTTATTACGGTCTTCCTGTGGCCCATAAACACCTGTGCACATAAAAGTAAAATCTCTTTTTCTCAACACCGCTGTCACCGTGTTAGTGAGTGCATAAGAGTCGAGAAGAGAAAATGCTTGACTCCACGCGAGTAGTATTCCTCCTCTCGACCCCGCGGCATCCAAAGTTGCAAATTGCTTAAATTTGGACGGACAAACTTGTCGCAGTCCAAAGATAGAGCAATTACACAATTTTGTCTCTTGAAAGCAAATTAAGTCAGGATTATTATCTAACACCACATTTTTAATCACAGCACATTTGTTAGGATCACCTAACCCACGCACGTTCCAATTTAAAATGCGCATTGGGAAATTAAAATCATTAATCATAGAGGTAGTGTTACACCAAAAAGCACTTGAGAAAGTGTTACAATCACACAAAACATAAAATATAATCAAACACAAAACTAATGAAATAAAGTCTACGACATAAATTCCTAACAATTCTACAACATAAATTCCTAAAAAATCTACTTCTTACAACGAGCCTTGAAAGTGCATGGCACAAAGTCATCATCAGAGTTTTCCTGATTTGGATCAGTCACAGCAGACGAAGTGGTAGCCGTACCAGTACACGGAACAAACTTATCGTCCGATGCTGGAGGCTCTGGATCAACTTTCTTCTTTTTCAAACCAAAGCCTTAGGGGTTTTCCACAAAGTCATCGTCTGAAATTTCATACTGAACATGTCGTCTCCTCCATTCCTCCAGCTTACATGTCTCACAATTAAAAAAATCACGACATATTTGACACTTGTACTTTTTTTTCCTCATTTTTACCTCGATCACTAATTGACCCTCCTCTCGCTACGCCACGATCTCGGTTGCTCACTTTCTTACCTCGTTTGTTACTGTCCATACCTCAAATTCGCCTCTCTTTCTCTTATTCGGTTCTGGAAATTTGTTGGAAACTTGGAATGAATACTGTGCTCATCAGGAGAGAGAAAAACCCCTTTTATAGGGGTTTTACAGCGGACCGCCCAGCTGCTGGGCGGTCAGATAGTGGTAGTGGACCGCCCGCCTGCTGGGCGGTCAGGTTGGAAAAGTGGACCGCCCAGCCGACGGGCGGTTAGGGCAGAAATAAAAATAAAGTTGGGGTGGGAGCAGATTTGATAATTTGTTTTTTTTTGGGGATATTAATAAAAATATCGGGGAAATACGAGTGGCCATTAGCTGAAGAACAGTAACTAGAATCCTGATTTCATGAAGCATTACTCTGTGGCTACGCATGTAATGAGTCACACTCACACCAATCACAAGTAAACAAAAGTGAATGAATTGCGAATAAAAGTTGAGAGAACAACGTAAGAACAGTTTTTTGTATGTATCCACCTACTGGAATTAAAAGGATAGATTCCACATTATTTGCTGCTTTATGGTGGACCCAATAAAGACGGAAAGAAAGGGATATTGAAAAACAGAAACAGCACTCATAGACGCCATAAGTTGACCAATTCCAACTT